>OZ038000.1:23756459-23834562 GCA_964035705.1 Porites rus
ACTACCAGTGTTTGTCTAAGGCTTAGTTCACGTGGCACCCAGTCTGCGTGGCACCGGTCAAAAATTTGACCGGACACTTCGTTCACAGGGAACGGTGAGGGTAAGAGGCGGAATGAGTTTGCGGAATGGCATATGGCATGGCTTGCGGAATGGTATAATTATGTGGAATGTAATATATGCAGAATGACCCAAAGAAATAAATTAAACTGAGCGTCCTTTTTTGGCGCCAATCAATTTGCAAACGCAGCCGCCGTTTTAATGTTGACATACGATGACAATCAAAAAGCCACGAAGGCTCATTGTCGATTAGCCTTTTCCGCACAGCCACAAAGATTCTTCTTGCCTTTATTAGTCGGGCTGCATGACAGCACCGATACTACAGCACGAAAGTCGGCCATAGAAGAACAGGTGTTTTGGAAGGTCACACTCCCTTCTACTTAATTAATTTTTTCTGCAAATGATGTTTCCTTTTACCTATATTTGTATTTGCAACCGCGTGAGAACTGTTTCTTTTTCAGACGGTGGGTTACGTGATCGTGACATATATTCAGAGATGAAAACGAATCTTGTATTTTGTTTCCTTAGCTGCTTGGTTAAGTTTCCGGCACGCGAAGCTAACGGCTGGCGGAGAAGGGCGAGTTCGAATCCTGGTAATTGAGTGTGTCTTTTTTTCTTTTTTTTAGCCTCCTTGCCGTTTTAGCCTTTTTTCACGATCAAACGCACACACTCACACAAACAAGGAAGGTGTGAAGAGGCGCGGAAAGGCCGAAAGGAGACAGAGAGTAGTTCGCTTCCTCGATTTCTGGATTACAGATTAATGTTTGACTCGGGTTGTTCATTTAGTCTCAAATATGATCTGATCCGTCCACCGTATTAATTAGTAATCCCTAGAATTGTAGCTAGCCCGACTTCACGTTCAAGAAGCGTTCTTTTCCCTCTAGCGTTTTGAAATTTGACTTTATTACAATGGTGGGCAGAAAGAGAAAAAGTATTGTCGCAAGCAACAAAATAAACGAAGTATCAATCAAGTATTACATAGACACGAATGCAGTAAAGCTTATCGCTACTTTCTGCTCTGCCTTGTTGGTTTAAGCCAGCAGTAATAAATGGACCAGCCAAAAAGTTGCTCACTCAAATTGGCGCCAAAAAAAGGCGCGGCAAAGACGCGCACATGTGTCTTAGTTTAATTTATTTCTTTGCGCCATTTTCCATAATTTTACATTACACATAATTATGTCATTCCGCAAGCCGTGCCACATGCCATTCCGCAAACTCATTCCGCCTTTTACCCTCACCGCACGGCGAACCGTTCAATATTTTCGCGCTGTTCATACGGAACAGAATGGGATAAAAGCACTGTCACGTGGTTTCTCGGAATGCACGTAACTCATAAAATATGCCAATACAAGAATTCGCTGTCGAGTTTGTTTAATCTAGACGACAGAAAGTGAAGAACTTTTGATCCTAAAAACGCAAATTATTCGCAAATTATGGATGGAGGTGATCATTGTTACTTTTTTGGCTGCAGCAGCGACCGTAGATGTCCTCACACCAAGGAATAAAGACGTAGAACTTGTCGAAAATCGGGTCGGTCAAATTTTTGACCGTACAGGCTTCACATTTAACCTCGATTTTGGCGTTCAAATTTTGAATGGCTACGCGTCTAAATTTTCCTACGGTTATGGTGGTTCCTAATAAAACGTACGAATTTTCCAGGGGCACCCAACGAGAATATAGTTCAAAACCACTCAAACATAGCATTGTTAAACGTATTTTATTATTTAAACAGTAGATATGGGCATATTTTTATCCCCTAAAAATTTTTCATCCGTTCGGATTTCCTAGCTGAAAGTCTAGTGATCCGAAAATTATAGGGATCAAAACTTACCTTTTCCAAAATTTCAGCCAGAAAAAAGGCTCCCTAAAATTCTAGGTGACCTTTTTAGGGTAAAAATCCGTTAAAAATGGGCAATTATACCGTTTTTTAGATGTTCGAAAATCCTAGGAGAGGCAGGCAAGTAAGAAATTTTACAACAAATGTTCCGAAAATTCTAGATCTCAAATCGTCTTCCGAACAGATATTTTCTAAAATTGACGTTGGGTGCCCCTGATTTTCAGCCGGTCGAAGATTCGTCCGGTGCCGTGTAGCCAAAAACTACGGTAAAACGGGCAACCAAAACGTTCATTGGTAGTCTTTACACTAGAGCCTTAATAAGCTAAGAAATATTTGAAGACAAGTAAATTTTAAATTTTTCAAGTAAAAGAAAGCTTCACACACAACCTATCTTTTTTATTTCAGGTTTACTTAAGCCTATTTTCCCACGCAACATAATTAAGAATAATTAATAATTAAGTCGGTTTTAAGGATGGTTTTCAAGTCTCTTGAAACTTTATTGAATCGTTTCAACTTTCCGACTTTAATGAGATGCAAAGTAAAGTTACTTGAGATTTTACTTGGGCCTTCACACGTAGTTTTTGGTTAAATAAAACTTAGCAGCTCTTAAGTCTTACTTAACAGCCTAGTGTAAAGACAAAACGAGTTGAAAGGCGATGTTGTGCGTTTTACCACCCACGAATCAAACTTGTCTTGCAAGTTGCGTGAATACTGACTTCTGATTGGATAAAATTACACGGGAGTTTACTCGATACACAGGAGTTACGTCACTTGTAGCCTGCGAGCAAGCTCTCCTAAGTGGGCAAGCGAAGCGAGCCGCGCGAGAATGCGCGAGGCCTCTCGCGCGCCTCTCGCGCGTCTATTTTTAACGATATCCCCAAATGGAGAGCTTGCTCTCACGCTAAGTCACTTGCTGCAAAACAAGTTTGCCTTGGGCCGGTAAAACGCGCAACATGTAAAAGATTTTGTCGCAAAACGTAGAACTACTTTCTACGTTCTGCAACAAATTCTCGCAACCTGCAACAGCCTGATTTGTGGCAAGTAAAAGTAGTAAAACGCGCAACTTCGCCTCTCAACTGGTTATGCAGCCATGTTGCAGAACAAGTTGCTCGTTGTTGTTTCCCGTTCTACCGTACCTTGAGATATTTTGGAAGAGTGTGAAAAGTTTTAACATGTGTATCCGTGTTTTTATTACCTCAGAATGACCTTGCACAGTTCTCCAAAGCTATTAATCGCTTCACGCGAGAGGATCCAACGTTTAGAGTAAGATACGACGACGAGAGTAAGGAGGTGAGAGTACTAACACTTTAATCCCCAGTATCCAGATGCAAATTCTCCACACTAGTATCCATACATTGCCTTGAAGAATGAGTTGAGGGAACTTGATATAAGAGCAAAACATTTCTCCTTTGGTTATCAATTTAGTATTTCTCATAACCTGTACTCTTGATGATCTGCTGCTGTTATAGGAGAAAATTGATGTTGGTCAATCTTGGTTGATCTACATGTCAATTGTCTCATTGCCAGGGTTTTATCTTCATTTTACTAACTGGTAGAGCTTGTGCTATTAGATTTGTGTATTCCGTGTTTGACTGAATTCCTCAAAATGAGAACTTGTTTCAAAATTGTAGGCTTAAACAGGTTCTTATGTAAAAGGGGTCTAAATGGACAATCTTAGCCTAACAGGTTCTTAAAATCTAGGTTCTTTATCCGCGGGTTTCACTGTATGCAATCCGTTTCAATCTTCTTCAAGTTTGTCCATCCGTGCAACCTTTTGCATTTGCTGTGATATTTATACCTTCGTTTCATGTTTTTAGCGCTTACTTTTATATATCACTCAGTTTGCTAGAGGTTCCCACTGTTTGAATTTGATAAATCTCATGAAACAGCTCCTTTAACCCTTTAAGCCCCAAGATCCATTTACAAATTCTCCAGACTTATCTCCATACATTTCTTTTAAGAATAGTTGAGAGAATTTGATTTAATATCAAAGAGTTCTCCCGTTGGTAATCAATTTAGTAATTCTCATAACCTTTAGGAGGTGTTTACATGAGGAAACTCGCACCGGGGCGAGTTTCCTACCGGGATGACTTTTTGATTTCGTATCGCGTTTACATGATGACTGGGTCATTTCATATCTTGTTATTTAAAGGTACACATCATGTTGATGAAATACACGTGTGATTCAAAATCGCAAACGTTACGCATGCGCTATCCGTTCCAGTTTTACCGGCAGACCGGGTCGTTTCGCGTTTACATGATACCGTCGCGAGATTTCGTACCGGAGTGAAATTCTCGCCCCGGTACAACAAGCGGGGTGAACTTACGCCGGGGTGAGTCGCGCCGCCATGACATTTTGTGGTGGTATCATGTAAACAAATGTAGAGCCATGAAAGGGAACCGGAGTGAACTCGCTCCGGTGCGAAAGTCGCCCCGGGGTCATGTAAAGACCCCCTTACTCTTCTTCATCTGCTGATGTTATTAGGAGAAAATTGATGTTGGTCACTCTTGGGACCCAAAGGGTTAAGATCCTGAGTATTGGTTCGACCCCGGTGATCGAATCCGCAACCGCCCTCTATGCATTCCAGCGCTCTACCTACTGAGCTTGTCCCGCCGCGGTTGCCTGCCGAGAGCACCTCTGCCGTTCAGTTTTGAAAAAGATGGCTATCTGGCATTGAAACCGTCAGCTGTAAAAGCGAATATTTTTCAGGCTATATGTTCAAAGAATTGTCTCAATTTATTTGCTCTACAGACTATCATTTCAGGAATGGGGGAGCTTCACCTTGAGGTTTATACAGAGGTATGAAAACGCATGGTCCAGAACGCCTTTCCCGCCTTTCTGTGAACAAAGGCAGCCGACTCGAGGCTATGGTGGACAGAAAACATTGTTTTTCTTTTATCTGTCCACTCGAGCCTCGACCTGTTGCCCACCCTCGACCTCGTGTCATTGTGAGTGCTCACTGGAATGGACTCTGGAGTGCCGGATTAGGGAGTGCCGGATCTACGACCACGAAAACGGCAAAATAGTAATAGGTTTAGAGAACGAAAACAACAACTCTGCACATGCATCACGTTTTTTGTACACTTCTTTGCCATCTTTGCTTAAGATCCCTATCATGTGTTGTTTTTATCTGTTTGACTTTTTAACACTGATGTTTGACTTATTTATTGACGTTTGGGTAAAATTGTTTTCTGCTCTCTTTTTCACATCGCAGAGGATGCGTACCGAGTACAACTGCCCGGTCGTCGCAGGAAAACCCAAAGTTGCTTTTAGAGAAACCATAGGCAAGGAGGCTAGGTATGAATTAAATGTTACCCCAATGCGCCTTTTTCAATTAATTGACTTACTACATTCGTCAGTGCCCTTTATGAGTGATAGGGAGCTTCGGCAAAGGCGTTTTTGGGCGACGCCTGTCTACCACAAGTGAGCTTTTTTGCTTTATTTATCCTGCGAGTAAGCTTTCCCGGGGCGCTCTGGCACTCACCCCCGTACCCCGGGGGAACCCCAGGAGAGCTTGCTGGCCACAAAAGGCGCGTCCTTTAGTGTCTTTACTCTTGCGAAGACGATTTGCCCTAAAATTTGGGCATGGCCACTGCAAAGGAATGCAAAAAGTCCACTTCTAGTTGACGTGCGTCGCTCAAAAATGCTTTCGCTTTAGTTCCATTAGAGCGGTTTTCATTTGAGTGTCGAAAAGTCATTGGTTTTGCACTTTCTACACGATGCGATTGGCTCAAAAGATTCGCGCCACCTTTTCATCCAATCAGAAGTAAAACCAAAGCCAATTGTGACGCGCTCGCATGCATTTTCCCGCGCTTTGCGTCAGCCACATGTAATTACTTCGAGTTTTGATTGGTTCAATGTATTGTCTGTGTCCTATGTGATTGGCCAGAGTAATTACTGTGGTTTTGGTTTTACGACACTCAAACGAAAACCACTCTATTAGTGAACTTACGCAACAGGACGGAAGAGGAAAGACGACGGCAAACCTTGCGTGACAAGCGTGACAATAATTTTGCTTTGCTTCCGCTAAACTTCACAATCCTTTGAACCAATCTTTTTCTAGAAGTGCAAGAAACATCAATGTTAAGTGAATTCCCGACAAATCACGCAAGTAATAGTCCCGTCACGTTTGTCACGCTCAAGCGTTTTGCCGTCCTCTTCTTTCTACCGTCCTGTTGCGTAAACTCACTATCATTACCTCTACCTTTTTCAACATTGCTGATTCATTCCACAGTATTGAGGCGAAAAATTGTACGTTAATCCGAGATTGTGTGTCCACCTTCTGGCGAAACTGTTTGTGTAAATATGGGCAATCTTCACTCAGTCAAGCAAAGTTAAAATTTAATCTTAAGCCACTGCTCGTATATAATAATTATCCTCTTTATCATCATGAACTTTATGTATGAATAAACTGTATTTTTAAGAGGAATTGCTACGATAAGAAATTGAACAAGACGATGCAAAAGTTGGAAAAACAGGATAAACGTTAAAAACATGTTTGTTTGTTTGTTTGTTTTCATTTGGGGGGGGGGGGGTGGGTGGGCAGGAGGGAGCAACTGGCTCCATTTCCAGTTGCAACGTTTCAGCCTTTGACGACATTAGAAGCAAAGCGCACGACATTTGCGTAAGCTCTCCCACAATGGTTATCTCTTACAATTTCTCAGTCTTTTCTGCTAATGACGTCAACGACCGTCTAATTGCCCCGGAAACGGAGTAGGTTGCGCGCGACAACAATACAGTTAAAACTTACGGACTTGAGGAAGGAGTTTCTGCTTTTATTTTTTGTTTATCTTCAGGTTCGACTATCTTCATAAGAAACAGACTGGAGGAGCAGGCCAGTTTGGCCGTGTCATTGGACGGATTGAAGTAAGTGTTACACTATATCCCATTTGCTGCTCAAAAACCATACTGCGGGGTGTAGAAGAAATACCGTGATTGCTTCGGTTTAGCGCTGACTCGCTTAAAGAGGCTTTCCACACTTAGTGCCCGGGAACCAGTGACTGGGTACCGGCACGAAATGGTGTTGCGTTCACACTTTGAGTGCTCGATATGCAACTGAATCCAACTGTCCTCTAGTTTGTCCTGTCAAACGCCATTTTGAAACATGAGCTTAGAGTGATTATAAAGCAGTGAACTGCCCCAGAACTAACAAAAACTATGTGCACACAGGGACCCAGTGCCCACTTTTTTCCCTGAGTACAAGGTCTTGACCTTGCCGGAATTCTAGGTTGGGTACTTGAAAAAAGGGTGTGTTCACATTAGTGCCCAGCGAGTACCGTACTCGGGCACCGTGCCCGGGCACAAAGTGTGAACGCTGCCACAGGGACATATTTGTATGTTATTAGCTAAGATATCTGTACTCTCCCTTGTCTTATCAGGATCAAAACCACGTCTTTACTGTTGACAGATTCATTGAACTGCCTGCATAGTATTCATGTGACCTAATAATTACCTTGTATTTGAGACCTAGGGACTGCTAATTTGGACCGGTTATTCTAACTCTTATTCATTCTTCATCACAAGAAGGACTAGAAATCCCCTGGCCATTTTATATTTAGAGGCGGGCCGTTAAACATTTGAGGGGTGGAGGGGTGGAAAAGATATTTTCCCAAGCTGTCTACTGTAGTCGGTTTTTTTTTACCTCTTTTTTCGTTGTTGTTGGTGTTGTAAATGTGACGCCATTGTAAGGCTTTGCGGGATTTCTCTTTATTTCAGTTCTGTTTGCAAGATATTTTCTCTGAAATCACTCAACCTTACACAAATCCCCACTCAAAAGCTCAATGGTCTGCCCCACACCGAACCAGTGCCTGAATTATTTGACCTCACTGTCTCTGATTGGCTAGAAAATAATTGCTGGCCAATCAAAATCAGAGAACTCAAATGCCTGTTGAACTGGTTCGACGAAGTAAAGTGCCAAGAGGCTCTCCCGTTATTCTTGTAAACTTTGCAATGGTTTCCCCTCATAATATCCCGTCTGTCCCGAGTAGCTGTCCCGTTTCTCCAAAGAGGGTTTTCATAGTTACTTACATCCCATAAACGATCTAATTGACGTCCGCTCTCAAATAGACGCCAGTTTCCCACGATGGTGTGTTTGTATCAGACGCCCCTCTCTAATAAACACCCTCTGTCTATTAGGCCCCCCCCCCCCCCCCTCCCTCCCTTCTCATGATAATTACTCCAACATACGTACTGCAAATTTTGAGTTCATCTCCCGAACAGCGCGGTTTGGTAATACGGGTGTAACCACTTCAATCTGTCAGGAAAATCACTGTGAACGGCAAACTTTTATTAACTCTTTTATCAAGCGACTACTTGTCTCAATATCCTGGGTGGCCTCGTACATGTAAAAGAATTTTGTCTGTAATTTTTTCTGGGCACTTCTAGCCAAAAATAGCCATCTACTTCCTAGCTTTCTTATTCGGTTTTGCCTTTTCTTCGACAGCCTTCTTTTTCTTGGATGTTTTCTCCTTTTTGGATTCCTCGTTCTTCCTTTTCCTTTTCCCCGTTGGTACACCCTTCTCCCTAAAACGAAGCAATAAACAGAATAACAAAAGTACGAAGGTGAACTGGATGCTCCTTAATAAAAAGAGACCTTTTAAAGAAAGGAAAGCTTTAAAAATGCTATACGTAAGGGGTGACATACATAGTTTTTACGGAGACCTTTTTAAAACTTTAGTCTTGAAGCGTTCGCACCTGTCTTCATTGGAAGGAATGAACTGTATATTTTAGCGGCTAATTTTCCTCCTGCGGGAGATCATAGTACGAGTAAGTATCCGGGAGCTCCACAATTCTTGTTGAATTACCTTTCGTTAATTTGCCCTGAAACTATCCCGTCTCCCAATATCCCAATCTCATCCCTTCCTATCCCGTCTCTTAGTTCTCCGAGGATGCACGCGTTTGTAAAGAGACGTCGTCCTGCTTATGACAGATCTCGGAAGAAAAAAACTGTAACAAGCGTCGCACAGCTTATTCAAATGCAAGTGCGATTCTTCTGTAAGACCCAAGCTTCTCCTCTAAAGACACATTGTTTAACGCCCGGTAGAATTCTGAATGATTTATGACGTGAAGAGGTGACGTAACAAGCTAATCACTTCTCTGACTGTTTTTTTTTTTTTCGCAGCCCATGCCGGAAGCCGCCACTGATATCGAATTTTTAGATGCTACTGTTGGAATGAACATCCCCAAAAACTTTATCCCCGCCATAGAAAAGGTACTGATTTCTCGCAATTTTTTCCCTCAAATCAGGCATTTAAATAATACAGGTTACAAACGAAGATTTCTACTCTGCCACGTATGCTAACGGTTGCTCTTGTTGCTTGAATTTCAGGGTTTCCAAGAGATTTGCGAACGCGGTCTCATCACAGGACACAAACTAGCTGGAATTCGCTTTGTTCTCGAAGATGGTATGTTTCTAATGCTATGTTTACTCTATACCGGATGACTTTTGCAATGCGGCGCGATTTCTGTAAAGGTCGGTACACACTAGGCGTCAAGTTACAGCAACACGTGGCGGCGACACGTCGCAGCGACAAATCGCATCGTGCGTAGTGGATAATTTTTGTGAAAATCTTCGTGTCCGCAACATAATTTTGTTCAAAAAACAAATCAGACAGAATTTGTGCGACTTGTTGCTGCCACAAAATTCTGTTGCAGAGACAAAAATTCTCCAGTACGTACGAAGCGATTTGTCGCTAAGACGTGTCGCCGCGATTTGTTGCTGCAACTTGTCGCCAAGTGTGTACCGACCTTAACGAAGCGAAGCTGCGCTGCGCCGATCGTTAAAGTGGTGCGACACATATTGGAGAGGTTCTGTAACCCTTTTTGTGCAGTGTAAACAGGTAGTCGGACCGTCGCGGAAGCGAATAAGTAGGAGCGATGATAGCCTGCGTACCTGGCTGGATTAGCGGACGAGTGCTGTAGTATCCCGGGCAAAACAATCCCGCCAGCTACGCAGGCTAGAGCGAGGCCTGGAACCAGTGAGATGGAAGTAAATATGCTGGAGTGAGAACTGAGATTTAGGTAGCCTCCCGCGCAGTAGTCTTAGGAATTCGTCACGCGTTCCTATCCCACGTTGGAGAGGCTTGCGTGACCTGCCAAAAGAAAGTTTGCGTGGGAGGCTAGGATTTAGGTCGCCGAACCCTCTCGGCCAACCGCTCCGGCACGATGTTCGATGTGTGTGAAGGACTTGTTCCAGTTCTGTGCCGTTTCCGTTTCTGTGGCCGTTCATACCATCCTGGATATCTTTTCGTGTCGACGCCAAAAGTTTTGCGGTATAGTGTGATTTTACATGACGTCACGGCGGCCATATTGGTGTCCCAAAACAATAAAACGGCGGCTATGTTGGTTTCCCAAACCAATCCTCTGGAAGTTGAGCTTTTTTCTTATGCAAACGCTTTCTTTTGTTCCAATAAATTTGCATAGATGCTGGCCACGTGAGTGAAAACACTCTATAGTGTGAACATTGCCTAACTCTCCGTCTCCAGACTCACTTTCTACTCTCAAACTCGGCCCAGACCTTCCATATGACCAGGGTCGTGACTAGAATGGATACTCCAAAATCAGATATCCGCTCGGAGACTGGAACTGAATAAAATTAGTTTTCGGCAAATCGCTCCGACTCTTGAGATAAGTATACGAAGACTGAAGAAGGCTAAGATGAGAATGGTTACTCCAAAATATGGATCAAAGCCTACATAGAGGTTAGTTGTTTTTCACGTTCTTTGTAAGAATTTAGTACAAGGAGCAAACAATGTCTGTTTAATTACAGTACCACTACCGCGACTGCCGTGTAAAGCTTATTCATAGCAAAGTATCTGTTTGGATAGCTCAGAATAAGGTGGATACTTCAGAATAAGAATGGCCAAAATATGGAAGTTTTTGCCATCTGGATTATTACTACTGAACTTCCCAATACAAGCATGATTGTTACGTTTACAAAGAGGGTACAAATACAGTTAAGGTCAGTTAACCATCTTGTAATTTTATGGGTTAGTTGATTCCAAGTGTTAACAATAGTAAAAAACACATAAGGGACCTGTCATTTATTTGAGGCGGGGGAGGGCTGATGCAATTGGGGGGAGGGTCTTTAAATTTTATGTAGCCAAAAAGGGGAGGGTCACCAAAAATTTAAGCTGGGCTTTGGGGAGGGCCATACCATTTTTAGCAAACATTGCTGTTCACTTAAAATAAAAATAAATCAACAAATTAAATATATTATTTAACAAACAAGTCCCTTGCACAGTAAGCACTTTAAACTTTCATAATGATCAACCTGAACTACCCAACAACCCTACATGTACATCTTTTTCTTGATTTGTTTTTCAACAGCAACACACTGCGAAACATGTCTTTGCATTGATCAAGTTCCTCATTAAGATATTTCAATTCACTGTTTACTCTTTTTTTAGCTTCATCAAGCCTTGTAATAACAGCTTCATCAAACGATTAAGAATACTCTTCTCCTCGTATAAAATTACCAGTCTTTGAGTGAAACAGTGTGTTAAGGTGAGCTTTTATGCATCTATCCATATCTGATATGTTCTCTAGTAACTCACTGAGCTTCATAATGTTCGCCCTCAGTATTAATTAATCAGCTGGGACAAGAGCATAATCGGTCGTGTAAAATTTTCCAGCAGCACCAGGATTGTTCGTGCTCAATATTGCTTCAATGCATGAGGCGATCTTAGATACCTGTTCCTGAATGTCGTATTGGCGCCTCCCTTCATCACAAGGTAAAAGTTAATCTCTTTTAATAATCCCTGTCATATCTTTTAGTGTGGGGAGGGTCATAACTATTTTGGGCCGTACAAGGGGGAGGGTTACATTTTTTTCTGCAGGAAATTGGGGGAGGGCATAAAAAAAATTCACCTGGGAAAAAAGAATTGCACCAGCCCTGCCCCCCCCCCCCCCCCCCTCTAATAAATGACAGGTCCCTAATTTACTTCAGGTCATACTTCTTGTAGCTTGGTGATCACTATTACAAGCGCAGGCAGACATATGCTCAAGTTTCTAAAAAAAAAATGGTCCTGCAGATTGTATTAGTGTAGTGTCTCTGTATAGCTCTGATATAGGACCTGGAGCCTACAGTGGCAGATCGGAACCTTCAGATAAGAAGAGGGGTGGGGCAGGGGGGGGGGGAGGATTCTCACCAGACCTTAAGGACCACCGCGGTCAAATGTCTAAATCGTTATTTTTGTTTTTTAATGCTGAGATTTCATTTACCAGTTAGAGAAAAATGGGCAAAGATGTATAAATCTGTTAGTCAACATAACTATCTTTCCATTTTTCTTAACATTTTGAGCTTTTTTTGCTGAAAAAGCTTCGCGCTAAAAGAGAATCATGTTTGAAAATGGCGCCGATAATAACGTCAGCATCAGTTTTCACTCACTTAGATCTTTTTTAGTAAACTTTTAAAAAGTTTAGTAAACTAACAGGATGTTGGTAATACCCTAAACTTTTGATAGTGAAAGTAGCAACCTTAACTTTGAAGTATTTGGCTTAACTTTTGCAAATTCGACTCGTTTGACCGCTGTGAAACCTTAAGGTGGCGGGAAGGAACCACTCATTCAAACCTTAAGGTATGGAGGAGCTCAATCTAGAAAAGAATTTTCTTGGCACTGTTGTCCTCAATTTGATCTAGAAATATTGAGGGCCGGGGACCTCCCCTAGATCTACTGCTGGCCTCTGCCAGCCCACCCATGTTCACCTGCTATCTTTTTACATTTACTAGAAACTCTAGTATCAATTCAAATTATTTATCCTAAATATTAGGATTTTTGCAAAATTATTTATGGTTGCTTTTTTGCACTTGTATTTTGTTTTGTTTTTTTTTTTCAAATCCTAGGAGCCTCATTGTCACCAAAACTCTCTGCCTTCCATACTCTATTCCACACTGAACTTTCTGACAACAGTCCTCAGCCAAGTGGTACCATCATGGTGTTGAAAAGTGTGGAAATAGATCCTGTTGATTCTGGGATGAATTATTTTTCTTTTTCTTCCCTCTTTCTCCACTCAAGGGGGGAGGGGGGGAAGGTGTTTTCCTTCCCCTCCCTGTGACCTATTACCTATTTCCTTGATTGCCTTCTGAGCTCCTGATGAGACAAGACCTTCAGCATTAAGCTGGTTATGGGCTATTTTTTGTTTTTCACTCAGTATGGTGAGCTTATCATAAATTTAAAATGGAATAAAAATGATCATGCAGGTATATCGGTTGCAGCTGTAACAGGAGGAGGAGTTGGAGGTCCGGGGGGTGTTGCAGTCAAGTGCTTGTGAGGAACAGAGAAACCAGTTGGAGAAAGAAATGAAGAATGTTGGAGAAGGCTTCAAGAGAAATAGCAAATAAAATGAAAAAAAAAAAAGAAAAAAAGAAAAAAGAAAACAGGAAAAAAAAAACAATTTTCATTGAGGCCAAGCAGTTGGCTGCTCACTTGCGTGTCTGGGTAGCTTGACCATTTGGTTAATAAAATTCTCAAAACCACAAACAAACCACTCTAAGAATATGATAAAATGTGTAAAAAAAAATTGTTTATTACTTTTATAAAAATAAAGTTGTTTGTTTACAATTCTACAACCATTTTTTTATTTCTTCCTTTTCCCATAATTCTTTCCTCTGTTTTACTTTCCTCTTACTCTTTCTGCACTTCCACAATGTGCTTTTATGTACCCTCTATACCTGGGGTGGAAAGTCACCTGAAAATTTGAAATTAGCCACGCATTAAATAAAGCTTCCATTATAATCATTCTTTCAGGAAATAAAGCTGCTACTTTGGCGGTAATTCTAAAAAGCACTGTGTTCCACAATACAGTGCCTTGATTCAGCAAAGAAGCCTTGACCCTTTTGTTTTAAAAGTTAAAGATTTTCTTTTGGTAGCAGAGAAAGGCCCCCAGTTCAGTGCATTACAAATAATTATCACCTACAAAGTTATCTATCATCTAAATTAAAAAGGAACAACCAAATCATTTCCTTGTGGTACCTGCCTAATATCAAAATGAATAACTAAAATACTGATAAATAAATAATAATTATTGAAGTAGGGTATATCCAGGCCGTTTTAGCTTAACAAAACAAAAACACAAGGTAAGTCATTCTCATTTCTATTTTTGCCAAAAAATGGAATTTAGGACGTATTTTGTTTATTGTCATACATTCTCTTATAAATTCAAAGTCCAACAAACTCTTTCAGATTTTGGGCTACCTGTGGATGGGGCAACATTTCATGACAGGATGGACAATAAAGGGGCTGCATTTTCAACACCTTCAATGTGACTGGAAATTACGAAGGTTCATACAGCAGATTCAGGAATACAAAATGACTAACTTGGAATCACAGTTTACATTTGCCAAAAGTAGCTAACATTGGGCCTTTTGGTCATAGAAAAGACTGTAAAAGGATTTGGGTTCTGGTTGGCTAATTGTACCAGATACCCAGCACACCAAAAGGTTGACCTGAGTATCCCACAGGTTGTGAGGGTCACTTTGGTTTTTATAATCTCATAAAGTACCCATTCTTCTCACACTAAACTAAACAGGAACTTACTACTTAAAAGTAAAAAAAAAATCAACCATAATATATACGAAAACAGAAATAGTTTATGTTGAGCCATAAATTGAACAACTGTCTGCTATCCCTGGGGGGGAGGGGGGTACTCCCTTATATGGCCTCCATGGGGATGTGCCGCTGGACAGGGTATGGTTTTCTTCCTCTCTGTCCTGAACAGGGTATATAGTTTGGCACAAGTCTGTCCTAAACAGGGTATACAATTTCCTGCAAGTCTTTCCTAAACAGTGTGCATGATTTGTGCAAGTCTGTTCTAATTATAAACAGGGTGTTTCATGCATGATCGATTTCGTCTTAGTGCAAATGTTTGCAGATATTTAGTACGTCATCACCCAAAGCATTTACTGGAATAAATATAAATGTTATTGTTCTTGGCACCCTTGTCTAAATAAGATAAGTACAAGTTGACAGGTGTGCTAAATAACCTTGTCCCCATCTGAGGGAGTTGTTCTTCCTGGGTACTAAAGTTGAGGGTGTTATCCTAAAGAGGGTATGGGTTTCAAACCCTCAGCGGCTCACCTACACCCAATTATTGGTCGAGTACCCCTCCCAACGCCGCCCCCCCCCCCCCCTACACCGGGCTGCTATCCTACAAGCAAGCTTCGAATTAACTGAGCCATAATTACACAATGGTTGACTGTATTTGTACCCTCTTTGTAAACGTAACAATCATTTTCATATTGGGAAGTTCAGTAGTAATAATCCAGATGGCCAAAACTTCCATATTTTGGCCATTCTTATTCTGAAGTATCCACCTTATTCTGAGCTATCCAAACAGATACTTTGCTATGAATAAGCTTTACACGGCAGTCGCGGTAGTGGTACTGTAATTAAACATACATTGTTTGCTCCTTGTACTAAATTCTTACGAAGAACGTGAAAAACAACTAACCTCTACGTAGGCTTTGATCCATATTTTGGAGTAACCATTCTCATCTTAGCCTTCGTATACTTATCTCAAGAGTCGGAGCGATTTGCCGAAAACTAATTTTATTCAGTTCCAGTCTCCGAGCGGATACCTGATTTTGGAGTATCCATTCTAGTCACGACCATATGACCAGCGCAAAACATACAGCTGTGTTGCAATCTGGTCATGAGCCACGGCAAAGCTCTATCCCCATCTATGCAGTTATAATAATAATTAACTTGTGTCTTACTTGAGTGTAATCAGGTGGTAAAACATCTCCGTTTCTCCTTCCTCATCTCCGTGATCACCATGTCCGTGTTCCTCGTGTCCGTGTGATTCGTGCTCGTGTTCGTGATGTCCGTGTCCCGTGTCCTCCTCTCCTTCGTTGCTCTCCTCTTCCGCGAATTCCTCCGGGTCGTACTTCCAAATTCTTGTTCCTATTTCGCGAAACGTTTACTGAAAGGTTAACTATTCGTCGCCGCTTGATTAGCTTTGAAAAAAAGGCAAAACTATTGTACTTGGAAAATATTTGCGTTCATAAAAAAGCAGGGCGTGATTTGGTGTCTCTGTGCACCCTCCCCATCCCCCTCCGCCCTCTCTTATGAACCCCAACGACCACAATCTTTATAATATCACTGCTCAATCAAACAAATTCAAGGGAATTTCATTGAAATCAGCAACAAAGATAACATACGTTAATTTTAAGAAATTCTTGTTACCAATGGCCTGGTTGTGTTAAACACTATTGGTTTTTGGGAAACCAAATGCGTTATCCAGTTGATAGACGTTCATCCAGTGGATAACACATGGTGCAGTTCCAGTAACTTGAGACCAGTCGGTTTTTGATTTTGCCAGTTTAAACTTTTTGCTTCCAGTGGGAGTACCTTTTAACTGTGATATAAGTCGAGCTTCCAATTGCTAAGTCCCGAACTCTCTCGTAGGCGATGTATAATTAATGATAACTAAACGATAGTATGAGCTTTTGCTTAAAATGGGGTGTGCAGTTGTTAACGGTTAGATGGACTAGATGGAGCGTTTACCCCTTCGCCTTCAGGGGAATAAATCTTTTAACTGCTATTGAAATTTCGAAACAAAAGTACAAATTCATTGAATACTATTAGGCCGTTTTTTTGTTTTTTTTTTTTCCTTTTTTTTTTTTTCATTGTTTTCTCAATTGTATGTGCTTACTTATGTTTTCATGCTAAGTTTAAACGTTTGACAGAAAGTAAGGTTGTTACCTAAGTAACGAACATCGCTCTTATCTCCAAACAATGATTTGAGCATCTTCTCGTCTACGAAGTTCGACCCATGTTTGCACACCTCTACCATATGGCGTCCGTGAGGTTTCAGTAGCGCTTGCATTAGGCTTGTGTACTGTTTGAGTCGTCTGGCCCCCATATCATTGACTATAGGAATGGCAGACTGATCCCAGATGGCGTCGAACTGACCTGAAACCTCCGCGTTGTAATCAAAGATATCACACTGATACAGAGTAATATCCTTGCCCTTCGCTTCGTACACGTTCACTTTCTTCTTTGGCGTAAATTGTTCTGATCGGAGAGTGTATTCTAGCTCCGCGTTGCGAAAGAAAGCCTTGATGTAGCGAGCGTTTATTTCCACACCGGTGATCGCGTGACCCTGTTCAGCTAACCACAGCATATCGGGAGTCTTGCCACACATTGGCACGAAAATGCGAAGATTGCTTCGGCCGGCAGTCAACTGTTTGATATTTTTTATCAATATGGGGTCGACTTTTTTCAAGTAGTCGGGGTCTTCGGACTTCTTTGTTGGGTTTTTCTGAGCACTATGTTGCTTTACTCGCTTCTTGGGCGCCATGTTGTTTTGGGGGCTTCTATCAGGTTGTTTCCAGTGTCCTCTCGGCTTCCCTTCGTCAGTTGCGTGACGGAAGTAACTTCTTGTTGTGTAGTTAAGGGCGTTTAAGTTACGACGACGTCTCTGAAGAAGTTAATTCCTCCCACCTTTTCCAAAATTAATCCCTTTGTCAAATTTGTCAAATGTTGGTGATTTTTTTGGAATTGAATTCTCAAGTATTGCATCTTATTTGGTGAGAAAAGAAAACATTGTCTTGTGTTAACGTGCAAAGTTTTGTTTGCACTCCATTAGTGGCTCCCAAATATGTTGTGAGATGTTCAAATGCAAACCTAAGCAACTTTCGTGAAAATCGTAACTACAGTTTTGGCTTTTTATCAAAGGTCAGAAAGGTTTGAAGCGACTCTAGACAACATACCTACTGATAAGTGTTTTTTTGTATTTTTTCCCTTTTTAAATTTTAATTCATGCAAGAAATATAAAAGATCTATGATTGAAAATATTTATGATAAATTATAACCCTCTAAAATGTGGCCTTGGAGAGAGAAGGCGCCGTGTTCATTCCGTTGCCCCAAGCAACGCAAGTTGCACTCTTCAAAAACATTAAGTGAAATTTGATTGCATCGTACTATTTGGAGTTTCAATATTCAGATTTCATTTTCTTTCTGTAACGCTAATGAGGCGATAAAGTGAAGCAAAACGACATTTCGAAGCTTAGAAGATTAACGTAAAAAAACGTAATTAATCGAGTGGAATGGTTATGAAGCACGTTAGACTTTGTTTTTGTGGACTTTGCACATCGTTCACTAGCATTCCTATCGTTTTGATCTCATTAGCCATAAAAACCGTCGCACTCATTTATTTTGTCACAATTTGTGCTTACAACAATAAAACAAAGGATGGGCACCGTCAGGAAGCTTCCAACATAACTTACAGCATCGTTGTTTTTATCTTTGATGTTTGCCCTCGTTCACAACTAGTCTCTGCTTCAAACAACGTAGAGACACAACGTTTCGACTGGTTTCGATGACCACCAGTCGTCATTGGCAAGTCGTGTGATTCAGTTTCAAGTTGCGTTAATAATCGTCTTAAAAAGTGTTTGAACAAAGCCAGTTTCTTCTCATCGGAACTCTAAATGACCTTTTTTAATATCACAGGTCAGACTTGCCTCCACAGATGGAGGATAATTGATGTGCTAAGTGTGTAAAGAGACTCGACAAACGGAAGGATTTATTTTTTGCTGACGCTTAGCAGCATCGCTTTTGTCTTTTTCCTTTTTTGGGCGGTGAAAGTGAAGTTCCTAATCTCCATGAGACTCGTGATTATTCCGTCCTTGGAGATTCTTGTGAAAAAAATGCGATGTCGTATAACTATCCCACTCTTATAAGGAACAACAGCTTTATACTGCCTGCCTGTTACTAGCCATCATCTTGCTCTCTAGTTTCTATCCAGGTTTGATTTCATTACTGATTACTGGCGTATGTGCTTATACAGATCTCGGCTTGTAATTCCTTCATTAATTGATGTAGCTGATAATCAAGGATTGTTCTTGATAAAGCACTCCCTGGGGTCACTCAATTACTTGAGAGGGGAGCACTTAAGGGGTGTATGGGTAGCGGCGTGCCGCCGAGGCCTTCAAACACTGATCCTGTTTAACAAGTTATCTCTTCATATCACTATCCTGTTTAAGATAAGATACCATTCCTCGTTACCCGGATTCATTTCTTGTACTGAATAGAGTGGCTTTTTTGTTTTGGTTGGCACTTGACATTAAGACGGTGCATTGACATCGTTTAGACCCTGTTTTAAGGCTTCCAGTCCAGAAACAACCTGTTCAAAACGGTTAATAGTGAAATTGTATGCCCTATTTAAAACTGAAGACCTCGAAATTAAACTTTACCCAGTTGGGCGGTACATACCAGTTAAGGCCAAATAAGGGGGCGCCCACCCCTCCCCCCCCAACCCCTGTTGGAGTTACCCCTTCCTGTATGAATGTTACTTACATGTTATGTCTTTCCCCAGGGGCTGCGCATGGTGTTGATTCAAGCGAACTCGTCTCCCTCCCTCTCCATGCCCCGGTGGGAGTTACTCCTTCCTGTATGAATGTTACTTACGAGTTGAGCGATGTCACCTCCGCCTCCCTCCCCCCAACAGCCGGGGAGAGTTACCCTTCCTGTATGAACGTTACTTGCGTTTCCCCAGGGGCTGCGCATGGTGTTGATTCAAGCGAACTCGTCGCCGCACCCTCTCCATGCCCCGGTGGGAGTTACTCATTCCTGTATGAATGTTACGTACGAGTTGTACGAGCTCACCTCCACCCCCCACCCCCCAGCCACCGGGGAGAGTTACCTTTCCTGTATGAGTGTAACTTACGGATTGTCTATTTCCCAAGGGGCTTCGTCTCCCACCCCCAGCCCCCTGGGGGAGTTAGCCTCTCCTGTGTAAATGTTGCTTACACTGTTGTCTTTCCCTAGGGGCTGCGCACGGTGTTGATTCAAGCGAACTCGCCTTCAGGTTGGCAGCCATTGGAGCCATGAGAGAAGGTAAGGAACAACATGTTAGGTCACATGGCCACTCTCGATATAAAATCGAAGGTGGCTGTGGTTTTATTTTGCTTCAGGCGTTTTGTGATCCATACAAGTGGTAAAAAAGCTGAAAAAACACGAGACTCTCGAGCCGATAGTAACAAAATTACGAAAGTGTTCTTCAAGCTCTGTATCGTTTGGCAGAGTGTAAAGAACGTCAATTTTACAGCTTGCACTTTGGGCGAGTTGTACCTAGCATGTAACAGCCCAAGTGAGTTATTTTAACTAGCCCGAAAACAATTTTTGGTGAACAGGATTAAATGAAATTCTTCTGTTATTTGAATCCCCCCCCCCCCCCCCCCACCTTAAAAAAAGTCACTCGCTCGTCGGGCAAGTTAAGAACAGAATTCACCCGCCTTTGCACGCTGATTGGTACTCTTTTTCCGGTTTTTCTGGTTTCTTGCGCTAGGCATTGACTTGTATCTTTTCATTGTGGTTGGAAGGCTGCGCGTGTGGTCATCGTTTGCTCATCTCCCATCCCTCCACCCTCCCCCCCCGCCCCCCTCAACGCCACATAGTATTTTTCACTCGTTTTGCTGCCCTCGTCGCTTACTGATACTCGTCTTCCAGTGCTAGACGCGAACTGTTTACTTCGACCTGCGTTTAGCGACGCTAACTGATGTCTAAATTTCTTTGATTAGTGCTCGCTTATTCGCGTTGTCCCTCTTGGCGCCAGGTGGTGTACGTTTTTCCTCACTGATTATGTAGGGCATGCGACTCTCATTTTGCGATTATTGATTTTTGTGCTCCTGCCCTTGTAGTGGCTGAATGGTGCATGCTTCCTTGTGTTGGGCGCTAACTAATACTTGTTGCAGCGCGCAAGGCACCCTTCTTCTCCGTATTTTATGATCTAGATATATCTGGTTCGTAGCGGTTGTTGTTGTCTTTTCCTGTACTGATTAGGTCAAGACCTTGATTTTACTTGGCCATAAATGTGGTTTATCCTTTCTTTTCAGTTTTCACGCTGTCTTATTCTGTGTTGCTTATCAAAGTGTTGCATTGTTCCGTGAACGAACTATTGGAACAGCCCAGTGTTGATGGTCACTTTTTTGTTTTATTTTTTTCAGCGTTCCCTAAAGCCTCTCCTCTTATTTTGGAGCCTGTTATGTCAGTGGAAGTAAACATTCCTCAAGAATTCCAGGTAAGATCCGGTGCCACATCAGTTACGTATTTCTGAAATTGCCTGCTGCTAATTATTCGGCCTAGGGTTGCGCACCGTTTCCACAAGCCATGGTTGAAAATCTCGCGCGTAAGCTGAACATTTAACTCCCTTCCCCCCCCCCCCCCCTCGGGAGGAACAAGACCGGGGGCCCGTTTCTCGAAAGTCCCGATAATTAACGAGCCTGGCCTGCTGTTGATGTTACTTCAAGATCGAGGTTTCAATAGTTTTGCAGGGTATTGAAGGGCCCGCAATGTCAACAGGAGACAACTTCGTTCCCAGGGTCCTCTCCTACCCGTCCCGGCCTCGGGTAGGAGAGGACCATGGGAACAAGGTTAAACAGGAGAAACATTTCGCTCGCTATTTGAGATTTTTAAATGGGAGCAACGTCTTTGGCGACCATAAATTTTAAGTCAGAGCTAACTCAACTGTAATTATTGCCGTTTTGTGTAGTGGTAGAAAGGATCTGCTTCGAAATGTCTTGCTTGAAATGACTTAAATTATACCGACACAATGGTTAAAACAGTTGTATGGTATCGTTGCTCCCTAGTAATTCTTATCAGGTGTGTCCCTATGGTTCCTTTTTCTATTCCACCGCAAGGCTGTGTCACGTTTGAGCTGGAGGATGAAATGTGTCACGTTTAAAATAAAAGCTACATTTACTCTGGTTGTGTCTTGATTGTCTAATACAGGGAGCGGTCATTAGTGGGCTAAACCGCAGACACGGCATGATCACGGGCACAGACGCAGCGGAAGGATACGTGACAATCTACGCTGAGGTAACGTTGATGTTTAAGTCAAGGTGAACAAATGTTGAAGCAAAAATTCAATAAAAAATTTCCGCTTATAACGATTTGTAAATATGATCGCGCATATGAAGCTTATGTTATCGAACCTTTTTTAACTGAACAAGTGTTAGAATGTCTAGGGCTAAGCAGAATGACGTGTTTACAATACGTTTAAGTGACAGACATTGAAGTGTTAACTGATCCCTTCCAGCTTTAGCAGAACTTATTTTTTCGTGTCACTTTTCAGGTTCCACTCAATGACATGTTCGGATATTCCACTGAGTTGCGGTCTCATACCCAGGTGATTAAGTTGTATTCGTGTATAGTACTGTGGGGCTGTGATTCTTTGAACGATTACAACCATAAGATCACTTTTGAAGATATATGTTGAATAGCATAAGGAACGCCAAGTTTATAAAAATGCGAAAACTCACAATTTTTATCACCGCTGTTTGTGTTTTATTTTTGATCAAACTACGTTGGCCCAAGAACAAAAGTCTCTATGATTACAACCATCGTTATAAGTATCATTATCATCATCAAATTTATTGTCAACATTATCATCATCATCGTCGTCGTCGTCGCCCTCATCATCATCGTCATCATTATCACCTTGACCATCATTATTATCATCATTTCAGTCACCATCAGGAGCTCATAACCTGAGCGTCTGTCACCATCAGTACCATCATCATCTTCATTACCATCGACTTCATCATCGTCAACATATCTTTATCATCATCATCCTCGTCATCACCGTCAGGAGCCATAACCTGGGCTCCTGTTGCATTCAATAGCAACATCATCTTCACCCCCATCAATTTCATCATCATCATTATCGTCGTCATCACCACCACCATTAGAATGGTTAACATCTTCGTCATCATCAACATCATCATCATCATGACCAGGAGCCACATCTTGGGCTGCCGTCACCATCAGTACCACAATCATCTCTTCAACATCCGTATCATTTTCATCACCACAAGCACCATCACCATAGCCATTCGTAATCCGTGTACCTTTAATCGACATCATCAATGCCTCTAATCATCGTGCATTATGTTCAGCTTGTTTATCCATTCTCATGCATTCGACATTTATTCGATAAGTAAGCACCTTTAAGTTGTTTTGAATTTTCGTGGCAGCCTCTTGCAGCTTCAAATCAAAGTCACTGTTTCTTTGGTTTCCTTTTACAGGGCAAAGGAGAATTTGCTATGGAGTACAGTAAATACCTGGCCGCCTCGCAACAAGTACAAGCAGAACTTATGGAGAAATATGATTTAGAAAGACTCAAGAAAGCCAAGTCAAGATAACAGCAGGTTTACCCTTTCCCTCCCTTCTTCGGGGTCTGTGTTACTTTCCTTCTCATTTCGTCATTCTAATGGAAAAATGCAGTCTTAGCCACGCAGTGAAAGTAGATACGCTAAGTCTTGTACCCATCTGTGGAATGAGAGCAGTTGCTTGTTAACACGAATTGTGCGAACAGGGAATTTTAAACCGTCTTTTGGGAGCTTTGGTCACGAGAGCAGTGACAGCGACGAATCAAGGCAACAATCCAATTCATGGTTTTGGAGAACCTGAACACATGACAGTACATTCTCTTTCTGTACCTCTTTAAACTTGGAAAAAACACCTACGGAATAAGATGGGGTCATTGGAATACCTCCAAGTTTGAAAGTGCTCTAAGTTCTGTTTGTTTGTTTGTTTTCTTAGCTTTGACATTTCTCTCAGCGCCACCACTATCCGTGGGGCCAAAACAAGGACAGAATTATAAAAAAATAGTTATTATATTATATTGTTTGGTGGTCTACTGTACCAATGCTGTTTCGTTTGTGAACTACTCTGTTAGGTAGAGAAAGGTGTAAAAGAACTCTCGCACGTAGAATTGGATCTTGCCGTAACATAATTTCTTCACGATAGACTAATTTGACGTCACAGGAAAGGGATAGGGTTGTGCGGTCAGAAATAACAAGAATGCTGTCTTAGAAATTATCCGCCCAATTTCTCTTGTCGATTGTCGTTGACCGCTCTCTCTTTTCCAACTAAACGCGTTCTATTCCGACAGTTATAAGTATATATGTTTTATATAAGTATAATATGTTTCGGACGCCAGTAGTACACTGTTTTTTCCCGACTTGAGCGCTCAAAAATATTGTTCGAGTTATCGAGGGTAAAATTGGAGAGAAATGATCTGAGGAAAAACCAAAATCACTTCGAGTTAGCGGGAAGTTCGAGTTACCAAGGGTAAAATTACAGTAAACGTATGAGGGAAAACCAGGGAAATCGATTTTGGTTCGAGTTAGCTCGAGGTTCGAGTTACGGAGGGTTCGAGTTATCGGGAGTCAACTGTGTTATTCACAAAGCACAAAGCAGACATAAAGCCATACAACGTAACATTATCCGTACTTTATTGAGGCATTTTGCTTTGTTAATCCTATTTATAGATAGCAATTCTCAGTTGTTTTTCCCACACACAAGGTTATATGACGCTTGGGCTGCCTGTGACTGCCTGTGATCATACAGGCATTGGCCGCAAAACAGTCGCTGCTCTTGAAAAAAATTAACTTTTTAAAGTCAACATTTTTTCTGTTACGAATGCTTAGCATTATAGTTACGCGATATCCGTTTTTTGTTTGTTTTTTTTAATTTCTATTTTTATTTTGTAACCCAATCAATTGTGAAATATTTATTTTGCTCAAATTGCAGATAAAACAGTTGCAATTGTTTTCGCCAAAAAAAATAGTAATTACAAGGGATAACTTTTAACTCGGAGCCAAGAAAGCTTCTTTTCATTCTGGAATAAATCCTTGGTTCTAGAGCTCTACAATCCTAGAGTGTTTAATGGCCCCTAATGCCTGAATAAACAAAAAATAATCGTGAACATCACAAGGAAATTCTCTGTCTCTAAGCTAAGTAGTACTAAGTGCCTTCTCTGGGACATACACCTGTCTGGGTCCTTTTTTTTTCTAGATTTTTGCTATGGAATTGTGGTATTTTTTTGATTTTGAATAGGCTCCTGTTTGGTCTAAATTAGGCTTGGCAACGGCATACATGTCAAAAATAGCGAAAACAGAGTATCAGATAAAGGAAAAGGATAGCCGCAAGCCTCCTATTGTCTCCTTCCTATTGCGTTAGATTTTCATTGTCACTGTTCTGTAGTTACTGAGTTGTAGTCGTGGAAAATGTTTCCAAAATGAAATCGATTTTAATTTATGTATCCGCGACTGCATGCTAGACAGAGTGCATGCATGCTAAGATCTCGAAAAGTCGCCAAACTGGTCTGACAAGTATTATTAAAGAGGACCACTACCCCAGTAACTATTGGTGCACTCAGGAATGTCAGAACTTTTACTCTTTGCCAAAGCCGCTCGATCCACTAGAAGGAAGCAATGGAAAGTATTGTTTGTCGTTCAGTTCAGTCTTCTCCTTTGGAACTATTTTGTCAGTTTCTTGGTTTGTTTCTTAGTCCAAAGAATAAGTAAAAAACTTCATGCGTATACTGGAGACACAGTTATTTCCTGACGGCTTATTTTCCTGGCTTTCTCTCGCTTTTGTTTTCTCATCCACTCGCCATGGGCCGTGCTAAACGCATTTGATAGGGCCATGCACACCGCTTTAGCCGACTCCTCGTTCTTGAAAGCAAAGACATGGCATTGCAGCTCTCCATCGCAGTCAGCAATGAAGGAAAATATCGATTCGTCGCGCACGTCTGTCGAACAAAAGGCGATGTCGTACAGCGCGTAGTATGCCTCTTTATCGCTTCCTTTCTCTGTAAGAGTAAGCCCACGGGAGACGTTCGTGGATATGAGAAGTGAAACTTTCCTCTTTTTGCCGCTGTCTTGTAAATTTTTGTGAAGTTTGTCGACACATCTCGCGCTGATTTCGTGTGCTCTTTCTGGCTGGAACGACGCGTCCACGTTTGTCACTCCAAGGTAGCGAGCCGTGAAGATGGGTTCTTTATCGTTTAGCTCGTAATAGCCTTTATACTTCTCCGTCGAAAACTTTCTTTTAGGTCCAGAGTCCGAATTCGCCATTGTTTAACCGCGAGAACCGCTGTTTGTGCGACCTACTGCCCCAGCACCCGACCGAATGAAGAAAGGACAACTTGCTCGAATAATAAACGTTTCATGTTACTGTTGTTTTTGGACACGGATTTGGCATATGACATAATACAGGAGGATTAAATTTATTCGCGAGAGAAATATACAATGTACGTACCTTTTATACGGGAGAATTTAAAATAATACATAATCAGAATGGTTTTTCAAAGTTGGGGTTTGCATTTAACAGTTTGGAATCGTCTTAGAATGTTTTGGGAGGTTTTTTCCTTTAAATAGTCAAAATAGTTTGGAAGGGCCTTAACCTATAATATAAGAAGCTTTGGCTGAGCACCCTCTGTCCGGGGCATCAGCCGGGGCATCATATCTCCGCTGCAATCCTTGTGGTCAGCGCCAAAGGATCGATGCTTTGTATACCTGCCAACTCTCACGCCTGCGGGTTGAAAACTTCGATCTCACGCCGGCTCACGCTTGCGAGCCAATTTTTCACGCCTGATTGAAAAATGTGAGTTGTTGCCGTCTTGCTTGACACAATTTCTAAACATATGTTAACTCAGACCCATGTAAGGAACGAAAACCATGTGTAAAACGAATAAATGACAATACCGTCCTTTTTGAAGTGAAAAGCACTGGGAGCGAGCTCGCCTTCGGCAGACTTCGGACGTCTTCGGAAAACTTCGGACTTCTTCGGAAGACTTTGGACTTCTTCGGGAATCTTCGGAAATGATCGTGTCATCTTCAAAAATCCCAGCACTCCCAGGATAAAACTCTCACGCTTATATCTCAGAAAAAGTTGGCAGGTATAGCTTTATGGTCCTAGGAGGGCATGACTTAGTGGCGGAGTTCGGTATTCCTTTCAGTATTACAGATGGGTTATCCGGGAAGGGGGCATTTAAACTATTTTAGCTCGTGGGTAAGCTTTACGAGACACTCTGGCGGCGGTGCGAAGAGTCTTAGAAGAGGACTCCGCTCGCACAATACCTTCCTCTAGGTTAGCAATTTTAACGCGCGCTGGCGTTTTAATTTGCACGCTGACGCCCTACTGTCCCTAAGGAAATTGAGGGACTTCTCGACGTGTTTTTGTCTTCACATGACTCTGGACTGTACGCCCCCTCTCTAGTTCTCGTTGACGCAGAGCGTGAACATAGCTTAAATTGATAGTCTCCTCGCCCCCCCCCCCCCCCTCCCGTAACTACTCAATCAAATGTGCCGAGAAGTATTCCGATCCTATCTCATTTATATCGTAGGCTTCCCCCTTTTTTACCTCGTGGGTACGCGCGAGCGTACCACGAGTTATTGTAGAGACTGAGATATGCAAATGAGTCACTCACTCACTCGTAGTAGACGCACTTCGTAATTAATCGGGTCCGAACTCGAGAGTGCGAAGATCTATCGTTTCCAAAGAAGCACGCGCTCGCCGAAGTTCGGTGGCATCAAATTCCTCGGTGCGAGCGTGCATCGTGCGCTACAGCACGGTTAGGATAGAGGTCTTCCCAAATTTACGACAGGAAGGAATCTTTCAAATTAGTACGATTCAAAAGCCTTTGACCCGTCCAGGCGTTAAACTTGACAAGAAGATGAGCATTTGCTCTTCGACTCCTTCAACGACGCTGGCTTGATCTCCTACCTTGTAGTACTGTAGTAGGTTATGTGTATGAATGAATTTATGGCGGTCAGTATAAAACACGGACTGCGGACTACGGACTGCGGACTGGGTATAAAATACGGACTATAAAATACGGACTGGTGAAATGTATGGTAAATAAAGGCACTTCTTCTTCTTCTTCTTCTTAAGGACTCCCCAAGATCACGGGGGGAAATGGATGTGAGTTTGAGCATTACCTTTTTAAAATAACAGCGGAAATCGAGATAAGAAAACATAAGCTAATGTTGTGCGTCCTACTTCGCGGAGGAGTTGTGTCGGCTTTGTATCGCATATGTTCTTTCATTGCCATGAAATGCGTTTACATTGTTTTTTACTGTCACTAGCTTGGTAGCCTGGTTTCAATTAGCCTTAATTTCATCCCATTGCTTCGATTCGTTTTTATGGCTCGATCGTTTGCCCCGGTCGTTTGCCGGCGGAAGTTCCATGGAAAAGGCATTAAATTTGAGACTTTTCGCCAAATTATGTGACCATCCTCAATGGCGTAGTGGCTATGTGAGGTCGGGTCACACCGAAGGTACCGGGTGCTAATCCTGCTAAGGACCATCTTTTCCCTTCTTCCTTTTTTTTTTCTTTTTTGTTTTGTCTTGTTTGCTTATTTGTTTTGCTGTTTTTTTTTGTTTTTAAATATATACTTAAATAACTGTTACTAAAGTGCAATAAACAGTAAGAAAAGTATTGTGTTTCCAGAACAAGGATAGTATATTCATAATATGAATTTCTATCATTTCCTAAAATTCACTGTGGGAAAACCAGAGGTGATAACTAATTGATTATTTTCTAAACAACGTACCCACGAGTTGACGATAGTCTTTCTTTGATTTTTCTAGGGAGGAGGAGATCAGAAGAGTTGCTTGATTATTTATTAACCATTTAAACCGACTAGTTGATTATTATTCACTTACGGAAGATTTTTTTCTCTGGGACTTGAAGAATTGCCGTGTAAATTTTAGTGAGATCGGTGGCAGGTGCGCTTGGTTTTGCTTCTTACAATTTAACAGTGTACAGGCATTTCCAGAAATATTTCAGTAAAACCTAACATTCTTTAAGCGAGGAGCCTTCTGCACCTTGGACAAAATAAAACAGTGAAAAAAGACGGAAAACCACCCCTCAAGTTTATTTAATACACAATTAATTAATTAAGTGATATGCTATACCATGACTAGACGAGATTCCCTAAAATTGCGTTGCGTACTTGCCCCTTGATTTTTTTTCTCCGCGACATATATTGATATTTTTTAAATTACAGGTTTCACTTTTTCACCTTGTTGTTCCGCCAGCTGTAGCCGTTTATACTTCCTTCTGAAGTCGATCGGAACAAATTTTCTACCCGGATTTTCTACCGTCTGGCTATTTATTTGTGATACCGTCGATTGAAACATTTGTCGTTGAAAATTTATATCTGGTAATATAACTGGAAAATAGCGATGCCACACCCTCTCGTTTAATATGTCAACGTGCCGGTTCAGTACAATTGAATGCCGTTTTGACTGAAGATAAATATATGATGAAGTTTTAAAAATAGTGAGTCACACTTATCGAAAGTTGCAAATTAGTTGCGTGACGTCGCACAAGCGATAATCAACGTGATAAACACAATTTGCATCGATCGAATCGAAACCCACATTACTGAATGCTAATACCGCTTCATTGCCCGAGTCACCTTATTATTTCTTGAGATAAAGGACGGCTGTTCGTCAAGAAAGGGATTTTAAAACCGTGGAAACGATTTAATATGCGTGGATATTTGGAAGTCGCTTCAGCTGCAATTACAAATTCTTTTCAACTTGTAAGACTTGATTGGTTTTCAAGTACGAGTCCGCTTGTTATTGGTTTATTTTATAGTATTAATAGAACAGGAAGGAGGCGTACATTATAGTCCTGAAAATCCATGAAATCTCGGACACAATAACAGATAAAGAAGTTATTCGAAACAAGAAGTCAAAGACTTTCGAGATTGCTCTGTTCTTGTACTACGTACAATATGGCCGCTCACAGATCATCGACGTCCTGTAGGTTTGAAGTTTTGATCTTAGTTTATAGCATTTTCTCTCTTGGAATTGGCAGCCAAGTTAGGCTGTTAACCACAGAAAATTTAAGAAATATAGGAGAATCTACGACAAAAGACTTCATTGCAGTATTTTTCGATAAACCAGGTGAGAACTGTTGTTTGTATTTTATCAGGGTTCATTATGTTACCGATTAGCTTTCATAAAATTTCCTTTAATTTAACAATAATATTTATATTTCTAGAATTCAGAAAGTCTCACCCAAAGTTCATGACGGTTTTTACTAGATCTTCAAACATTTTAGATTCATTTGGTTTTGAATTAGCAAAGGTAAGCTATTTAATTGTTTAAAATTATAGTTCAAATTATTTGCTCTAATTTCGCCGACGAACATGTGCTTAAACGCGTGACCCAAATAATTACAGTTTTAAATGTTGCAGGTAGATTGCTCGAAAAACGTTGGAGAGCCTGTCCCGGAATGTTCTTCTAAAGAGCAAAAAGTATCTATTTTCAGGTAATAGCTTCATACAAGGACCCCGGTGAAAGCTTTTGGTACGTTTTATAATTTCCTAAATTAAAAACATGTATTGACCGTCGCGTGAAGACATTTATAGTAAAAGTCCAGTATCTCTTCCAGTTCCGTCAACGCTTAGGCCAGTATCGGTTTTTTTACGCAATCCAACGAGTCACACGGAAGTGTAGACCTTATCACGATCTTAATTCGGCGGGGCTGATCTTGGGTCGTAGCCGGCAAGATTGTCTCCACATAGTGATAAGATCAATTAGACGTAATTTTACTTTGATTTCAATGTATCAGCTCATTACACGTGGTCATACATTTATTTGCATTTTTTTTTTCTTTTAAGAAAAGGCAATTCTGTTGCTTCAGAAGGACTTGAGTTGAGCTACGTTTTTGACGAAGATTCAATTGTTGCAAACTTTCTCCAGTGAGTAAATGTTAATCACCTGTTGAAATATTCACCCAAAGCACAGTATTGTGTGAGAATTTTTCCACGTGGCTAGTTTTGATTTGGCATAATCACTTTGTTTTTTTCACTCCTGGGAAAAAGTTTCCCGTGTTCAACCACCGAGGGCAATGGAGTAATCTCAGTAGGATAATCAATTTATTTTTTGATTTATTTTTGTATTTTCATCTTTATTGAAGCAGAAAAGGAGAAAGAATGATAAAAAATCAAAAATGGGAAAGAAAAAAAAAGGATCAAGATACTCAGTACTACATACTGCTGGTATCTGCCAAAAAAATGCACATTTCAAGAAAAATGACATAATTACTCTTGTTACGAGCTTCCAGTGTTTGCTCTTTAAATTCATTCTATACAAGTCTTTGTTGTGTAAATTTCATTTCTGTAACAAGCAGCAGATGTTCAGGTGTATTTTGCACACAAAACCCATGGGGAAGGGGCTCCTTTTTTGAATTTTTTTTAGGGATGTGCCACTTTTTAAATCCTAGTCTATTTGAAATACAAGATTGGCTAATGTTTACTGATGGAAGCAATATGCCGGGGAAAGAATAATAAGTATTCTTTCCCCAGCAGAAGAAGAAGAAAAAGGGGGCAAAATACTAAATACAGAGGCCCTGTTAGGAAAAATTCTGACAAGCAATATAGCCATGAAAGAGCAACATAAGACAGCATAAATAGGGACAAATGACACAAAGATAGGTTGAAACTGTGACAGTGACAGAGAAAAGCGAAAAAAACGACAGGTTTTAAAATTCAGACTAGGGACATACATAACCCAAGAGGGCCTTGATACAGCCAGTATCTGACCAAAACAAACCAAGGAGAAAAACATTACATCTCTATTACTCTGGTTTTGATCTTGTGTTTGCAGTTTAAATAATAATAATGATTGTGCAAATTGTCTTTTCTATAGTAAGCAAGCAGATGTTTGGCTTATTGTTTGCACCCAATACAGCTGTACCCCTGGGGGAGGGCCAGGGAACCCTGTTAAACTTTTGTTTGGTCATATTAGTTCAAACCTTTCGTGCCCCATTGAGGTTATTCATTAGTTTGACTCCTCAGGAAATTCCACTTTACATGGAGATTCATATTTTTGTTCCAAAGTGGCCTTCACTACCCTCCTTCTCCTTGTAATTCCTAATGACTACCTCATGGGATGGGTATGGATATATTTTTTTATGAAAATACATATTAAAAATTTTTGCCATATGCCCTGTGGGGAGAGGAGGTGGGGAGGGGGCGCGGTGAGGGGCTCTCTTATTCCATACTATGTTCAAAGCAAGGTGGCCAGTATCCGGCATAATCTTTTTTCAAAACTTCCTTCATAGTACAGGTGACTTCTCTCACTTAACTTTCAACTATTTGCAGTCATTGACATTTTTGGCCAAAAGATTATGGTTTGTTAATCACATAATTTTTGTGAGTAGTTTTAATTTATCCTTTGGTTAAAATAGTGAATTGATATATGGTATTCCCTCTCTTTTTTAAGTTTTCTCACTCTCTACATGTTCATGTATTTTTCTCTGCCATGTGATTCAGTTTTTCGTTAGCTGACAAGTTCCAGTATGTATCTGATGACCAGTCCTTCAAAGAACTTCTCTCTGAAAGCCAAGGAAAACAGAATGTCATCCTCTTCTTTGTTAAGGGGCTTGGAATGAAAGGTACCCTTAGGAGTTTCATAAATACAACAACAGCAACAATTTATACCACATAGTTTAGATACAACGGCAATTACACACTCCAATTACAGGTATACGAAATTGGAAGAAAACTTTCCCACCTTTAATAACATATTTAAAGGCTAATCAAGGTGGGGGAAAGATGAAGACAAACTTATGGTAATAAAATAAGACAAAACTGATTACAGAAAACTGAGATAACAATATAATAAGGTTAAATAAGAAAATTAAATGAAAAAAATTTACCTCCAAAATAAAGGATAAATGAATAAATAAAAGAAAAATAATTATTGTACTTTCCAAGGCTGAGATAAATTGCTAAAGTAATTGAGCAGTTGGGAGACTTCAATATAGTCATTCTCAAGCCCTTAAGTTTCAAGAAGTATTTGTTTAATTTTGTTTCTGAACTTGTATTTACTAAGAGATTTAACAGAGTATAAGGAATAGAGTTCCAAATCGATACACCAATCCTTGCAAAAGATTTTTTCATTCGCTCAGTTTTTGAAGTTTTCACATAGAAGCATTCAATTGGACGATGATCTAGTTTTGGTGAATTGGCTAAGAGTTTTAGTTGGGATGGACTGCTCATGGTTTAAAAAATGAAAAGGACAAAGGAAGACATTGTGCTTGGACAAAAAAGGGAACTGTATCTATTTGTATGCTATTTGTATGTTCAATACTTAATTATGTGCCCTCCCCACCCCCACCCCTCAAAAGGCAAATGATCATCTCCATCACAAGGGGATAGGACACACAACACCTTCCAGATGATGCATGCAGCATTTTGTCTTTTTTGGTCAGAGACAACTTGCCTCCTAAAACTTGATTGGTTCAGCCAAATCAGCCCAATTTTAATAATGTTTTTTTGTGTGTCATTCCCTTAAGCCTTTTGGACACTCGCTTTGTGTGCGTTTTGGCCAACTTATTTATTTGTTTGTTTCTTACAAGATGTTAATAAATGTTGTTTAGAAGTTCTAGCATAATGAGAAGACAGTTGCTGCTTAAAGTATTAATGCACTTTTTTCGTGTTAATTTGTCACTGCAGAACATCGCCAATTTTTAGAAATGGTACATTTCTCTACCTCTAGCAACATAGTATTTGCCATGACAACAGACGACACCTTTCCACTGAAGTATGGGTAAGTACTCGTTTCCTCCTTTTATTTGACAATAAATATACAATCTGTAGAGCCTGAATTAACCAAGAGATAACAAAAGGTTGCTAGAGGTGCAGGGTTGTTACTAAGATGAAAATTTGCTGGGTAAATACCCGGGGGGGGGGGGGGGCACTTGGGTATTTTTTGGATGGGTATGTGCCGCCCGGGACTCCAAATTGGCACCCCGTTCTAGAAAAAATTTCCCCTAAAATTGATACCCCGTTCTAGAAATGGGCCAATTTTTTATACCCCGTTCTAGAATCCACCCTAAAACTGATATCCCGTTCTAGAAATGGGTCAATTTTTTATACTCCTTTCTAAGGTGCAACAAGAGTACAACGGTTTGCTTGTTAACGCATTGAACCGTATTTTTAAAAGCAATCTGTCCTTGAACAATATTATTTCAAATGGCTGCTTACAAAAGTAGAGTTTCTGTGCGTTCGAAATATTATACCCCGTTCTAGAAAAGGCCTCTGAAATGGATACCCCGTTCTAAATCAGGAGCTTTAAAATCACGACCCCTTTGGGCGGCACATACCCATATAGGTAATGTATGGGAGTACCCCCCCTCCCGGGGGTAAATACAACAAGTAGGCAGGGAATCAAATAGCGAGGGGTTTCTTTTGGTTCTCTTTTTCTTCTGTTTTCCTATGAAAAAAGCCGGGAGCCACATTCATAGAAGCCGGGGGAAATCCCCAGCCCTCGCCTCTTAATGGCAGCCCTGGAGGTGTGTGTCCAGAATTTAATACAGTTGACTTTCTATTAACAGACACTTTTATAAGATGGACAGCTCTAAAAAACGGATTCCTAGAGTTAAGTCCCTATAAGGAAGACATCTCACAAAGATGGACACTTAGTGCATGTCCCAAAGCTGTCCATTCTGTTTGATAAGTTTAATTTAGTTTTAGGACAACTGAACTCTCTCAAGGAAACCCTCAGGAAATATTGTCTCATTAGGGAAGCCTATTAATATAGGCTTTAATCTGCTGACTTGGTTTGCTTTTTATAGACTACGCACAAATCATGCAGCCCTATCTCTCCTTCACTGTAAAGAGAAGACTGTCATTGAAAGTGAATGTCGTTCCACACACTACAATGGTAGAATTGAGAGGATTCCTCTGCTAAAATTCCTGCAGAGTCAAATCCTTCCAAAATATGTAAGTAGATTGATTAAAATTGATTAATTAAGATTGATTTATGAAGTAGATTAAGTAGATTAGCCTGTTATAGCACTGATGATCCTTTAATTTGTCCCCTATCAACCCAGGTTCTCCTATCTAGTGACAAAGAAACAGTGTATGATTCATTACCTCTGGCTGTTGACAAAGTCTATGTGTTCAGCGACAAGATTTCTGATTTAGAAACTGAGGAACTTAATGACATGGTCAAGGAGTTGCATGGTTCTGTTGGCATCATTCTGGTTGATGTGTAAGTTTTTGGGAACAAAGCTGTTCGTTCAGTTTCATGCTTTCTCTGACTAGTTTATATGCCATTAGTTATTGCCTCTGTTACATCTACGTCATTGTTTAGCATCTAGCATTAAAGTTTGATCTGAAACATTTTGTACATGTATGAGAGTGACATATAATGGTAGTATGTACATGTAGACTGTATTGCTCTTTATTCAAGGTGGCTGGGATATTCGTGAAAATAGTGTCACTGTCTTTCACTCTTGGTGAGTTGTGAATACATGTAGCTCGATTTCCTTCTCTATTACTCGTACGCTCCTCCACAAGGTTTCAGGAGAAAAATAAGCCACCCCCCCCCTCCCCCTCCACCTTCCTCTCGTGGGGGAACAAGAACCAGTCAACTCACCATAAATAACCACACCAAATGCCAAGTTTTGTTCTTTGCAGGAGGTTTGATTTACTGAGAGAATTTTTTGTCCAGGAAACAGATTTTGGTACAATAAATTGAGATATGTAGATGTAGATGTAAATGTAGATGACCACATGTGTGCATACATGAGGTGGTCACTCAAAATGACATATATGCTCACACCTAGAGGTTCAGTCAACAGTATTTATTGTGTTGTTATTTGTACATTAATAATGCTGCTAAATTTTATCGCTCACATTTCAGAAAGGAGCATAAGGACATGCTAGCATCATTTGGTTTAACTGAAGACAGTAACTTTCCAACAGCAGCCTTTCTTCCAGTCAAAAGAAGTAACAGTTATGACTTGGTAATTAATATTATTTACGTTAAAATCTTTACTTTATAAACTGCTGAAAAATACTTAACTTTTTGCCTTTTCAGATATGGTCCACACAAATATTATTAGAGAGGTTAAGCAAAGACATTTCGAGCGACTCATGTCAACTGAATGTAGACTTTGTGCCGTCTTGGGCCAAATTTTCGGGCAAATCGGCTCTAATAGAGTAAGACAATTGGTAATAGAAATTTGGTCGCGTCGAGACATATTAAAAGGAAAAAGGTTCGCCTTAATTCTAGATGATGTGCATCACTCAGAACTCTTTGCTTAAGTACCATAAATCCTCTATTAAGCGCCCCCTCTCAAGTTAACCCCTTCCCTCTAATAAGTCCCTCCCCCCTTCTCAGGGGAAGAAAGTTAAGCCCCCCCTCTCTATTAAGCCACCCTCCCCTTCCCTAATTATTCTTCACTAATAAATGATAGACTGTATTAATCAATCACTACTGTTTAACTTTGTGGACTGATCCAGGATAGTTTATATGCCAACCGAAAGGTCAGATTTGTTTTTGATCCTCAGCTGCATGACCTCCAACCTTCTTGTACTTGAGCTTGTCCACTTTATATTCTAAGTCTTTATGGAGAACTGATACCATAGTCTTTTCTAAATTAAATAGCTCCCCACTCCTCTCAAATAAGCCCCCCTTCAAATAGGCTTGTAATAAATAAGCCCCCTGAGGGACTTAATTGAGGATTCACGGTAAGCCCCGTTTTAATGAAAAAATGGCTCTTAAGTTATTTAACCATTGAACCAAAAATTATAATCAAGTTGTTAATGGTCAAGAGGGAAGGATATACCCTACATATACTGTAAATGATCGATTAAGCGCCGCTCTCAAATAAGCGCCGCACCTTTACCGAAAATAATTTAATAAGCGCCGCTCTCGATTAAGCGCCGTGACGCTCATTTGAATATTCACAAATTAATGCCACACCTTTGTTACGGCGCTTGATATTGCTTGAGAAATAAGACCTTGACCAACTCGTAAGTTCTAAAGTTTTAATGTAGTAAAACCCTTGAAGCCAGGTTCATATAACAGTTCGAGGTGTACATAATTCTACTAAATTGTGCATACCAAGTACGCGCCTCACTTAATTCTCTCGATATTCCCCTCAGTGTTTCACCCATAGTTGAAATAAGCGCCGCTCTTGTATAAGCACCGCTCCTGTAACAGGGAAAATTAAACAAGCACCACGGCGCTTAATCGATCATGTACGGTGCACATCAGTTACAGTAGAAAGCATAAATTTAATTGAGAAGTGGAACTTCAAGTGAATATTTATGGTCACAAAGCTAAATCAGTAGTTAAGTTTGGAAGTTAAAACTTTCCATATTATGGCCCTCTATATCCTGGCTGCATTTTAATTTACTAAGGATATCAATTTTTACTTACTGCTTACTGCTAAACTCGCTTCTCTCTTCTATTGTCAGACATACATGGAGTTGTTCCCCGAAAATTCTGTGGTGTTTACCATAAATAACCTCGAATATTTCGTCAAGCCATTTTTGGAGAACCCTGTCGATGAATACAAAAGAATAGGTTTGTTTGTTTTTTTCGTTTCGTACACCACTCCGTACAGTGGTGTTACTTCTTTTCGTTTGTTGTTACTATTGTTTTCCTTACCTCATTAACTGTTATATGCATGTATATATCATCTGTTATGTTCCTGTTCTGCGTGCTCTGTAATTCTTCTGATCTTGAACCATCGCCCCAACAGCTCAATTGGATAAGCGCTGGTCTTCAAACTGCAACACACATTTCTCCCTCCCGCCGCCCACTTGTGTCCGCGCCGGTCCTCCACAGAGGGCTGGAGGGTCTTTCTTGTTCTTACGGAAACCATTGTGGGTTCGCTTTTTTGTGATGTGGGTATTTGTACAGTGTCTTTTCCATCTTTTGTATTACTTCATGTGGTGATCTCTGTATTACGTCGTTTGGAGATTTCTCCCTTACGCAAACTACCCACCTACCCCTTCCTCAAGCCAACATTTTGCCCTAAGTGTGAAGTAAGTGTTAATGTTGGCTTAGGGGAGGGGTAGGTGGGCAGTTTCCCAGAAACGTGTAATAATCCGAAATGACCGGAACAGATTTCTTCCTCTTGTGTGGAAAGACATTTCTTTGTGCGTTTCTGTCTCGTTTAAGTGTATTCACTTTGAGATTTTTGAGGTTGATGGACTTACCATTTTTCTTCAACATGTGGCTCTACTCGCCTTTGACCTTCAAGATGCACGGTAGCTTGGTAATAAAGGGCTTTAGATTAGTACAACGACTACGAGTTTGAGATTTAACTTAAAGTTTTTTCGCGTATTCTCGAAAAATAGAAATCCCGGAAAGCTTCATTGTACATTTTTTTTTCATTAGAAAAGATAGCACTGTTACCTATATTGAAGGAGGTTAAGCCCTCTCCCGATAGCAGAATGATAAAACTGAACTGCTTCCATTTGATAACTTATTCCCAGCACTACGACATTCTCGCCAAAACTCCTAGTAGAATGATGACGGCTATCACGTTTCCCCGCCAAAATGACGCTGGTTCACGCGTGAGCACTGCTCAGTATTGAGAAAATCTCGAACTCGTAGTCCTTCTCGTCTCAGAAGGTAAAGCTCTCTCTTTCTTCTCCACAGCCGAAGCGTCTTCCCTGCAGAAGATTTCTTACAGAGAATACAATAATATTATGAGAAGCAGTGACGAATTTACCAACTACTTATTGGCTTCGGATTTCTTGCTTGCCGTGTTCTGCCCAGAAGGTATAATAACTTTCGTATCCGCATTAAGATAAGCGAAGGGCGTTATTTCTGGGCTCTGCGGGCCTAGGTTTGGTCTAAAAATAGGAGGGGGTGAGTCCTCCCCCCCCCCCCCACCCCCACTTATTTTGCCAGTTATCCTCTCAGGTGCATATACGCTGGTAAGGGACATTGTTAGGCTGAAGTGTCGCTGTAATGGTCTAGTGAGTGTCTCATCCAGAATGGGCAGGGGGGGGAGAGAAGTAATAATAAATGTAACGCACAGGAACCGGGTACTGCTTAGCTTTCTTTTCCAGTGTGGCGCAGCGCTGAGAGTACTTGCCACCCACCAATGTGGCCCCGTTTCTTATCCTAGAGGCAACCCATACGTGAGCACAGTTCGAAAAAAGTTCCCGCCCGATAGTCCAGGACAAGTAGATTTTGTTGCTGGGCAAGTAACGTTTTAGTCTCCTTCGCAGCCGCTTTTAGGCTTGTCCCGCAACGCTCCTCCCAAGCGTTGCGTGACGAGCCTGAAAAACGCTGCGAAGAAGACTAGTAACATTTAAGCCAGTCAAGTTATCGTCTGACAAAATCATTTACTAAGACTAGAAAGAATCGTCTAACAAAATCATTTACTAAGACTAGAAAGAGGTGGCCCTGGTCTAGCAAAATATGCAACCTACTTGCCCAAAGGACAAGCTGGAATGAGTCTATTTCGAGCCCTATGGGTATAGATTACTGGTGGTTCTCGTCGATTTCTCGGAGTGGTTTTTCTCCAGTGGTGCTTTTAGAAGCCAAAGTCGTCACAATTTATTTTAAATTTTGTTTTTGCAGATCATGACCATTGCATGGAATTTTCAAAACATTTACGGCGTATAGTTCGTACATTTGACAGAACGGGCGAAAGTCGCCTCTCCGTAGTATATGTGTTAACATCACATCATAACAAGAGATTTGTGAGTAGTACTGTATTTTGTTATGTTCTCCTCAGACTACGAGCAGTCTCTATTTTTCTTCAGGTTAAGTGAGAGGAGTGCACGCGCGCGCGAGCTGCGGGGCCGCGAGACGCGAGGAACGAGGGCGGTAGCCTCTCCTGTCTCGCGCCTTCAGTGACTTGCGTGGTCATTTTCGGGTCTCGCGCTTTCTGCTCGGCGGACTAAGAAAAAAGAGAGACTGCTTCGTAGTCTTTATTCTGCTTCCCTACACTAATTCTTGAGACCCACTATTATTTAGAGTCCCCACGTAATGATTAACTCCTTCAATGAGTGACCCGGGAACCCTTGTGACCAAAAAATCGGAGAGGTTAGTCGATGAGAGGCGTGCTAGTATATACTTTCCCCTGAAATTCGAAGCAGATGTTCCTTTGTGTTTTGAACTTATACTTCACATCTAAACTTCGTCAACTAATCCATTCACTCCTTGGAATTTTGCCGGGAAACGCTACAGGTTCCTAGTTAATATCTCGCCAAAACGAACCTCTACGCTCTCAAATTTGTACACGCTTACCGCCGAAGTTCAAGCGGAATACAAAATTTGGAGATAGGAGTTAAAAGGCGACACTGCCCTCTCGACTTCTACCTTAAGCTTAGGCTCGATTGCCCGAGCCGCTGTTTAGGAAATGAGCCCGTGCGCCTTTCTAGGGGAGGAACAGGACTGAACCCGAGAGGGAGAGGGAGCGGAAGAAATCGACCCTACCTCTAGCTTTGTCTCCTCCATTTTATACTGTTTCTATGATATAACTTGGTTTTTATTTTCAGGAAGGACAATCGTATCCAGTAATTCATCTGCACTTGAACAAGTCCGTCCACACTTACGATGTATATGCTGGTAATCTGGACTACGATGAGCTCATGAATTTCATAGCCATGCAAACAAAGTAATTATTTATGCTTTCTTTTGTATCTCCTTTCTCTCGGTTTCCTTTCGTTAGGCTGTCATCGTTATGTATTAGTGATGCATCTCACAAACTGTTCAAGAAAGAGATATAGTATACCTCAAATTGGGGTTACTTAATTTTCCACTTAAAAGGGCGTCATAGCCACTAGAAACACTGCAAAAATGTTCCATGAAAGCAGCGATTAAGTAGAAAAATAACTTTACAACGATCGTTACAGCGACGAACGGTGAGATAGTCTTTATGTGTAGTTCTATTTTTAAGGCTTTCGTATGACCCTACAATGGCTCAGAACACTAGCCTTTTCCGCGATCGTAGCGATCATATGGAAAGCTTGCTTCAACTCTTTGAACTAATAAAGGCGAACAACGAGGAAGTGGAAGCAAAGCGAACGGTGTACAAACTGATTTTCTCTCTGCATCTTACTCGCTTTGTTTGTTTGTTTTTTGGGGGATAAAGAACTGTCCTTTTTTTTTGTAAATATATTTTCGTTGTGTTGGGTATTCATTTGCTATAACGAACAATGTTAAGGTCAAACATGTCGTACCCTACCCCCCCCCCCCCCCGCCTTTCACCCCTCCGTACATTCAAACAACGGCCTCTTACCTCCCTTCGCGAGGTGGTCATTGTGTATGAGATGGTAAAAAGGTTCCACTGTACACGAGAAATAAAGTACTTTCTAATAGCGACCTTTGTTATGGGGTATTTTCTGTAAACATTAACTTCTCGTTCCTAGTCCTAACACACAAACTCTGCCGCTTATACTGTATCATTTCTATCCTATTTTAAGCATAAAGATGCCGGTTTTCCTTCCTCCAAGTTTGTCGGATGAGGTGCCCATTGTACTGGTCAAAGATAATACAGACGGAGATGTTACTGAATATTTCGAAGACCAAGATGAGACAGCGCATGAGGTTTCCGATTCGGTTGAAGCAGACGACGGTCGTGGCGATGAGTCACCAGGTGCGTGATATTCCCTATATATAGTTTAGTAATATTTTGTCTCGTCGATACCTACACAGTAAGCAGTATAAGGATGACCGAGTCGTCATTCTCATCGTGACGTCATTACCCATAGAAGACGTCATCGTATATACGAATTAGGTTAATTATAAGTGGAAAGAGCTGGTCAATTTGAGCAGTTTGTGCAACTTTCAGGTCTTTTTAGTAACAAAGGAAATGGCAACAATCAAAAACTACGAAATTGCTGGGTGGCAAAAACGTTAATGAGTTCATATATTCCTTGTTAAAACTGGGATTTTTCAAAGATAATTTCTCCGAAACTCAGTTCGGTATATCGTGCTCAAATTTTCAGAGATAACTGAAATTTTTATGGTCGAAAATTCAATATTCAGAGACTTTATTTTATTAGCTTCATCAGATAATAATAAGCATATTTTAATGAGGCAAAAAATGCAAACAAGGATTCCCCCTATAGATAACCAGGGGTTTCAATAAGCACAGACGGCCGACGAAACACGTCGGCTACTTTGCTCATAGAGGTCGGCTACTTTTTTTACAGAAAGAAGTTGCAACTAGTTTGAATAACGTTATAAACAAAAAATATATCATAAAATCTGAATGAAAACGTAATTAAATGTGAATGTTACATTATTTCAGTCATTTTTTTCAAGAGTTTTTTATAGGTTTACGCAGAATTTGTTTACGTGCAAAGTACGTAATTTAGTTTTCATCATTAGTCTGTTTATTGCTGGTAGGAATTGATTGTGTGACTGATAAATTGAAAGCTACATTTTCTTGAATGAAAAACTCGCTCTTTTGTCGTCATATTTAGTCCCCAGAACACTGAAAATCGCATTTTTTAGGCTTTGAAATTTCAAAAGTTTCTGGGGCAAAACGCGCTTAGACCTCCCCCCCCCTCCCCCCTAGAAAAGCGGACCAACGGCCCCTTGTTGATACAGTCGGTTACTCTATCCAAACCGCTGGCTACATCAATTTTTATTGAAACCCCTGGATAACACTTGAATGGTCAGTCAAAGTACATACACTAAGAAAGCCTGTTTCCCAAACGTTTTGGCCAGGATTGTACATACGTGTACGAGAGTGTCAGTTCACTTAAGCTCTTCATCGTAAATGTAACTTTTCTTCATTTTTAACTTTTAGCTGAAGAAACGGAAGACGACGAGGTATCGGCGACCATTCTGAAGGCGAAGCCAACTCCCGTTCCAGAAGACCTTGTGCCCGCACTTACAGACAAAACATTTGATATCATCAAAGACAAAAGCGATCTGTTGGTTGTCGACTTCTTTCAACCATGTAAGCTGTCTTGAAACAAATATTAGAGCCATAAAGTTATATGAGGAAAAACAACACGTGTCTTATTTAAGACTTGTCTCACGAAAGATGCGAACTTCCCATATAAATGAAACATTTTGTCTGAAATAAGGTGCGACTTAGCTAAGACGCGGCTTTTCAAATAACTGCACGTAACACCCGTTTTTAATTGGGGCGCGGCCTAGCTTAGACAAAAAACCTTCTGTTGTTTATTGACCTTCACGTCAGTCTTCGCAGTGCTGGCGCGTTCGTAATTTTAACCCGCCGCGCGCCATGTTGGATTGCTGTTGCTACTGCTGTTATCATTATCATTATCATTGGCATGGTCATTGGCATTATCATTATCATTATCATTATCATTATCATTATCATTGTCATTGTCATTGTCATTGTCATTGTCATTGTCATTGTCATTGTCATTGTCATTGTCATTGTCATTGTCAATGTCATTGGCATTGGCATTGTCATTGTCATTGGCATTGCCGTTATCATTTGCATTATCGTTATCATAACCATTGGCTTTGGCATTGGCATAAGCATTGTCATTATCATTCTCATTGACATTGGCATTGGCATTGGCATTGTCATTGTCGTTATCATTGCCATTATTAATGTTATCATTATAATTGTCATAATCATTGTCATTATCATTATCTTTATCATGAATTTTTCGTACGTACACCTGACCCTACCCCCGCTAGTTTGTGGATAATGCATCTCATGTTTGATACTTTGCTGTAATTTCAGGGGATGCACGTTGCAAAGCTCTGATGCAGCCTTATGTTGAGGCGGCAACAAGTTTAGGTGAGTCCTCTCTCTGACTAATACGTATGGCATGCTGCAGTCACAATTACTTTTACATTTACACACGCGGTTTTCGCGTGAATTTTTGATTCCCTTTTTACCTGGGATTTGTAAAATAATGGCGAATCGATGGCGCTTGATGCTGCAAAATCGCCGTTTGCAACCCGCTGGAATCCTTATGCGACTTATGGGTGATTCCCAACGCGAAAGTACCGAAAACCCTGCCGCGCCTACTTTGAAAAAGGTGTTTCCTTGGTTTGTGACACTTGCGAGTCGAAAAAAAAAACTGATCTCTTCCTGTAGGAGTTGAAAGTATCATCCTCTGTTTACCTGTACAGATGTTCTACTACCCCAAGGCTTGTGGGAGCCGAGGCCATTATTAAACAGGCCATTTCCGAGTTCCCCTGGGCCTCTGTATCAAAAAGACGTTAAGTGCTCAGCCTTTGATATGGAAATGATTTTTCATTCTCATGCAAATAAAACTCATTTTCACAAGAAAGGTTGTGCACTTGGCCTCATTTTGAATGTGAGGATTTTTGGAACTCGGAAGTGGCCTACTAGGTTCATGACTGGTAATGCAGTTAGTAATTCATTCCCACACCCTGTTATTGAGGGAAACGCAGAAGCTGAGTGTACTAAGCTTCCATTGGAATGGGTATCCTCTGCGGTACCCGTTTAATGTACTTACCAAACTGTTCTTTTTTAATGCAGGTGGATTAGATGTGGGTGATTTCGCGGTCAAGCTTGCCCGTGTGAACTGCTTTGACTGGAATGACGTTTGTGAAAAAAATAACATCACAATTTATCCAACAATTAAGATGTTCCGGTGAGTCTTACTTTAAAATGAACTGAAATCTCTTAATCTAAAATATATTTCTTACAGTGTGAAGACCTTCGGTGGCAGTTTTCTCCTGAAAAAATGGTTGAAAATAGCAACGAACAAAAGTGACTTTCAGTTTTTGACTCGAATAACGGGGAGTGTCTCAGTATGACTAAGGTGGGGATGCTCATCGTTTCGCTTAGGGGTGTATATGCAAATTTTCGTCTCATTTAGGGTGTTCAAAACGGATAGCAGATATTTTCTACCCATGCAGATATCGCTAAGCGGTGTTTGTGGAGAATGATAGAAGAACGGGATAGCTCTTACTCCGCAATATTCAGGAGTGAGGATTGGGGTAGTTCACCAAAGCCTCTCGGCCAACCGCTCCGGTACAAATGAGATGTGTGGGAGCGACTTGTTACAGTTCTGTGCCGTGAGAGCGATTTTCGTATGACCTTGAAAAATGGTTTCGGTAAGTGTTCGTTATTTGTTTTATCAGCCAATGGATGAAAAGATCAAAACATGGCCTCTTCGTTTTTCCCGCCAAAGAAAACCCTAATATGGAGAACACATTGTTCGATTGGCCAATCGTGTTGCAGTTTGACGTCAAAGCGAAGTATCGGTTGATTTCTAGAAAGTTCTCGGGCATGAAGAATTTTCACCCGAGCGTTCGCTTAACCAACCAAAAGCCACGCGCGTTTGTATCCGTTCGATAAACCAATCAAATTGCTCTATTTCCGTTCCTTTGTTGTTCTGTTTTGTTCGCGCGTTTTGATTTCAAGCTCATACGAAAATCGTGGGCACGATAAGCTATCCAAAATAGTATAGACATTGCCTCAATTTTTCTTTCTTACTTTTTCCCGCAGCAAAGGTTCTGATGACATCATTTACAATGGGCCGTTAGACAGTGATCATCTAACCAAGGCGGTCTTGCTGTAAGCATAGCTATACTGTAAAGAATTGTTTACATGTATTTCTAATCAGTTTAACCTTTTGTTGCCCTGTAGTCAGTGGAGAGGAGCGTTGCGTGACGACACTAAAAACGGCTGTGTAGCAGACTACTTGCCCTGGGGCGTATTCTGTTTTTACAAAGTTTTTAATAATTTTTAATTTCAGAAACATCTTTTCTGCGAAGGCAAGGGTATATTGTTGAATTATATAAGTACGCGGGCATTTTTAAGAAAAAAGAGAACTGCTCTTAGCTTTTTGTTTTTGTTTTTTTTTTTTTTTAAGTCTATGAGTAAAGTCCTACTAAGTCTTACCATTCAATTGAAAGCTACCAAGCAGTACTTTCCTGTGGTACTGTTTATTATGCTGTGCTAGGTGATTTTAACTTTTGAGTCTGTAGGTGAAACCGTATGGTGTGACCATTCAAATGAAAGCTACCAAGCAGTACTTTCTCGTGGTTCTGTATTAGTTTCTTACTTTTTAGCTTCTCAAATGAAATCCTAATATGGTATCAACTGTTTGAGCACAACGTTCGCTCAAAGCTCTGACTATTCGAGCTGCGCTTCTCGAAAGTATTACCAATTCTTATTTCAGCTTATGCGTCTCTTACAGGCTTCAACCGGCTGTACCCTTGAAGCTCAAGAGCAAAGAAGAAGTCAATATGTTCTTCGATGGTACACTTCCGAAGCTTGCTAAGGAGGCCACTGATATTGCAGTGCTAGGGATGTTCGGAGATGAGAAGCGTAAAGGTAAAGTGTGATTAAGAAGAAATGTTGGTTTATAGCTTGCTTGAAATTGCCTCGTGGTAGTTACTTCCCGGTGACGAATTACACGGGAATAAGGAAGAAATGAAAAGCACCCCTCACTATCACAAATTGGGCAAACTGTTTTCATGTCACAGTGGAATTTCTAAAAGAAGGTTATGGGCTCCTGCTGAAAGCATTTACGTAAGCACGCCTCAGGTGTCAGTTAAGGTCTGATTTTGAAGTTTGTGTTTGCTAGCAAAATATCATCGTACTAGGGGTTCTGTTGAAATAAATAAATAAGTAAATACAGGCGTCCCCAGTGAAAAGTTTTCCAGGGATTATGCCACAACCCTCATCATACTCGAAGTCACAACATCTTTAAACTATGTAATTTACTGCCAGGTGTGTCCCGGTAGCTTGTTTGAACAGTTGACTTTAATTTTTTAATAGAACTAAAGCTTGGAATTAACATATTTATATACATGGGATTTAATGAAACCTCAGATTTACCCAGACTATCTTGGAATGCCTGGACCCGCTCTGAGAAAAATTCTATTTAAAAAAACCTACAAGAGTTTCATTTTAATTTTGTGTGGTTAATCAAACCTTTGTTTTTATCTGCAGAGTTCTCAGCGTATAAGTCGGCCGCTTTGACTCTTCAGAGCAAGTTTTTGCTGGGTTATGTAACTGGTGAAACAGCCACAAACCTGTGAGTTTTTTTTGTATGTAGTTTACATCTGTTTATGATGTTTCAGTCTGGTGGTTAACCACGCTTGTAAACGCGCAGGAATCTTTTTGGAACACGAGAGAGGGTGCGAGAAGTACTTACTTTCTCGTGTTCCTAAAAAGGCCCGCTTTTTCTCACAAGTTTTTTTTTATTCTGTTGCTGGTTTTTGTGAAAAAGAAAAAGCAATCCTTGATAAAAACGTGGGTGATAACCACCAGATGTTTACTTAAATGTGAAACAGCGAACAGGGAAAGGAAACAATGGAAATGGGAGCAAACCTTTATTTACACCTTACATACTGTATGTATTTTTATTACTCATTCCCTTTTTTGTTCCCATTTTTCATTTCTCGCTGTCCGTTCCCCGTTCCCTTTTCCCCGTTCCCTGTCCCTCGTTTTAGCAACATCCAAAGGCAGCCCTGTAATGAAGCCTGCGTGGCAGTTGATCGAAAAGTGTGAATAAAGGCACGCGAGAACGCGACACTCGCGTGTCGTAATTCCTCTTTTTCCTCTCAGTTGCATGCCCAATTAAATTACATCTGGAGATCAAAGAAACTTCTTATGATCGTCTCTGGTCTTGTGGGTTCCTTTCGTAAGGTCTTTCGATCAATTATTTTTTTACCATTGTGTTTTTTTCCTCAGATTCGCCGAGTATGGCCTCAGACACTCTGCCCTGATGATATTCAAGAGAAAAGACCCCTATCAGACAATTAGCATCTTTTCGGACCCATTTGCTGTACAGCCTATAGTCGATTTTGTGCGTCGATCGACCATATCGTCTTTTGTAAGTATCTAGGCCGGGTTGTTCAAAGCTGAATTAAGGTAATCCATGGTTCGTACAAAATTTGAATTCAGAAGTAAAAGCTTACAAAGCAAATTTCTTTTAACTCTTTTTGTCCACAATTTGACGATTGGATGCTCTAAAAAGTATTGAGAACATTTTCCGAGAAAACGCTTTTGAACAAAAGAAAAACGGAGAATGTCGAATAAAACTTTTACCTCAGGTTAGAGGGTATCAATGAGGTTAACTGTCAGCTGTCAAACGGTCTAGAATTTCTAAACCGTCAGCCGTCGAAAAAGATCTTTTTTACCGTCAACCGTCAAAAATGCAGAGTGATATTAACTGTAAAAAATTGTTAGGTATCAGTCAAATCTCACTATTTCAGCTGATCTTCACGGACATCTAGATCCTGAAGAATCTCTAAACTGGAAAACCAAGTTCACATGTTCTTAAAAACACTCTGTAGACCTTACAACTTGCTTCTATCTGAAAATATTTCGAAGTTTTAAAATTGAAAGGCTAAGACAATCTTCAAAATACACAGTTAATTCATACAAAAGTTAAATATTTACCTTAACTCTTGGACTAAATTTTCACTTTAATAACCGTCGAACGTCAAAAGCTTTAAAATTAATATTATTATAATAATAATAATAATAATAATAATAATAATAATAATAATAATAATAATAATAATAATAATAACAATGATAATAATATAATATAATATAATAAATATAATAATAACCTTCAACCGTCAAAGATACCATCCCATTGAGACCCTCAAGTTAGTGCTTATCTGCCCTCGAACAACTGGGCCCCGGAGATAGCTTGTACGAGAAACCTACGACTTTTTGCTGACGCTTTCGAGTACTCGCCTTTTTAGAAACGAGATGGAAGCTGGTTTGAGTGAACTTTCGCAAAGACTTCTGGGACTGTTACTGGGGACAGGGAGAAACAAAATTGGCCAATAGCTGACTGGCGCTAACTCGGCTCAGTTCTCTTCCCGTTCTAAAGTAGCAAATTTTACAAAATTCTCCAAATAGTGACGGTACTCTTTTGCTTTGTTTTGCGCTTGCAGGGCGAGCTAACACCGTTCAACCTCCCAATGTATTTAAACTACCAGCGTCCCCTGCTGATCGTGTTTCGAGCTGACAGCCAAGATACTTCCATCACCCCTATCATCACAAAAATAGCACGTGACAATTCTCTTCCTTCAGTATTCCTCTGTTGGATGCCTGTGTAAGTAACCGACGTCGTCCGAAAATCACCCGAACATTTTTAAAGGCAAATGAAGTACGAGCATTTAAGAAAATCACTCTTAAAGGAGCGCTGCCTCGGTTGTTTGTAACCTCCTCCGCTAAAACGAACAAAATTTGGAGAAAAACACCAAAGAGGTAATACAAGTATGAAAGAATTAAGTATGATGTCAGATGGGGGTTGAACTTGAAAATGTTACCGTAAGTTGAATTTTCTAGATGCGTTATCCATGACGCAGCTCCTGTAAGTAAGCTGTACTAACCGAGAAAAATATGTATATTTCTTGTTCACATATCTTCCCAAAATGGCGGAAATACTACTTTTCCTTAATATTTATGTAATTGACGCTTTTTGCCTCGATTGCACCTGCAGAATTCAAAGTTTATTTTCCCTTGAAACGAGGCATCGAGGGCCAGTTATCATATTGCTGGTTTGCACGTGACGTCATGGTAGCCATTTCGGTGGTCAAGAACAAAAACATTTCTGTCCTTTGAGAACTAAACTATATTTCTTTGTAAATTCTTTGAACTGATAATTTTTGTTGTGTTGACCACCTGACCACCTGCTCTGTGAGTTTGGGTTGCCTGTGGTTTTCTGAGTCTGTGAATGCCCAGTCCTTGTTCTAAGGTCATTTTATGGGTTTTTTCAGTTACTCCAGCAATGAAGTGAATGCGGAAATCTTAAAGACTTACACTGGTAGCGCCGATACCCTGCCAGCATTGGTTATGGTCATCCATGAAAAGGTAGGAAACAAAGGTGTCTTTACACCGATACACTACACCAGCATGCTGTAACCTCCAAAGGATAATAAAATACATTTACTTCAGCAATCCTGACAAAATAAATACGTTGTCTTATTCCTTTTAGGGCGCCGTTTATCATTTCAAGGGAGAGGTCACCAAGGAAGCAATATTGAACTGGGCGGAAAATATTCTGAGTGGAGCGGAGCCAGCTACGGGTGGGTGTTCCTTTCGTCACTTCGTAAGATAACCCATCTCCTTTATTTACACTTCCGTTTGACGTGCGTCGCTGAAAAACGTCTTTGCTTAAGCTCTCTAATCTGTTAACTTTCCACAACGAATTAAGACGCGTCATAGGCAGCATTACCAAAGTGGTGAACTGTCTAGACATCCGTGACACAGCCCTTTGCTGTCCACTGTGCTACTGAAGTTTTATCGAATGGTCCCATTGTTTTACTACCTTAGGGTCTTTGTTGGAAAAAGAATGGACACCTCTTTTGGAGGGCTACGACTTTCTTAAGTTTATTGATGAAGAAGAAGAAGAAAAAGAAAGAAAGAGGATCAAGAAAATGAAATTGGAGAGCGCTGTTGAGGAGGAAATATCTAAAGAAGAAGAAAGTGGAGAAGAAGAATCTTCAGAACCGACTGAACCCGAAGACGTGTCGAGAGAGTTCGAAGACAAGCTGAAGCATGGTCGTCTTAGACGACCCGAAGTGAAAAAATTAGAACGAGATGAACTGTAAACCAAACGAATTTTAAAAATAACTGTAATGATAATGGGCCGTTTTTAAGCAACGCATGTCAAGCGCCGTAAGTGAGGCTTGCGCCTTGCCGTAACCAAATTTGTATTGTTAAGTGTTGTGATCACGCATCACGCTGAGACAATTTTCCCAAAATTTGGGCAAAGCCACTGCTCAAGAATGGTCCACTTGCGGCTGACGTTCGTCACTGAAAAACGTTTTTGCTTATTAAATGATAACATAAAAATTATCAGGAGTTTTCGTGCAACGTAGACCAGACCTGTTAACTTATTATGAAAAAGGGAATAAGATATCCATACTAGAAAATTCATCTCACACGGTATACCTTTTGTAATAAAGTTCAAATTATTACTTTGGGTTGTCTCCAGTAATTCCAACGGCGCTTTTAATTGTACTGAAATATAAAAAATGCGTAAATGCGGCAAGAGCAAACCTTGCTCATTCAAACGATTGTAAGCTTAGGGCCTGGTTCCTGAAAGGCCGATAAGCTTCAATCCAGGATTAAAATTTTGTTCCGTTTTTGTATTTTACATTCCTATGCATTGCTTAGGGTAACATTTTGTGTTATCATTACTGTATCTCGTGGTCAAGACTCAACAATATTTTGTAACCTCGAGTTGCATGTTCTTAGACGAGAAAACCGTGCTTTAAATTTGGCTTAATCCTGGGTGAAACTTGACCATCGTTCGAGGAACCGGGCCCTGGCGTACTCTAGAAGGGTCATCCTCCCAGGCGAGCTTTTATATGGGGAAAAATTTGACTCCTTTGCCCGAGCCAAAAGCGCTCGCTCATACTCTGGGTGCCTGAGTGACCCCGGCTTCAGTGGGCGAGCTAAAGTGTTTACACTTACATGGAAGTTGGACCGGATAGGAGAGTGACCCTACGATCACTAAAGAGATCCCTTCCTCTGGCGGAGGCAACTTTTGTTTCTCATGCAAAGGACTCGCCGCGTTTAGTAAGAAAATGTATGTTGACGCGCTCAGGGTAGGGGCGTGATTCTTCTACCCGGACAACTTTTCTCTATTTTAACGGGTCTTAAGTAACAACATCTGGCTTCTGTGATATCACACTAGCTAGAAATAAAAATGCAACCTCAGTTTACACTATGACTATGACTCTCTCTCCTCCGCAGTGGACTCTTTGAGTTCTAGGGGGTGGGGCTGGGGCTATTGCTATTTTTATTGAGTTACCCCGTGGGAGCCTCTGAGATAGAGAGATGACCATGACGTACCAGTTTTTTACGGCAAATAGAAGCGAAAACCTTCATTTCAAAATTAAGCAAAAATCCTTTCAGCAGCTCTTTCAAAAGGATAATGTTCACAACTCACACCATATAGTGTCTGTAGCCCCGTACAAACGGGCGCAACATTGCTGGCCAAGAGCTCCCAACAATGTTGGATGTTACATATTGCGCCCGTTTGCGCACCCTGTCGCATGTTGTTGGGAGTTGTTGCGCAAAGTTTGAAACTGTCGTCGCGAACGGACGCAACATTGTTGGGGGTTGTCGCGTCCGTTTGCACGTTGCTTATAGTGTAACCTTTAGCTGCCTGATCTGACTGCAGAAACAGAGCAACAGGTGTTTTAAATGTGTTGCAATCCCGTTGTTTGACCAGCTTCTAAGTGCTATCTGCGTCTTGATCAAATATTTATAGAGACTTGCTCTCGAGTCGTTTGTTTTTGTTTTGTTTTGTATTTTATTGAAAGTCTACTCTGAGCTTAACTATCCGTTAGATCTCGTCAAATCCAGATAAGATATCTTTCGGAAATGAAACAATATACGTCAGTGATATCGCTTACACGTCGGATGCTTCAGTAACAAAAAACCTGCCTGGAAAGAGAATTCATTCACCCGCATGGTCTTCCTGTGTATGTAGAGCGCCACACAGGCTAACCATGCTAACTGTTCGAGGCAAACTTACACCCCTGACTTATGTATTAGTTGGGGGTGTAGTAGTAGTAACTTTATTTGAAAAGCGTCAGTCGTTCTAGCGTTTACACACTAATTGTCTAATTGGAGACACAGCCACTCAAAACGCTACAAAAACGCAGAAGACGACACTAAACACGTATGGTCAGTTATCTTTATTCATCTTTTTAACGTTACATTAACATTTGAGATCAAAAGGTGCCCACTTCTGTGTTTTATGAAGCATTTATCCCGATCACTTGAATCAAGCCAAGGGCGGGCGTTATACTGATCACAGTAAATGTTGTAAATGTAAGAGATTACAAGTCACGCGTGACATCACGATGCCTCGAACAGTTCGGACATGATCCGCCTTTGGTGTCCGGCGGCGTGACAACTAAAATGGCAGAAGTTATACTGTATTGCTTTAAAAATAACCGTCTTAACGCTTAGAATAGAAACCGATATCTGAGTTAATAAGGAAAACATGTTCTGATTAAGGCAAATATCAATACTGTACTGGTTCATTCGTAGAGGCAATGATCCTTGACCAAAGATCTGTGTCGCCAGCCATATATTGGAGATTCGTGCAAGAATTTTAGAATCTCCAAGAATGTCGTTTTCTCTCATTTCTTTGCGCCGCTGCCTGCTTTATTTTGCAAAAATTGAACACAAATAAAGCGAGGTTCATTGTAAAATCCCTTGGGGCGACCTGTCTATGATAATGCGTCACACCAGCTCAAACATCAGCCAATGAGAAGGCCGGATTGACGGACTTGCCCGGGCATGTTCTGTCAAAACAAAGTTTCTTACAATGTAAAAGCATCGCGAGGGAACGCGTGGCGATTGAGAGATTTAACGCAGACTGTCTCGTTTCCTTAATCAAAACTCGAAAAATTCGCGGCGCCACCGCCTTAAAGAAATGAGTTTAAATCCCTTGTTGTGTTACTTGATGTTTTTTATGTTGTTTCGTTTGAGAGAAAACCAGGCTTAATTTATTGACATGAAATGGAAGAAGTGGGGCATTGTGGCCGCTTTGTTATTGGATAATTGATCTTTGACCAATCAACCGTCACTTTATTTCGACGTGGCGGACCGGTGAAACTAACTCTGTACACAGCGATGCGATGTAATCATGGGAATTCAAATGAAGTGTTTGGTAAGTAATGCATATTTTCTGTCTATAAGTTGCAAAAATAGCGTTTATAATATGCCTAAAAATGCAAAACCTGCTTTCTAAAATATAAAAGTCTCCACGCACGAGATACCTCAGGCAGCATGCTGTCGGCTGTGACAGCATGACTATCGCCGCGCCATTCCTTGTGTTCAGTAGTTTTAGTAATTTTTTCTTTGTTTAATTCCAAGCCAAACAACAAAATCTCTTCACTTTCGTTAGAAAAAACTGGCCTGTTGTGGTAGATTCTAGAAACAGTGGATTATTTTCTTGTGGTTTTGCAGCGGAAATGAAGAAGATGTAAACACGCATTGCACTGATCTTTAGTTCCTCTGCTCTTAATAATCTTCAATCGTTAAGGCAAGTCTTAACTTGCCCAATATTCGTATAGTAAAATGGACAAAATACATTAGTTCATCGTTCTTTAAGAGACAAATAAGTAGACTTTACCCACCTTCTCGATTCGAAATTTTTTTGTCTAAAAGTATTTACTTCGTCAGCAAATTCTTTGTCTTCTTTGCTGTTGTTTGGATTCAAAATGTTCAAATCCCGAGATTACCCCTTGTCTACTTGATAACTCCGTTATCGGAGAACATAAGCTTGTACACTTCTATAACAACGTTTAAGGGTCCTAAATATTATTTATCGGTCTCTAGCTGTGCCATGTGAAGTGTTAAATGTCGTCAAGGATAAACAATTTGCTCTTTGCGTTCTTATAAACATTTCATATCTATGACCCGAATAGAGGTTTTTATTACTTGCTTTAGTGGGCAAATCTTCCGCTTTTAACAATATAAGGAGTTTCTTTTCTACTATGGAAATTACTTGAAGACTTAAACTTTGCGTTAAAGCGTAAGCACGAACATGCCGAAGCACTGTTCGATCGAAGTCTAATGGTCACGAAAAACAAAACTCAATATCATAGAATCCTTGAGTATCATAAATAAGTTATTCACACTGTCCTTGAAGCTTCTTTATTAGAAAAGTTATTGGTCTACAAACTCGTCTTCATCATTTGTTGCTCGCTGAAGAAGAATACGTCTCAAACCCCGCATTTTTAAAGCCTCGTTTTTCTTCGACAATTGAGCATTCATAAGCATGTTCCGCATCTTGTGTTTTTCATAAAACAGATTTGGCCAACGTACATTAATCGATTCATAAATATTTGGATTTTCGGCTAATGGTTGCTAATGACTAAACAATGGCCCCGAAATAGCGTTCATAAATCTTTTTCAGTCTACTCTATTTGAAACAGCTGGGTTCAAATAGTTAACATGCTTTTCAGTCCTTGCTCTTTCACTGTGCGAAGTGCACATTGAAGGCCTTTCTCGACAGCTATTTCTTTCTCGAGTTTTTAAACAAAGTTGCACCATTTCGGCCAGCAAAACGTAGAAACTATTGAGTAACTCTGCATTTCATGCTGAATAAAGAATTTTAGGCTTATGACAAGTTTTATTTCCAAATCAGAGGCTCTCGTATGTAGTCATGAAGCTCTGTTATATTCGTTGCGGTGAGGGGCAAGAGTCTTTGCACATCAGTTTACATCAACTTAAAAATGTAACTTAGCCAGTGTTTCATTAAGTTTATTGGGATTTTTAAAAGGTAACGAAAAAGAAAAAAAAACAACAATAAACTAAGTGATGAATTTCGCGACTTTCACCATCTTGAGTGTGATTGCATTCGGTGTATCTCTAAAACTATCAACAATCATCGCTTTACAGCGTGGGACGAAAACTGCGGACCCGTTACTAGTCCGAGAAGTTTGGTCAACTTTACTTGGAGATAAAAAACGTGCCCTTATCATATAGATTTAATACCTACAATAACAAAACGTAAGCGGTGTGTGAAAGGATCATTACTTACCATACGCCGCTGGAGACTGGTAGCTTATTCGTTTATACGATTATCTCGCTGAAACAACCACAGTTTTTTCTTGCACTCGTAAAAAACAGTCTCAGTTTAACTTTCTTATCTGAAGTGTTGTCGTTGATACGACCGGATTTTTCATTGCTTAGTCTCTATTATTGGTCGGTTTTACCGACATATTCAGCATATAAAAGCACCTGAACAACGCAACACCAGTTAGTGTATTCAAACTTTTCCGAAACTAGTCAGGCAATTTTGTTTTCAAAAGACGTCCCATATTGCATGTACTGTACTTGTAAAGATCTACATTTATTGCTGTTAAGCCAGATTTCAATAAGAGGTTCGAGTCTTTATAACCCAGGCCATTATATCGAGAAAGTTAAAGGACTGTTCTACAATTTCATGCCGCCTATCTCTCATTGTGCCGCAGCTAGTTTGCTTTCTGTGACACTTTCGAGATTAAAAAAAGTTAAAACTGTCTTCTTTTGATAGTCATTACTAGTGCAACAATGCAATAGACCTTGAAGCGTCTAGTTCATTCAGCGTTTGAAAGTTTGGTTGGCGTGAAAACTTGAGCAAAGTTAAAGGGCAACAAGGACTTGAGATGAAGAAAGCTTTTCCGCCGAAATTTGCTACTGCGATTAATCTTATTTTTAGAATCTTGTAGATATCGATACAAGATAGCTCTTAATTTCTTTCCACCTTTTAGTGTCTATTTCAGCGTGTAGAAATCAATAATGTGTCGTTTTGCTAGTATTTTAATATTTTTTTATACAGGCCTTTTGCACTATAATGTAACTGATGAAAATGGTCGTAATAGCGATTCACTTGTCATCTCCCAGTGAACAAAAGAACCTTTGTTTTTCATTCACACTCTTGCGAAGATTTAAGGAAGACTGCTAAAATTAATTTCTGTCCATTTGATACACTACGGTACCGTTAGCTGACTTTTGCTGAATCTGTGGTAATAAAACAAACGTACTAGATTTGTACTGGCAAGTTACCCATGGCAACTAACATTTTGTTCTTCTAAAGAAGTTAATTGGCCCATAGATTTATATATTCTTTTAATTTATTTATTCATTTATCTTTTTATTTTTTTACTTGAGGTAATTGAAACTTTATTTTGCCTGACAGGACGAGTACGTTTTTTTTCTTCACTTGATAATTCCACTATTAACCTTTTTCAGGTCAAGTTTTCTTTGGAATGGAAATATTTTGAAAGGGTTCAGCCGGTCAAATCAATATTGACTGACTTAAAGCCAATTACTTCAACAGTTTGCCTTTTCACAACGAAACGTTGAGTAAGATTTTTTCTTTTATTTTTTTTTTCCCGAAGACAGCCACAACTCATAAGTGTAGTTAAATGAATTTTTTTTAAAAAAATCATTTTTACGAAAGTACAGCAAAGTCAAGCAAAGTTTATTATGTTTTTAGGACAGCCTTCTGCAGCTTGGAGGCTAATAGAATTTTAATGTCGTGTAGACAGGAAAATAAAGGAAGAGCAAAATTCAGAAGTGATTTAATGAAGGGAAATTAGCATTTTTTAATGTCAGTTATTAAATGGATAATGTGTTATATAACTGTGGATCACAAGGCTCATTTGCTACAGCAATAAACATGCGTCACTGTTATAAAGCATGGTTATTCTTCAAACGCTAGCTAACGCTGAAATAAAAGAACTCTTTTTACCCGTTTCACGTCCAGAAGTAGCCAAAATTAGACAAAAATTCCAAATTTTATTTTGTAAAATGCTGAAAAACAAATCGTTCCACGAGAAAGTTTCATGTGAATGGTCACACCATCGGGATCTTGTCTGTTATATAAGACTTTTTTTTTTTCATGATTCACTCAGAGAGTGAAGCTAACACTTTCAATAGTGTGGTACATGTGGAATGAGGAAAACGCCCTCATGACATGGTCACTTAGCCTGCGCGTGTATCAACATGCATGTAAGAAAAAAACTGGACTTTGGAACAGTAACAAGTGCGAATGGAGCCAACTTCGTAATCTCTCTTTTCACTCTTCCCCGCCTATCGTCTCCCGGCATTTTTTTTTCTCTTTTTTGTTTTGGTAGAGAAAGCCTTTTTGATACTGGCCTCACGTTATCAGTAAGAAATTCTGATTTAAGACTTGTCAGGTTATCAAAGATTTTTTTAAAAACAAATTAGGAATGTTGTCTGGTATGCTGTCTCATTGTGTCGTACAATTGTGTGGGCGACGGCGTCTGATTCCCAGACACAAAACTGAAAGTCGATAAAAGGTGTCATCTTCCAAAAGAAAGCATTGTTCAGAGGGACTTTCCCTTAGTTTCACATTTATTGTTTATTTGAAAAATGATATTTTAGACTCCTTGTTTTTCGCAATAGAGTATTAAGTCTACTTGTTTTGACATGCAACTCTTAGACCTCATAATGACAGCAAGCAAGGCATGTCTTTAATTAAGAAGTGAAGAGGAGGAATAATTGTTAAGCTAAAAGCATACATAATCACCACTGGCATAGGGCAATCTAAGAATGACAGAGCAACAAAATATACAGCATAAAATAGTAAGTGGCCCATCAATACCCTGGTCCCAGAGGTTTTTTCATTCTTTCTTCTCGAACGAACTTGAACCGAGAAGCGACGACAATAAATTGGAGAAATGAAACCCCTTGGACCAGGGTACATGTGTGTAAATGTTTACTTTCTGACTTTGTACAATATCCGTCGACTTTTAATCACGTTTGAATCGTAAAGGCAGTGCATTTTGACCGATGATCAAAGCTTTAGCTTTATGAATGTAACAAGTAGAAACAGTAGAAAGAAAACACTTGAAGCATCGATTATCGTTAACCTTCTTTGATAGCCTTGTTCGAACGCATCTGTTAAAGGGGCTGTGTCACGGCAGTCCACTTCATTTTGTTTAATTTTGTCAATTACTCGCCCTCAATCGCCATGGAACTTAAAGTAAGCAAAAAATTACATGTAAATGACAAAATCAGAGATCGGAGGCAAACAAGCATTATTTTTGAAGTTGCAAGCAGCAGGGATCAACTTTGAAAAACTGTTAGGCTGAACAGTTTTCAAAAACGCTAATTTCAATCCGTTTCAATCTTCTTTAGTTTTTTGACTGAATTTCGTGACACAGCTCTTTTAAAGCAAATACATTTAAAAATAGTACTTGCGGTTATGATGATCAGTTTCCAGAAATAACAAATTCAGTAATGACTTTGAAAGAGACGTCCTTTGGCGACAACACAAATAATTATTTTGATTTCGGCATTTTCTTCTGAATGAATGAATAAATGAACAACTTTGTTCACGTGTCAAAATCTTCTAGCTGGCCACAAGTAGCCTACTAATCGGGGATTTTTTGCCTGTTGTTGTTTTTTCGATACAATTTCTTGACTTGTACGCCGACTCTCCTGGCAAGTTTAGTTTCTTTAGGTGTTGCAGATGGCCAAAAAAAAATATGGATTTGGTTTTCTTTTCAGCTCTAAACAGATGTCGCTCTACAAAATAGTATTATTACTGGTTTTTGTGTCCTTTTTTGACCACTGATCGAGCTCCATGTAAATTCTAACCAAAACCTCCACACTTTCCGCCTTTATCAATTTTTGTTTCTGGTTCAGTGTGTGCAGACTTCTAAATAAGGGCCCTGCATAACTGTAAAGGAATTTTATTTTACTGAGCCTTTAAACGGTACACAGTTTTGAAAGCTACTAGGATCCTCAGTTCTAGCAGCCGATTCGGTTGGGCGGGATAGCAGTTTCTCCGTACATTAAACCACGTTCTCGCTTACTTTCAACAAGTTCAAACCTTATTGATTTTCGAAATCATGAAAAAAAGTCAGAAGAAAAGGGTAGCGATTCACAATGTAGTCATCATAAAAATTTGACACGGATGATGATAACTGAAGGGATTTAATATTTCTTTACGTCACAAGTACGGACAAAGTAAACTGAACAAAATGAAGTCTCTATATAAATTTTGGTCGATTTCCCATTTTTTGATTCTCGTTGAATTCAGGTTGTTTTATGCCCGGCACTTTTCGGTTGATGGCCGTAAAATATTTTTTATAATCAACATGAATAAAGGGTATATTTGAAGTTGGGTTAGAACTTGAAAAGATGGAAAGTAATACATAAAGAAAAGAAAAACGTTGAGGAATGGTTGACGTTGCGATCCAAAATGTCGTTAGTATTTTGTTTTATTAGCGACAATGTGCCTGACGTGCTTGCCTCTTTGAACACAAATCATATTTGCAACATAGCGAAAAAAAAGGCGATGATTGTTTACTACTTACATTGTACATGCATGAACTAAACAAGACTTAACTAGGCGCACATGGAGTATCAGACTTGCTACAAGTCGACCTCTTAGTGAGCGGAGCAAGCCTTGTTTGGCCGCCAAGTAGGCCGACCGCGAGCGACCCGACGAAGGACTTTTTTCAAAGTCTAATGGAGTATGAGTGCTATTACTAGTAACAGCTCGTCACTCGAAATCTATCACGCCGCGTGTGCGATCTATGTCACTATTCCGCAGCCTTCAGAGTCACTTAGGATGTATACCGCACAGGTTGTCGAAACGTCAGTCACTGTCAAAAACAACAGTCCTATTCAGTACTATACGTTCACCCGGACGATCAAACTCAACCTACTTTTGAAGCTGCCTAGTCTTATCTTGATAAAGTCTAGCCATGAATAGGGCCTTGAAAACAGGGACCAATCTGCGCGATGCTAAGAAACGTATATTATGACAAACATTCTAAAAATTAGTAAGGTTCCAGCCATGAACAGCTTTTGTTGATAACTTAAAGAATAGCGTGCTTTCATTTATGAATAAGGCTTTAAAGATACAAACGAGCATACATCGGGGCAGGCTACCTTAGCCTACCCCTCTTAGGGCTTCATGTTTCATTAACTGCATTTACCATCTGGTCTTGTAAATGTCTATCTATTATGTGCTCACTTGATTTCACGAGCTCTAACGTCTTAATGTTTACGATCTCGAACCCTTCCAGTACAATTGAATACTGTATTCATTTGTTAATGTGGCTTCCAAACTAAATGCAATATGTATGAGACTGCTTTTCTGCATAGTTCAATTTGATCTGTTTAATAATCCTCGGGGATTTGCCATTTTTTCTCTCTTGGTGGTCTGTTCCCCACCCCAGGGCACGCGGAAAGAGAAACTTCTCCACTCCCGAGCTCCTGATCGACCTCATACGTCTTTTTGGGTATAATTTTTAGAGAAGAATTTTGATTTCCGTGCAAAAGCAAAATGAGACGTTTGCAGAAGTTTTATAAATGTATTCTGGAGTTTATTGAGAGAAGGATAATAAGTGACATGTAAAATGTAGTTAAAACATGAACAATACATTTGAAAACGAAAACGAAGGAGAAACTCTTCAGGCGCCTCCTTGATAGAGCACTTCATAAGAACACTGGATTGAATCTCGTTTTATCTATATACGTTAAAAACCTTGTATCTGTTTTCATATACAGTCTATTTAAGTCGTCTTATTATTAAAGTAGTCTGAAGAAATATTTCTTTATTTCTTTTGCAAACTAAAATCCATTCGCGTACTCATCATACGCTCATTCGTGCCAAATTTCAAAACATACCTTCAAATACAGACTTTAATTTTGATAGGTAATTCCTCTCCATCCACTTCCCGACAAATTCCTGCGTTTTCCCTTGAAAACACGTAGTCAAGTTCCACAGCTTCGTGCAAACCGCGCGAGAAGTAACACGTACTTCGCAAAATCAAAGAGAAGTTACTTTTGATTTGCTCCAACTTTGTCCTTAAGATGTAATTAAACTACACTTTTATTTCTGTTGTTGTAGATTCTACTCGTTGCTGAAGCGCTTCTGCTAGTCTCTAGCTTTTGCCCAGAAACGTTTTACCAACATGGGAACATATGCTGCCAGCTTTGCTCTAAAGGCACGTATCTCAGCCATCCCTGTTCAGAGGACCGTGGGAGTTCCTCTTGTGAGGCTTGCCCTGTAAGTTATAAACACATTTTTTTTATTATTATGTAATTTTAGTCATTTTTCTTATGGAACCCTCGTCACAAAGTCAAATAAAGTCCAACTAGAATTGGACTTATTTCTGGCAACTTCATTGAAAGCATAATCAGTACTCGGTCCCGTGGGGGGGGTACTGAAGAATATACTCGGGTAGGCTTCACCTCAAGGTCAAACCCCTCTGACTGAAAAGGCAGTCCTTTTGTATACCTTCTACTGGCAAATGGTACCCCTTTCACATACCTGGCTTAGAAATTTGCGTTCCTTTTAGCTGCTGTAAATGCACCGCCTTTTTCATATGAATCAATCACAAAACCGTAGCGTTTTCTAAGCTTCTTCAAAGTCCAAAAATTTACCTGTCAGCCTTTCTGGAGTTTTTTTACACATCAAAATGAAAGATTTCCGTACCCTTACGTACATTCCAGGTTTTAAGCTGTGAAATAATTGTCCATCATTTCATCTTTAAATATAGTGAGTCACTTCCTTTTTGGTGGTTTAAAATTGTTTGCCGTCAGCTTTGTAACACAGAGATTGTAGTTTTTGGTGGAGTATCATAAGGAGGCTTAACCATTATAGAGTGGTTTTCGTTTGAGTGTCGTAAAACCAAAACCAAAGTAATTACTCTGGCCAATCACATAGGACACAGACAATACATTGAACCAATCAAAACTCGAAGTAATTACATGCGGCTGACGCAAAGCGCGGGAAAATGCATGCGAGCGCGTCACAATTGGCTTTGGTTTTACTTCTGATTGGATGAAAAGGTGGCGCGAATCTTTTAAGCCAATCGCATCGTGTAGAAAGTGCAAAACCAATTACTTTTCGACACTCAAATGAAAACCGCTCTATTAGAGAGCTTTAGATTCTAAGACGAGGACGACAACGAGTACGACATTTTCCCAATACTGAGTATGGCGGGAAAACATGATAGCCGTCGTCATTCTCCTACGAGTTTTAGCGAGAATGTGGTCAGGCGGGAACAAGTTATGAAATTTTAGAAGTTTAATCATTTTGCCACCGGGAAAGGGCTAAACCTTATCCAATAAAAATAACCGCACTAAGTATTCATGTGAAAAATAGTACAAAGAAGCTTTCCGGGTTGAATATTTTCGAGAACACGCGAAAAAATTTAAGATAAATCTCGTACTCGTAGTCACCCTCGTCTTCAAATCTAAAGCTCTCTATTGCTTCAGTGTGTTTCACATTTATGTAGTCAGTGGCGTCTCACTAGAATCTTGTGTCTCTGTACCCTGTTAGCAGATACATCATTTGGCTGTGATTTAAGATTGAAAGCACGCGATGACACTTTTTAAGCGAAGATATCATCGCCGTTGCCGTCCTCGGCGCTCCCTATCACTTCAGATACCCGGACGAGTCCTTAGGGTAGAATGATTTCTTTGTTTCCTTTACTTTGACAGGCTTTCACGTTCATGGACCATAACAATAACAAATCCCAATGTCGACCATGTACTAAGTGTGAACCATCCCAAATTGAACTTGAGGAATGTGAAGCCAAGAAAAACACGAAGTGCGGCTGCCCACGCGGCAAATTCCACAATTCACATTACCTCTTTTGTATGGACTGCAAAAAGTGTCCCGTGGGAGAGGGGGTGGTGAGACCCTGTTTAGAAGATAGGGACACGAAATGTGAACCATGCCCAAAGGTATGTATATATAATTAGTTAATACCAGAAGTACAATGTTTTATCAAGTGAAGATTTGACTAGCCTAATGATAGATCACAACAGTACGCTGATTATAACTGAAATTTTAAAATGCGGTTACAGCGGATATAACGCTGTTTATGTAACAGAAGAGGACTTGAAATTTTTTAACAAAAATTTGCTAGCATGTCTATACGAAGATACAAGATCGTTGTCTTTGTTAAGAGTGGCTAGAAGTGCCTTACAGATTATAAAATATTTCTCCCACAGACATAAATTACACCGTTTTGAAGAGTAGCCTGTGAAAAGCAGTCGTTCCTCCCCGCGAAAAGTCCCTTAGCGGCGATGAGCGAGGAGAAACGTATGCCTCTCGCAGGGCTACAGGGCAGAGTGGTTGTAGGCGATAGCCTGCTTCAAAACCGTCCATGTGATCCGCAAGTTAATGTTACCGCCTTTAGGGTTCCATACATTTTTACTTAGCTCGGTGCTCATTCTTTTGCTAGAGTTGCTAAATGATGCTTTATGGTTCGGGAAGCAGGTCTTCAAAGCGTTTTCAGCTACACAAAAGAATCCAAATGCCTAGTCAAATCTTCAGTTGATAAAACATTGTCTCTCTGGTATTCCGCCTCTAATCCTTCTATTGAGTACTCTGACAGCACTTCTGCATCAGCTCAAATCAAGTCATTAGTTAATAACGGTGTTGAACAAAATGCACCTATGTCTCAGTGGCTTTCCAGTCGCTAGTTGCTTGCTGGTGAAGGCATCACTTGTTCAAGTAGCCTGCGTAGCAATCGTTTCCACGCGAGTTCGTCCCGAAAGTTGGGACGAGAGCACGAGCCATCCATTTTGGAGATCATTTGCAGTCTGGGGATCATTTGCTGTCCTGTACAGTTGGCTCGGCTAGCCGGGCCTCCCTATTCGATTGTAGGGGTACCCAGCGGGGTCAACTCGGTCAAGAGGAGACAATCGGAGCATAGGCGAGCGCTGTTGGCGCGGGCAAAGGGGTCAACTTGACTGAGAGGGTGACCCTCTTTCCCGGGACAACTTTTCCCATATCTGATAAACCGGACGAGAGAAAAACTCACATTTGCATGGGGTATTTTAAAAATGTCAAGGTACTTATAAACTTGTTTCTTACTCTAGGGAACATTCTCAGACCTAGAAAGTTTTGAAGACAAATGCATCAAGTGTACGAAGTGCGAACCAGCAGGAATTATGATTGTCAAAGAAGAGTGTAACGCGTCTAGGGATACCATCTGCGAAAGAACAAACGTTACACTTCATTTAATTACGTCATCACAGAGCTTTGCCTCTGGTAAGTACGAATTTCAGTTAAACGTTCATTAACAGGCCACCTATTAAGCAGCCACCCTGAGTAATCAAAGGCCCGAAATAATTGTAGAAAAGAATGGGTTCTTAAAACCGCTATTAAGCGGCTGCGGCCAGCTTTTGGCAGTCCCAAAGAGAGTTCTCCCATTGTTGACACCTTTATTAAGCGGCCATCAAGCACCTGATACACTTAGTTTAGCTTCGTTTCAAGAATATGATGAAGGAAATGCTGTGCGAGATAGAAGGTGACGATCGATTGTGGACCAGTAATGCTGCTCCCGTCGCGCGATTGTTTCAAAAGTGATGCTTCTGAAACATATTATGCTAATTTATAACGCACCTCTATTAAGCGGCCAAAGTTTATTAAGCGTTGACTTGCCAATACCCATGGGTGGCCGCTTAATGGAGGTTAGCCTGCGTAGCAGGCGCTTGGAATTCGAAGTAGTGGACACAAGAAAAAAACGGGCGCGCGAGAAGGAGGCACGCGAGGGGAGAGTCACCCCTTGCGTGTCTCCCTCGCGCGCCCGTTCTCTCTTTCGCCCACTACTTCCAAGCGCCTGATACGCAGGCTAAATGGAGATTCAATTGTATTGTACGCTAACTGACTTTGTCATTAACAATTTTATTCGAGGGTAACCGGGATTTTCGACTTTGTGGTTCTATGCATTGTTAAGATTAATTACTCGTTATTCAGTATTTTGTTCTTCAAAATTGCCGGTTGTCGGTTTCATCGTCCTTGACAGTTTCTAATTTGATTTTTGGACGCTTTGTTTTCGATTTTTGAAAGACCATCTCGCGAAAAATCACCCACCCAATTTTGCTTGCTTCCCGGAAAAATTAAAATATTCAGAACCCTGCACCCGCAATTTTTGGGTATTCTGTCAGGATAATTGAATTCTTTCGGATTCCGTTTCTACCAAAAGTTTAGGAATATTTTTTGGCTGTTCCCGTCCACTGGCATCCTCATATTCCACAGCCAAAGTTTTTGCAAACTCCGTTCTAAACCCACCAAGTAGTTTTTTTCTCTATCTTTATGTTCCCTAGCTTAAAACGACGCTTTTACTGACCTCCCTGTCAGTTTTCGACGTGCATTAACTGAATAGCAGAAAGTTATCCTCAGAAAATGTAGTCCACAAACCTGATTTTCCTTTGGAATTTCTTTCAGCCACTCTTCAGCAAGTTTATTCCAGTGTTACAGGGAATCCTCATCAAGTTACAATAAAGACTAGCTCGCAGTACAAATACATCATTGCCATCGTTTCTGTTGGCTTCATAATTTGTGTCGTTGTGGCAGCTTTTGTTTGTTTTGTCTTAAAACGAAGACGATCTGGTGGTACCTGCGCAGATACCTCCCATACTCAAGGTAGGTTGAATATCTTCGGTATCCGGTCACCTCGCCACCAAACTATCTCGCCACCAACGAAAATCGCCACCAAGAATAGGACTTTTAAACTTTAATGTCTTACAGTTCGACTAGTCAAATGGGGGCAGTTGGAAGAAGATCATCCAATCACAACGTTTTTTGAAAACAATAGATTTTCAGTTCCTTTCAAGTTCCTAAGTTCAGAACTAACATAAGACGCTTTTCATTTTCTTGCTTTTTAATTCACTTAGTCCAGACATTCTAATCTCAGTTAGAGTATCAACTTTTAAGAAAAAACTGAAGAAACACCTTCTCACCTAACTAATCTCTTTCTTTCCCCCATTCCCTTTGTCAGCTTTGTGTTTTGTCTTTATTTTTATTTCCTTATCTCTTTTTTGTTTGTTTGATACCTTATTTCTTCGTATTATTGTTTCGCTGCCTTCGCCGTTCAGTTAAATTGATATTGAGTTTATCTTTTGTAATTTAATAGGGAAAGACCACGTTGTATAAGCCTCATGGTTTCTTTGGGCTTTCTTGCCATATTCTAACATATTCCTGTAATTTATTATTATGTCCTAATAAAATTACTGTCCTAATAAGGTGGCGAAATAAAATAAAAATTAAAAATAGTCTAATTTTTGCAAACGGACCAATAAAATTCAAGGTTCAACTATGCAACTGTTGAAAACTTTTCAAACTTACAGTACCTTACCTTTCAGGAAACAGCCCTCAAATTTATAAATATCATTGGTCCGTTTGCAAAAAAATTGAAAACCCTCTGTTTTCAAAAAACGTTGTGATTGGATAATCTTCTTCCATGTGCCCCGGTTTGAGTAGTCGCAGTGTAAGAAGTCCTAAGATTACCTAACAAATGAAAAGGACTTTCATAAAAAGAAATTTTCTCTAAACCGTTGCTTAATCATATTTCAAAGAAATGAATGGTACTTGTGAAATGCTTGGCATTTGGTATCTGGTATTCGCGCCAGTTTTTTAAGTGATTGCATGGAAGGTAAATGTCGAACAAAAACCGAACATTGACCGAACCTAATATCAGTATTTGGAGTGTATTTTAAAAAACTCATGAAAAGTTCGACGTAAGGATCGTTAGTTAGGATCGACAGGTTTTTTTTACTTCCTCGTCAAGCAGTGATTGCTTGGCGAAGAAGTAAAAATCCTAGGTAAGTAATACTATGTAATCAAACTGTGTCTACTATTTTTAGTTATTCGTTTGTGGCGAGTCCACTTCTTGGTGGCGATTTCGTTTGTTGCGAGATGACTGTAAATACTCGTCGATAGCCAGTATTTTACAAGAATGATATAAAACGCAATCTAAGTTATTTCAACCATTCGAAAATATTGTTGAAGATGATTGATTGCAATTGGGCAGCAATTAGGGTCGACCTATAATCTGTACTTAAGGCGGGACCTTTCACTAAACACCGTACTGATCTAATAGGAGCCCGAACGGGGGCGTTTGATAGATGAGAGGCGTTTAAAAGATAAGGACGTTTATTCTAATAACCGTCTTAAACAAACGCCACAAAACGAATGCGCTTACGGCGAATATATATCACTGCAATTTATAAATACAATCAAACTCTCGCCTTGAGGACAACCCGCTATAACGGGCACCCCGATAAAACGGACAGTAACTAAATCGCCGGCAAAAACAAATTACAAACGTTTTACTGAAATAAACTACCGCTATTACGGACCCTCGCTAAGAGGACACTAACTCCAGGTCACCATTTTGTAGAAGTCTGTGAGCGCGAATACCATTTTCCGGTTCCAGCGACCGCGGGGTCAGGAACTCCGGCGCAATTACGTTCGTCGCAAGGGCTACGAGGAAGAAGAAATCATCACTCAAGAAACAGCATTCACAGGAAAGAATCAGAATCGCCGCAGGATGAAAATAACGGCAAGAGTAAGTAAAGCTATCGTGGTCCCCCCTTATGCATGAGACGTCGTCATGGTTATATAACAGGGGCACCCAACGACGGTTTCTTCCTAAATACATTGAAAACACTTTTTAAGCTATCTAGAGTACTTTGGATCTCTAGAAATATCTGTTCGGTCATCCTAGGGGAACGTGAGTGTTTTCAAAATTACAAGGGCTTCAATACTATTTTCCTGAAAATTTTAGCACAGTTTAATGTATTACGAAGGTGACAATTTTTCTGATCCTCCCACCATCACAGTTTTGAATCCGAAAATTTTAGGCTTCCTATTTGCTACGAAAAATAGTCTAACCTGGGGAGTGAAATGTGAAAAATCAAGCTTCAGAAAATCGTGGGGAATTTATTAAATAAACTTGAAAAATTGTGCATGAATGGAATGGTCATCTAGAAATTTTTAGCCGTCCTCAAGTAACACAAAATTCTAGGCAATATTTGGTTCTCCGAACAGATATTTTACCGAAAACAGTCGTTGGGTGCCCCTGTTAAGACGATCGAACACTATGGGCGCTTTCCATTGAGCCCAAAATTGCAGTTAGAAATAAAAAAGAACGGACCATTTCGGTTCGGTCCGACCGGAATATTTGAGACCACCTTTGACCGATCCGGTCTTTTCGGTCGGTCGGACCGAAATGTCCCTTTCCATTTGACAAAATTGTTGTCCCCAGTACCGCTCTTTTGTATCCTGCTTCCCTTCGCTTAAAAGCCCCTCCGGATTTGGAAAATTGGTAGATACCTCTGGAAAAACCTTAATACGCCATTTCTAATGTCTTTCTGTGGTTTCTTACTGCCTTGCAGACAAGATGCTCGTCCGAGATTTACCCGGACATATTTTTATAGAACTTGGTCGGCTACTGAACCCAAAGTCTTTTAACAACTGGGCAAAATTAGCAGGACTTCTTGGGTTTACAGGCACTCACGTTCAAAACTTTGCGTTAGAACCAGAGGAGGCGACCCAAAATTTATTGAACGAGTGGGGGCAGCAGGAAGGATCGACGGTCGATGTTCTCATTGACATTTTCAAGGAAATGAAGCGGGACGACTGTCTTCAAGTGCTGAAGGAGTGGAGCAGTTAAGGTGCGGGAAAACGGGTGACAAAAACGTGCAACTTGTTTGGCAAAAGCTATGTTTTGCGTTTTACCAGCCACATTCAAACCTCTTGCACGTTGCAAAAAGTTGTTGCAGAAAGTAGGGAGTGGTTCTACTTTTTGCCACAAAGTCTGTACATGTGCACGTTTTACCGGTCCAAGTCAAACTTGTTTTGCAGCAGGTTACGTAACTCCCGCGTATGGCGTGACTCGCGCGTAATTTTATCCAATAAGAAGCTCAGTATTCGCGCAACATGCAGCAGCCTTTACTTGTTTCAAGACAGGCTTGAACGGGGGTGTTAAAAAGTGAAACATCGCTTTTGAACACGTTCTGCGGCAATTTTGCAAAAAAAAAGTTCCACGTTTTTTGTTGCCCGTTTTACCGTAGCTTTGAAGGTTTGTTCGAGGTCTCTATGCCAAATGACAGAAATGCACGAGTACATGAAAGCCGTGATGGCCAAACACTGGTCAGTGGTGTGTACGTTCCTGATACTGCATTGGCCTAAGATTAATCAGGGGCATGTGCTTTGCAATTTGTTTGAGCGTTCGGTAGACAAAGTGCCGCCTGATTCATGTTCATATGTGTTCAGATCATAAACTTCAAGGGTGAGAAGAATGAACGGATTTTTTCGCAAACGCGTTTGACGTGACACTCGGTTGAGAAGTGCCCTTCCCAGCGCGAAGAACAGCATGTTCTACAATGCTTTTAGCATTCCTAAGATGCAGTCAATGATTAATTGGTTGAGAAATAATAGGAACTGATGATCAAAAGTTAACAATTACGGTACTTTTTATTCTTTTTAAATGCTTAAATATTTAAAAGCTGCCAAGTGTTTTAGTTCAGCTATTGAAACGAAACGTTTAGGTCTATGGCCAACTTTAGCTCTAAACAAACTCACAGTACTAAAATCCCCTTTGAAAACTGATCGGGAAGTAACAATCCGAGTTTGATTTATACCTTCTAAAGCCGTGATTCAGATCTACACTTATTCATCTCTTACTTACGGTACTTCAGGCAGCGAGTTTAGAACCTTTCCAAGGTTTTGGAGGACCTCTCTGTTAAACGTTGGAACTACATTCGCAATTTGTTAATTGAGGTTATTCTTAGGGTCCGTTCGTACGATCGCAAGCGTAGGCAGATATTTGTGACTAATCTCTTCGATCGCAAATTAATGGACCATTGAAGTTCTGCATTCAGTCTAATATAAGCATCCACCAGTTTTCTGGATTTATCCAAGCAATGAGAGACACAACTAGGGATTTTCAGAGTTTATTCAATTTATTGTTACTCCTAAATACGGTCAATCGCACGTACGCGTCAATAGAAAATCAGCAATAAGCCAATTTACAGTTGTACGATGAACAACCCAGCCTATGAGTGGAAGCGAGGCTGGCAGTGACTTCGTTTTTGTAGAAACCACGTTATGCATAAGAATATGACCAAAATTTGAAAAGCAGTAAGGTTACCTTTTGCGCTGCTCCCGTTATAGAGACTCCTGCGAAACCGGAAGCCGCGCATGCCATGAAAAGTCCTTGTCACCCATGGTACCGTTTCTGACCCCGCGGCTGTAAAACGTAGCGAATGGTTTACAGCAAGAGAGATCCTCTCTTGTTTACAGTCGACTCTCTTTTGACGGACTTCTTTATAAGACGCACACCTTGGTGAAAACGGACGCCTAGGGTTGGTCCCTTTATTTCACTCTCTGTTAGACAGACATCACCCTTGAAACTACACTTAAAGGCAGGTCCCCAAGGTTTCTGTCTTAGAGAGGGTTGATTGTATTAGTTGGCACAATCTTCACAGTCGGTTTTGGTTAGTTTATGATGTCACTACTACAGCCAACATGTAACGCAAGGTCTTTACCGAGTCTAAGCGCTCATGGCTTCCACTCTTTCATGGATTGGCGAGAGCGTTCAAATGTTATTTCAAATTATCGCAACCAGTAACAGTTTGGTTAAAAAGTAATTGTTTTAAAAAGACATGTCAGGTTAATTCTATTGAGGGATGTAAGTGAGTAACTTCACATTAAAGATGTTAGCTTATCAGTTTATTGCAATAATTGCTGCTGAAAATCAACACTTCGTTAAGAAGACTATCACCAAAAAAGTCGTTTCTTCGGAATATTCCTCTCGGATTTAGAAGATCTTCTCTCTCATTTGATAGGGACAAGGTCTATACCAAGTCGAAATTTGGCAGTGTGTTCGAAAGGCGTTATACTCAGTCACACTTAATAATTCATTCGCAGAAATTTCGATAGACATTTGTGTCAAAGGGTTTGAGGCTGACCTGAGACATGTCTGGTTTTAGAAACCCCTCGCACATAGTCAAGTTAGGATTCAGAAAAGAGTTGTGAGGAAAGTTTGAGGATGCACGATGAGTTGAGAAATATTTTTAAATAGAGAACCTGTCAGAGATGTTCCGTGTAGGCTTACGATTTGTGATAATGGGCACAAAATAATGGAAGTGAGATTCTAGGTATAGTTTTATCTTTCACAAGCTGCTAAGGGTTGATCGGCCTGGATATCGTCTATAATAGATTGCAATATTCTGGAGCGAGCACAATTGTATATTTGTGACTCTTTCATACTGTAAAAAGTAAGCTTACGCGGGACATTCCTGATTAGTTCCTGGAGTCAATATCAAGGGAGATCTGTGGATCAAATCCTATGTTGTTACCACGCAACGAAGGTCCTAAGTTGTGTTTTTACATGATATGATTAGTTTTTCTGCATTTTCAGGGGCGTAACTACCCGTGCGAGAGTACGCGCGCGCGTACCTATAAAATTTCGAAGATAGCTAAAAGACAAAAAAGCAAAGAAAGCAAGGGAAAAAGATAAATGAAGGTTGACGGTTAACCTCGTCCCAAGGTTCTTCTTGTTTTCCGATATGGTGGCGGCAGGAAAGATGACCCTGGGACACAGCAGATCACGTGATCTAAATCACGGAGATGGAGATAGAGATTATATTCAAAATGGCGGCCAAGAAGAAGCCGTGAGAGGATCTGGGAACAAGACTGACAAAGGCAAAGTAAAAGCAAAATAGAGTGTGAAGTAAATTTTTATCAAACAAAATAACAACACAAATACCAGCAGGTCTTTTTTCTTGCCACCGCCATATTGGAAAACAAGAAGACACTGTGGACGAGGTTGGGATAACCGGTGCAATTGTCCGGCTACGTCATTTGCCTTTAACATCTTCAAGATTGGTTTGTTTTAGTTCCTTGATTTTTAACTGCTGCCTGAAGAGCCAATCCAAAGTCGAAGAAAGGTGATAACCTCACCATATTGAAGAAAAAAAATGGAAACGTAACGTTCGGGGAGACAGGGTAGGGTTGATTTTGAAATTTGCGCGTACCTCGTGGAAGTTTCTAGCTACGCCCCTGATTTTAGGGGGGAAAAATGAAAATTAGGATTTTTCTCAAATTTTTGTATCTGTAAGTAATTGAAAGGGGTCTGTGGAATGAATACGTATAAGCCTGAGGCACTTTAAGAAAACAGAGGTTCTAGAGCTATATATTAAGCAGTACATTTATCAGACTCAGTATTTGATAACTTATTATAAAGTTAAGGTTTATATTGAAAGTCGACTTTAAAAGGAGATATTGTAAGATAATTTATTATTTTGTTAAAGAAAATCTTTGAAGACTATCAAGAGAGGAAGTCTATAAGCACCCTACGTTGCTTCAGGTTTGCATTATTTTTGTACAGAAATAGTACATTTCTAAAGATGATCGGACGTAAGCTCTTCTCAAATAGCTAGAGCTGTTTTCAAAAGATTTTGTTATTACACTATGGCTAATTTGAAGGGCAGAGAAAGCCAGAGAACGGCTAGCGTGCAGTGCAGGTGTTTTCTGGTGACTACAAGCAAGAAAATCCGCGCGCGTCACTCGCCTGAAAAAATAAAACGCCTGAATTGCAAGTTAGTTAGTCTAGTTAGAGGCATGCTTGCGTTGCAGACGTAATCTTATTCTGGTTAGTAACGTCTGCGCGACAAAGCCCATATGTTGGTTCTGGGCCCCAAACGGACTCAACGAATTAGCGGAATTTCCCTTCAACCTAATTAGCAAATCGACAATGGCATTTTTCACAGGCCACTTGTGGCTTGTACTCAAATCCTATTACACAGGTTGGGGCCCAGAGCAAGGATTCGACGCTGTTTTCCAGATGGACTTAGCCAGAAGTACGCGTACTGTACCCAGAAACGAAAAATTGGCCATTTTGAGCTCAAGCGGGAGACTGGTGGGTGTTGTTTCCTGTTGCACTATGGGATTGTTTGTGGACCGGGCGGGGGGGAGGGGGGGGGGGCTAGCAGTGACTTCTGGAACCGAGTTTAATGAGCGCTTCTTTTGTTGGCTACAACGAGGTCGCAAAGGAAATTGGGCCAAATTTGTCCCCAGAAACAGTCCCACAGTGCAATTCGACACAAAGTCGACTCAGTGTCAGGAGAAAGCCCCAAATCAGCAAAACTTAAGAACACTGGTAAATAATATCTTCACCATTAATTAAAAACCGTTGTCTATAAAAAGAACTAAGTTAACACTATCTATTTTTTCCTTAATCTGCAGTGTACATAAATTTCTTACTCGTAGAATTGACTCTACATATTTTAATGCGTTCCAGTTCGTTTCAAATAAAAGTGATGCAGTTGCTTGAGATTCGTTTTTAATGAGAGCAATTCCTTGATCTTTTAGTGCTCTTTGTTTGCGTGATTGGTTGAATCAAATTTCCCATGAGGCAAGACCAATCAGAAGCACCACCCAGATCTGGGTAGTGACACGTCATCAGAATGGAATTCCTGCGCTCGTTTCTCAGACGTCATTTGGCGGGGAAACCGGTGGTGGCGACGCGAAATATCGGCTGTTTTCGCGAGGTAGATTGTTGATCGAGCTCGAAGAACTTGTATTGAGCTCAGTTTCCCTAGATAACGGATATGATCCGTTTACATAATGTTATAATTTCCACTATCCGTAAGAGCAGGAACGGCAATGTTTAATCAAGGAGTGAAGCTTGAGAATTTTCAAAACATGTATTGTAAATGTTTTAAACAGCTTCGTGAACTGTCCCCAGAGTATTTCATCTCTATAACCTTACAAAATAATGTATTTCTCAGTTTTACAAGTGTTTATTGAGAAATGTCAAACAAAAGCGGCCAAAATAGCAACGATGTGTCAAGTATACTTATGTAAATACACACGAAACTGAAGAACATAGTTTTAGCGTTCACTCTGGTCACTATCCGAAAGACATTTCCAAGCTAATACCCTGACAAGAAGAAAGAGTGCTCGAGGAGAGGGTCGCTGTGTAAATAGTATCTGTAACGTCACAAAATGGGCACTGAAAACTTTACGGAATGGCAAACTGGTAAGAACTGTTTGTGACTTATTACTCTCTTGATTAAGAAGTCGTATCTTGAATTGCTTTTGCTGTTTTCTCAGCTAGAACACTTCGAATTTCATTTTAGAATAAGTTTTGACCAGTCGACGGTTCTTTGCTCATTTTAGGCTGTCAGCTTTATTAGCTTCTGTTTATATTTTGTAGATTTGTGGTGAATTTTTAAACTTTTTCATTGCCAGTTTGCAAATTAGCTAGGATGACAGCCATTTTTATTCTAAATGTCCATCCTTATAAGCACTCCATTGTTTCAGTCATGCAGCCTCGTATTTCCTCTGAGGCTGGATTCTAATTCCTCCCCTGACTTTTCAATTAGACGAATTTTACCAGTCTTGAAACGGTCCTTGCATGTGATCAAATGAATTGCACATGTAAAAATTACGGAAATCCACCTTTAGGCTATGTTGACAAAATACCGGGTAGTTTTTCATGCCGACACGAATAGCTATCCCGCGGCATAGTATGAACACCTACCCGATATGCAACCCTCCACTTTAGAGGATCAGCGCGGCGTAGCTTCGCTCCGTTACAGAAATCGCGCCGAAATCACCGTTCGTAGGTGTGCCGGCGCAAAAACTATATTGTACGGTTTTAATGATCAGTATTTATATAGCTGGCTAGCAAGTGTCTCTCGCCCCCTCGCCATCTTTTATTTATTTTCTGAATCCGCCCCTACACTATTTGAAAGGCTAACACATGCCACTACAGGTCTAGCGACCTAAGTAGCTAAAATGAAGACATGTTTGGTCCTGCTGTCCGTAGGAGTTATTAATCCGTTCCCTATTGATTTTAATTCACGTCCTATCGTTTACCAACGTGGATGAAAACAGACCAACGCGGTCGAAAATTTCAAGTGCAGCAAAACCAATAAATGTTTGACGATAGAACTTAAGAGTTGGACTATAAACCAAAACAGGAACTCTGTTGTCGGTAAAACCCAAGGTTAGCTAGCCTTAATCCCAGTCATACTTACTCAGTGATTCAGATCCACGTCGGTCATCGGACATAGTCCGAGACAATCTTTATTTGTCCGAACAAATTTACCTAAATTATGACAAATGTCCGAAATGAAAATAAAATATGAAATACTCTAAATGAGTCTTGTGGTAGCGAGTTAGAGATGGGTACAATTTTCTATACAGCAAAAATATCCCTAGTTTGAGCCGCAATTTGCACACCGAACAACGCAACCACCGCCCTGTTGGCGGTGACCAAAAGCCAAAAGGAGCGCTCGTTATAACGCAAGAATATCCTGTGACGATTTTCCTTTGTTATGAAAGTCGCACGTTTGAACATATTTTTTTTGTGTGCTGTGTTTGTAATTTTAACATTCACTCCATGTTTCATAGGTAAGGAAAGAGGAAAACAAAATATCTTCACATCGACATTCTGGAAACACAGCCTTCAAATTTGAAAGAGTATGATTATTCAACTTTAATGCGGTCATGTATTGGCAATGCTATTTGACCTTTTACACGTGAAAGTATATTTTAGGGGGTTGTAATTTTCATCTATTCTGTCATAAGACAATGATAAGAAGACAAAATAATGTCTGACAAAAACTAAAAATGTCCTAAGAAAATTCAGCCCCTTGGGACATTTGTCCTAAACACTTTTTCATGGATCTGAATCACTGCTTACATCAAGAATCGACGTTCATGTTTACCCGGAATACGTAAAATAGACACATGCACAAACCCAAGAGACGATACCACACAAACACATGTCAAATGTATGTGGACTAACCTTGAACCATTCAGAGAAGCAGCAACAAAACTTTCAACTTAATCAGACATATCTTTATAAAGAAAGATAAAATAGTGATACAGACAAAACCGGTATGTACGTAACCTAAAGGAGGAAAACGTAGAAATTTACCTGTGAAAATAGAAAGGATTTTTATTTACCGAATATGAGTTCTTTTCCACAACATTTCCCGAATCTCGCATCATAAAATCGCTAAATCCCGTATCTTGTTTCAGGTCATCCCAAATCTCGCTCCGCCACCGTTCATTGTGTTGTTACGTAACTCTTCTCCGCTACACTCTGGGTGTCAGACTCTTTTATGCTGCGGTTTCCGGTTTCTGTTAAGTCTTTGTACTAGTGGCTTCGTGCTTCTTCCGGAGATGTGTCGTCCTGCAGCCGACACCGAAGTATCCTGTCGCACGAAGAAAAAAACCCTCTTGCCCGGGTACTACTCCCCACAAACGTCTGCTGACCAGGCCACATTCCTTTCACCACATTTGAATAACCGATCAAACTTCTGGTTCCATTTCTGGAAGTGACTCGAGTTGAACTGACTCAACTCGTCCAATCACAGCCATGTCTTTAAGGGTGTCATATGCGAGACTGATGAAAATTGGCACTAGGGGAAAAAACTTTCTGAGATATCATCCTCTGAAGCAAAAAGGACATCTATAAATTGCTTTCACCCACGTGGTCAGCAGCTATGCAAATTCCGGGTCATTATACGTTTCTGGGAAACTGCCCACCTACCCCTCCCATAATCCAACATTTTGCCTAAGTGAGAAGTAAGTGTTGATGTTGGCTTAGGGGAGGGGTAGGTGGGCAGTTTCCCAGAAACGTAAAATGATCAAATTCCTTGGAACAAGAGTTCCATTCCCAAAGGTTATTCTTTTGGTAAAGCAACATGGCCGCCCTCTCGTTGTTTTGGAACACCAATGGCAGCCTTCATGTTATGCGAAAACATCGATAATAATGTTCTTAAGATTGAGACTCTTGCATTTTCATGCGTTTTAGCTTGCGTCCACATTTAAACGATCAAAAACAGACGTTTATGAAAACGGAGCGTTCTCAAAGCGAACTTGAAAGCGTACATATTTTTTTATCCATTTGCTTGAACTGATAAAGTGAAGGTCTTCAAAACCTGACGTCATAGCAATTCATACATGAAATTTTTATTATCCTACTGATAAAAAGATAAATAAATGAATAAGTGAATGAAAACCTCTAAATCTAAATAACGATTTAGATTTAGAGGTAGCACATGCATCCACTTAATGGTTCTTCGTCTACCTGATTTCTGGTCAAACTAGAACTTGGAATGTTGGTTTTTGAGGCGAGGGGAAAACCTAGTACACGAAAAAAAAACCTCTCGGAGCAAAGGAGAGAACTAACAACAAACTCACCGGACAAATGGCATCAACACCGGGATTTAAACTTGGACCACGTTGGTGGGAGGCGAGTGCTCTCAACCTCTGCGCCACCCTGCTCCCCTGGTGAAAAAATGGCTGGAATAAAGGAGAGATGTAAGTGCACTAAATAATTCGCCCACGTACCTGGCTGGAAACAAGGACGTGTCGACAGTTACTCATTCCTGATGGCCACGAAAACGCTAGTATGGATGTGGAGTTTTCAATTCATTTTTGTTGACGCTATTAAGAAACCACAAGGAAATTTTTTTCATAGAATAACGTGTAACTGCTCAGCAATGCTATTCTCGATCTCGCGTCACGCATCATTGCCCTGTTTACAAGTTTTAGAGCGGGACACAGACTTCACTGGAAAATCTGGACCATTTACAGACTGAGATAATAACATGTCTAACGTGAATTTACAAACTTTTTATAAGAGTGCAAAACATCCCTTCTTTACATGTATATGGAATAGAAAATGTCTGTAAAATCATTTTTGTGGACATTTTATACAGCTTTTGTGATATCTTTATTTCTAGAATGTTTATGAAATGACTGTAACTTTCAGTTTGTGTAGATAAGAAGGCAAGACTAATACGACTCTGACGTATCCAAAAGCGTGCTACACATATCTGATCTGCTTGCAGGTTTGAGCGCGCTATTTTTGAAATCTTAGCTTTATGGGCAAGTTACGGCGCTTAGCACGGATTGAAGGTGTGTCAAGCAGCACGCTGTTATTGAACGCCAAGAGTATTCATCAAATGTTTTTCTTGCTTACGGTTCTAGATCTCCTTGTGGAGTTAAGCTTTTAGGCCTAGTATGTTTTATAAGAGGGAGGTATATTAATGAAATAAGGCCCAACCTGTAGATTTGTGGAATCAATCGTAGCCTTTTTAGCATCGAAAGCATTGAAACCTTTCTCAATTGTACAGCGGAGTAATAGCATGTTATGTTGTTTGTCCTCAACAACCACTCTTTATTGCAGCGCTTGTAAGTTTTGACGCGCGTTATAAAAGGTATGTACGCTGAACGCTAAGTTTTTTGCTAACAAGAACACGAACTTTATTGAAAACGCGTTAAAAATGGACGGGGTTTAAGAAACCACGGCACACGGCAATAATGTACCCAGTACGTGTCTAAAAGCGCGCTATAAAAATCTGGCCCGCTTGCATGTTTCAGCATGCAAATCGTAGCCTAATGGTGCTAGCACGAACCAA
>OZ038000.1:23839762-23887262 GCA_964035705.1 Porites rus
AATTACGGAAAAGAGAATATTCAGCTGATGTTGTACAATGAATATATGTCAATCATAATAAAATGAAAATTAAATGTTATATTATTCATCTTGTTGAAAGGAAATAGTCATATTGTATGTATTAGAATTTTCCTGCTTTGAACATATAGGTACAGGGGTTTCAAATTTTTTTAAAGTTATAGGCAGCTGACTCTGGAAAAGGAAGCGGCTGTGACAATATTGAGGTGCTGCAAGTTGTGATCTAACAATATCATAGTAAGGATAAACTGTTATTGTTGGTCACTCTAAGGGGTTGAAGGGCTAGGATTACCCGTGTTTAACCAATTATGTTGGATTACCGCATACTGTTTCTATGTACAAGTATCAACAACCTGTTTCTTTGGAGAACTCTATGATCTGAGTGAATAGTAAATCTTTCTTTTGCATATCATACCATATAAGTGCAACCTAAGTATTTAAGGAGGTGTACGGGAAATCAACACTTCCCTTTTTCTTTCATTTTGTATCTACAACAACTGCGACAAAAGTGTATAAAGACACCAGCCCAACTCAAATTATAAGCAGCAAACTGGCTGATTTCCTCAAAAAGAACAGGGTCAAAAAACCTGAGAAGACTGATAAGTGTTAAAAATAAAGGGCTTGTACATTTTACTTTTTTAAACAGTTGATAAGTCTTTAGGTGCTTAGGAAATATTCAACTGTTAGAACTTAAAGTAGTTTGCAGTCTTAAAATTACTTTTTCTTTAATGTTATGTTAGATCAAAGGTCAAGAAACATAAGTTACAGTTACCACCTTTCCTTTTTTTTTTTCCTATAAACTTGTATGGAAAACTAAAATTGATCATTCTTAATGACAACATATTCAATGCTAGAAATAAAATGCATAGTATTTATGATAGTATGAATTAGAGTGTGAGCTGAATACTGTTTACAATGTGGGGTTACTTTTTGCTGGTTGTCAATCGTATGATTACAGGGCTAGTTTGTTCTGTTTATAATTCAGAGGGCAGCAGTAAAACCTCTGAATTAAAGGTGCCAGCCCAGCTGGCCCTGGCATTTACAGCTGGCTAATGGTCAAGCTTATGGCTGGCTTCCCCGGCTAGCCTGGTCAAGCCAGGCCATTTGCTTTGTTATGGTATTGGCCGGGCTAGCCGCGGCTTCCCCGGAGTTTTATCGCTTGGCCAGCCCGGCCTATGGCCGGGCTGACCGAGGCTTTTGGGCCAGGCTTTGACCCCAGTCTACCCCGGTCTGACCAGGCTCTTGATGCAAGGGCACTTTCACCAAAGACCGGCTTTACCCGCAAGGATCGTCCCTCAAGGCTCCAATCGACCGCCATCAAGACCACACCTTACCTTCAACTACTTTCTATTTAGCTTTGGCGTTACTTCTTTGGGGAGTCTTTTCTTTGGAAATTTCCGCGGGGAAGCACGCGGATATATTCACTTACACGACCCTGGTCTTCTACGGAGCTTTATTCATCATCCAAGTCTCTCGATCGCAAGAAGTGAACCGGGTTCTCCAGGAACTACAATTTGTGGGTTCGATCTTAGTGGTGTTCTTCGTGTACATGGACTTTACCCGAAATGCAGTCGTGCTAGCCTCGACGTGCGCAGTATTGGTGGACTATAAAGTGTTGTCCGAGTGCCAACCCGGAGACAAGGTGTGTATGGATACTCAAAACGCCTTGTCCGCCACCTTTTTCAGTCAATACGACTGCCCCCAAATAAGCGCAGACTCTACCAGACACGTGTATTTTTAAAAGGTCAGATTCTGGGATTGATAGTGTTGGCTATCGTCTACCCGATCGCCTTAATCTGTAGAAACGTCTAACCAGACTGCAGTAGCGGTTACGGTTCGGGGAGCGGGGGCTTTTTGAAAGAAACCATTGACAAGACACCAGCAGAAGAACTGAAACGCATTCTATATCAGGCCGTTGAATAAGACTTTAAACAACAACGACATTAATAAGATCTGGGGTAGCAGCGAGAGTTTGCACACACTACGGATGGCAGTAAGGACCAAGTATCTACCAGCGAACGTTGGCGTGTACGCAGAATGTCGCCTACCAGACAATCAACGGGCAAGTGTGTTTCTCGACCTAGTCAATACGGTGTGCACCACTTCATGGCCAATGGGTAGTGAGGAAACTTGTCTTGAACTCTGTACACACTGAATCGCAAGGACGTTTCATCAAGCTTATGTTTGTCTGTTTTGATGGTCGCCACAAATATTCGTTGTTGCCGTTCGACGTGTCGTCGTCCGTCAACATCACTACAGTGACCAACGAAAACACGCGAGAGTTGCTTGCTTCGGGGTACGACGTCCTCCAACATATCGGCTTCGGTAAGAAGGGTGAACGATGTAGCGGATTTGTCAATAAAAACTGCAACTTTTCTGCTGTCTTGCACGGCATGTTAAATCGCGAGCAATACATTGAGCGACTGTTGACCGTTCGCGGACCTAGATTCTCTCGAAATGCCTACTTTCCTCCCGTCAAGTATTTGTTTACCACGGAGACGGGACAGGTCATGCAGGTGCAGATCTATCCGACTTCCCTTACTGTCAACTTGCAAAATCTCACCAAGGAAACGGTCTCCCGGTACGGCTCGTTCATTCTGCAACAGATCACATGCAAGGCCGACATCGATACCAGTCTCATGCGATTTTGCGTCAACGGCGAGTGGCGATTGGACCGCACTCTCTCACCTTACGAAAAGCTTCAACTGGTCATTGGCTACTACTCGTTCCGGTGGCTAGAGGCTACAGTTGACACGTATGACGTTGTCGCGGAAAAGCTCAAGTTTTTACTGGCGGGACTGTCGCTGTTCACTCTGGATCATGGCCGTTACTGGTATTCATTCGAAAGGAAGAAATGCAAAAATATGGAAATATACGATCTCTTTATCGACGACACCCCTTTGCGTCACTGTCCCCACGCGGGTGGTTTCAGAGCTTTCGTGTTATCATTTCTTTCTTCTAGGGGACACGCGTTTGCGGCGCAAAAAATTCGCGAGGCATTTCCGGCCGACAAGGACTCGGCGACTGAGACAGACCCAAATGATCCTTGTTCTGCGCGCCTCTGGTACGAGACGCACGTGGTCGATAGTCACTGTCTGTTCTCTAGACAATAAAGTGGTATCTAGTTTTACTTTTTATTTGTTCTTGGAAAAAGTGCGTCGTAAGCCTCGGCCGTTTTTCTATGTATGGACACGGCCTGGATGAGGAACTCTCATGCCCTTATTGCGCCCCCTTTTTAACTCCACGCACAAGGTAAAGGGAGCTTGGCGCATGACACCCTGAAGGGTTCGTTTGACATCTTTCATTGGGTCTCGAACTTGGTGAGCGCATTCATCGTGGTCTTCCTCACAATGACGCCGCACCTTGTCGTCTGTCACGTTTGTCAAAAAGGCCAAGTTGACGTGGTCCCTACCCGCGGCGCGAAACTTTTTACCGTACGCGCTAACGAGTGACGAGCGGGACATTAGCTTGACCTGGTGAAATTTGCGAGTCAGTTTATTCAACAGCGTTGCATCCAGCACAGTTGCGTCCCGGTTCCCATCTGGACTCCATATGCCGGTATCTCTCGTGTACAGCCTGCATAGGCTGCATTTGACGTTCGGATCGAATCCGGGCAAGGGGCAACCAGACTGCTCGACGTCGACATCGTCGTCGTGATCTCCAGTGAGGTCGATAGCGTCAGACACTAATTCACGCACGCTGTCCTCTGTCACGACTCAAAAACAAACAGCGCGATCTAAATGTGGTTAATCGTAAGTCGTGGATATTGCAGTCTGGGTTTTCGACATCGGGCGATTGGTGCTCATCTTTGCCATCATTCCACAGGGCATCATTTTTTCAGCTCACGCGGCCAATGAACACAGGGAACCCTGTTATTACGCAAGTGCACTTATCGCTCTTCCGTCTTTGATTACGAGTTGGTGGTACTTCGCCAGACCACCATCGCAACGCGTCGATCGACCCACTTTGGTCTGGTTAGTCTACTCCTTGACGGTGGTGGCATTTCAAGGCCTATCATTCGGAGCAACGGATATCTCAACTCATGTACCAGAATGAATGTGGAAGACGATCACAAAGAAGACAATGCGAGAAGAGAGGAAAGCATTATTACCTTGAGGTTGCAGCCGCAATAGCTCCAGAACTCGCAGCCATCAACGAAACGATAAAGAGGACTGGTGCGGGAAATAGTCAAGTCGAGCATCGATAAGACTCTGTTTGTCTTAGATAAAGGTTCACTAACGTCGTGTGTCGAAACTAGACTAACAAATAAAACCAACCTTATTCAGGTGAGATTTGCAAACAAGCTTCTTTGCACATATCTGGTTGTCAAGACATTCCATGCGCGTGGCATAGGACGAATCGTACCGTTAAAAGAACAACCCGCTAGGAATTTGAGATGTACTCAACTGACCTCATAACCAAAAGAACTACAAACAAACGGTTTCTGTTTGACTCTTTTACTTCGCATTACAACCGATATCGTTACAGCTGATCTCGTTGCAATGAGTTACAGCAACGTCACCGTGGCAGCTTAATTTGGGCACATCTTTTGCTAGCACTATTCCCTCGCGAATTCCTCGAGGAAACTCTACGGGCGTCTTACATTCCGAGAAGGCCTCGTTTGCCAGACGACACTGAAGAAAGGGCGGTCCTTCGGTACAACGATCGGTACACAGGCATTCTCCGTGCTTCAATGGTCTTTGGACGGGCAGGGCTTGTAACCACTTGTCAGCGACGAAATAACGATAGCCAAGGGCAAACAGAAGCTCTTCCGGGGTTTCCAGGGTCTTGATCTGTTCACCGGCAGCACACGGTGTAGATCCTTTCTTGCAAACGGTGGCCTTCCATGCACTGCCAGAAACGCTTCCGGAGAGGGTACAGAAACCATGTCGCATCATCGATACATCGAAGTGTTTAAACATGTGAAAGCCGTGCGAGCCACAAGCGCATTGCGACGGGCTGCAAGGCCTCAGACAAACGCAAACTGGAGCCTCTGACAATGGACGAGGTGCCGTGATCTGCCAACTGTGTCCAGAACTGTTCCAACAAGTCCAGTTCATGCCATTTACCGTGGCTATCGTGGCAGTCTTCCGATCTTCTTCCCCCACGAGAAGTATCTCTCCACGCAGATCCGCCGTTCTTTCCAAATAAGCAGAAGGGATGCATTGCACTAGCTTACGAGACCACTTAGGCAACAGACACAAAATCACAGGAAATTCGCTCAAACAATGACTACACATACGCAGCTGTTCAGTCGCAACGCGGACACTGCCAAGCCCGTGGGTTGGTAGAACATGTTGGAACCGGGACGCAGGAATTGCTATCCTTGAGTCAACGCCAACGTTCCGTGCCCAGAGAACTTTTTCTGTTGCCAGTTCGAGGGACACTGAATCTCATTTCCGTCTTCTTTCATTTTGCAGGGCACAACTGGAAACAGTCCAGTAAACGGATACGCGGCTCGCAAGTCGATGTCACCATTTTGCAGATCGATGGTTTTGGTCATCGCTCCTTGTCGGGGGATACACGGGCAACTCGTTGCGTTGCAAGACAGGGGCGACTGGCATAAGCAATAGCTCATCGTTTCAACGTCCATTTCTTCATGGTCCGACTGGCAAGCTTCGTCCACTGCCGAATTGTTCGAAGGCGGTTTGGGCGGACAAGCACATGACAAGTTCCCATTCCTGTCCAAGATGCCATAATCTTGGTCGCACTGGATGCGGCAAAGCTCAGAGCCCACACGCGCCATCGGGGCATAGTGGCCATCCTTGTCCAGCCCACGGGTACGCACCAAGGCTTGTCTCCTTTGGACTTAATGAATCGTCGAGTACATCCACCTCCCAATAGCGAACAGCCAGCGTCCAGCCACGTGTCCGATCTGTTGGCAGGTCCAGAGTCGTTAGAACATTGTCTTAGGTCCACGCCAGTATGACTTACGGGACAAAGTGTCTTGCCACATTCGACGTAAAAGATAAGACCCGAATGTCCGAGACAGCCGTAAGAATTCGTGTAAGAATCGCGGTAGTAAACGTCCAACCCGGCAGTCACCACGGACAAAGCAAAAAGCCTGAACATGATGGATTCAAGCAAATGTCGCAACTTCACGAGATGCAACGTGACCGACGGCATGGGACTCGACTGTCAGAACTTTATAAGAAATCTCGCAAATAAGATTTCTACAAAGAACAAAGAACCCTACCCAAGCGTTATTTCCTGGCTTCGAATACAGCTCTCATTGGCTATATTAAGAACTGTACACAGATGCGTCAGAGGTTCTAGATATCCATTCAAATCACGTGAGGTCTCAGAAGACTTCACTTTCGCTTTAGCTGGTCTACATCTGCACTCACAATTTTAGGCCTAGATTTTTGATAGTTTTTTTTCTTAGTAATGCTTAATTTTCCTTTTCCCACTTTTAAATAATTCACAATTGTAAATAGTTTTTCTATCGTGGACATATATTTAGTTTTTAATTAATATTCTGACGACACGGTTTAGAGGCGCGCTGGTGTTTTTTTAGCCCATTCTACGTCGGCTCAGTCGTTCTGATAGTTTTCGTTTTCGATTTCCCCTTTCTCTAGTCGATTTCTTGGTTTCTCGGTTTTGTATATTTTATTTTGTTACGTGTTTAGATCTGTATGTTTTTGAATAACGTTTCTTATTTCGTGGTTTACTTTATGAATTTAGGTATTGAGATCCGCATCCTTTGCCGTTAGTGTAATTTTAGAGTAGTCTACGTAACATTGTACTGTATTTTGCTTGATTCCCGGGGCTTTACGTGCCATTACCATTGCATTAGTCCCTACTTCTTCCCTCCCTATCTCCACCGCCTGTCATTGTGATGGATGCCTGAACCCTTGTCAGCCACCAGTGAAGTCCACTGGCACCCAACCTTAATTTTTTTAATTTAATTTTATTAATTCCTCCAATTCCTAGCTGATACATAGTTATGTAAATATAACGTGAAAAAAGTAATATATTAACAGATAAAACTTTACAAAGGAGAAAATGCGTAAAACAGAAATTGCAACACCTAAATTGAATTACATTGTATATTGGAAGGAGAGGAGAAGGGCACATCTAGATAAACTAATATTGCGCCCCTTAAAGTTATGTATAACAAAGGACTTGAGATTATTAATAAAAAAGTAAAAGAAAAATGACAAAATAGCTCACAAAGTTATAAAAGAGATAAAGTTTCATTAGTATTGAGCAAGGTACCAGCGTAAAAGTGCTTTTCTAAACATTTTTTTAGATGGTTTGTGTCTAATGGATGCGGAATATCGATCCAAAAGAAACTTTCAATAATGCTGGGGCAAAATCTCCTAAGATTAGTACGAAATAAAGGTATTACAACTTGATTGGATGATGCACTGCGGGTACTGTAATTACGTAGTTCAGATACCAATGAAACAGGTATATTAGGAAACTTTTCATGGTGGAAATAATCATAAAAAAGCATACATGTGTTCAGTTTAACAATATCAGGAAATTTCAGAAGGCCTAAGGATGTGTAGTGTGGAGTTATTGATTCCATTAAAGGAACATCATTTATAACACAAACCGCTTTGTTTTGTAACTTTACGATTTGAGACAGTGGAGCGTTATAATTATTTCCCCAAAGTGTACAAGCATAAGTAAGGTAGGGATAAATAAGAGAGTAATACACACTAATAAGTGTTGCTTTTGATACATAATGCTTCAACTTAACCATTACCCAACCTTCATTTAGTGGTGCAGTTATTAACGTACATTTCTTCTTGAAGTAGTCTTTGCTTGACAAGCCACGTATCACGAGAGGCAGGAGTCCTACACACTATACTTTATTTGCATACATATCCTTTTGCCATCTCCGCCCGCAAATAGCAAAAGCTAGACGAGGCGGGCGGAGAGGAAAGGTTACAGTAGTCACAACAGATAATATTGTAAAGTAACTAAATAAACTATGTGGATAAATAAGAATTACAGAAAAATAAGCTAAAGTTACAAAATATATAGTCTTACAGAATGATATTACAATAAAATTTTCTACTAGCAGAACCTATCAATAATTAGTGCATTGAGTCGAGGATGCAGAATTTGCCATTTTTTGTAGGAGAATGGGCGCAGGAGTGAACGTCTTTGGCGTGCTAGGAGTTAAAAATGATCTCCTCTGGCTCTTAAATTGAAATGATAGAAAGAGAATTATACTGTAACTGTGTAGATTAAAGGATGGAAGAAACGTTCCATGAAAGAGCCTAGCAAGCTCGACTTTATGATGATGATGATGATGATGATGATGATGATGATGATGATGATGATGATGACGAAAATGATGATGAGTCTGATGAGAGTGAAACAGCATATACAAGACGACTGTGAGAACAATAATCATAATACATCTATGTAATTTTTTAGTCCCAAACTTCTGTTTATTTGTGCTTGTCTTTTTTTATCAGCTAGAAATACTTTGTATTTGGCTGAACTAAGAATGATGGAATCTGGGCCAAAGGATTTTAGGAGTAAATACAGTCATGCATGTCTTCATTGGAAGAGTTCTGTAACAGGTAAATTGCATAATTTAACCTGAAGAAACCCTGTATCCCAGCTGTTATCTTTTTAGACTTTTTGCTTAGCAGTTGGTTGTCAATCACCACTGAATAATAAAGAGCTTTTTAAGGCTCAACCAAAATATGCTAATTTGTTTACAACGATTAACTTCCTGCTAAGAGGTATGCACATGCACAATCTGCGAGCCAGTGAGTCATACGAGTCATGCGAGTAAAAACTGCAAACCCACTGATTTAGTTCAAGCACTCATTTTACCGAAAAGGATTTAGCACTCATTTTAGGGGCTTGGGTTAAGTGCTGTTTAGTGTTAAAACCTTATTTAAAACGGTTAGCTTACAGTTACAGTGGCGTAGCCAGGGGAGGGTTCCAGGGGTTCCGGAACCCAACTCCCCCTCTTCATGCTACGGCACCTGCTATAATTTCAAAAAGACTGAGATTTTAGCTGTTACAGAAAATGGAAAGAAAATCAGTTTAAAAAAGTATTGCATTCTATTTCAAGGATTACATATGAATACTATGATGAAGATCGCACGGGGCACCTGTGTATACAAGCCTGGAATTTCAGTGCATTTGCTGGTCTCGATCGATCGCTTTCAGTTGCGTGTTGTAATGGTTTGACTATGCTAGGGTTTAATACAATCTCGGTAGAGGTAGAAGGATAGTGTAAACGGTCATAAAAGTGAGAAGGTAGAATGAAATCAGTGTTGATGTTTGCAAATCGGTGTGAGGAAATTGTCTCAAACTGGGACACTAACGCTATAACTGCCTAAAACATGCAGTATGTAATTACGCAATTAAAAATTTATCTTATGCCACCCAGGTTACCATGATGCAGTGCCCTTTCCTTACATAAAAACTTCTTCGTACCAGGCTCTGAAAACGAGGCATCGATGTCTATTAGGCTACAATCATCCCAAATTTTCATTTGGCGGCTTTTCCGTTGGTGGCGCAAGTGGCTCAACGCGAAAAAAGCCCCTTCTAGTAGTGCAGTCGACGGCTTGGCCATAAATTCTTTCCAAACTTAAACAAGTTGCTGCCTATTTCAAGTACGATACAATTACACCTGCAGAAAGTGAGCGATGGCGTAGCACATTGCGTAGACTTCAAGAGTACTTGACAGTGACCGCGACTAAAGGGCGAGAGTTCGCTGCACTTGCTCTGACGAACATCCATTGCATTACGCAAATTGGCCTTAGTAAAACAATCGACACCGTTGTACAGAGGCATCCGTGATGTCTCCTTCTTGCTAATATGCTAACTGAGTAAACGGCAAATCACAAGACTACAGTGTGCGTTTTAATGTATTGAACGGTTATCGACATATACGGCATTTTTAAGTCAATCACACTTACAATCCTTACAATCTCTTCACTGAAAGCGAAAATTACTAGCATTATTTGGCACTGTAATTATTGGAAACTTAAGCTCAGAATAACAAAACGGAAGTTCTGAGGACCTAAGGCATTAAAATTTTCGGGGGAATGAATGCCTTATACCCGAGTCCGCAGCGTGATTGCCAATCCAGACAAAAATACGACATTAGGAACCCCGCTATGAAAAACTGCTGGCTACGCCCCTGAGTTAATGTTTTTCGTATTGTTGCTTTCAATCTTTTTTTTTAAATTTTTTCGATGACCTGCATGACTCGCTGCTATGGCTCGCAAAGTGCTTACACTTCCTTCCCAGGATATTAATGGAGCACTAAGTGAAAAGCACTCTTCCTACAACAAACACTGTTACAAACTAGATTGTAAGTAAAACATTTGGCAAAAGCAAGCTTACCACTTTGTCATTCGACAGCTCATCTTTTTGATGAGAAAGATGGGATAATTTCTAAGGTGGACGAACATTGAACATTGAAAAGTTAGTGTTTAGATTAATTTTCAAAGTGGCAGACAAAAATCAAAATTTTAAGCCACCCAAAACAACAGTTTAAAAAACAATAACAAAAGGAAAACAAAAATATAACTCAGACATATACTTTTTTAAAAAGTGTAACTTTAGAGTAGACTTGTCAGTACAGTCTGCTCTTCCTTATTATTAGAAGGACAACTAATGTTTGTCCCTTTCAAACCATTTTTTAGTCGTTTAACTGAAACTTGACTCTCTACAAGACAGACACCTCTCTGTGACGGAGACAGTTTGACCCAGTCCCTAAGCTGTCGGTCTTAGAGAGAGATAATATTTGCACAGACCCATATAATCATCCAGATGCATATGCAGATATTTTTGGGATGCGAACCACCTTTGGTTCACTGTATAGGATACTTACTCCTACACAATGATCTCTGTCCTCTGCAATTTTTGTGAGGCTACAAAGCATCCTTACCTTGAAAGCTACCAGTTCTCTGAAAAGAAGAAAACACATGTACATTAAATCTAACTTGTCTGTAGTTCAACTTATCGAAAACGGATGACAAAATCGTGAGTTAACATATTGTTTTCATCGTGTGGGATCAAATATAAGAAGGCAACATGAACAACATCTAGCAAGTCCCAAGATCCTATCACTAATTACTTATATGTACCAGTTAGTCGGCATTATTTTGGTAAGATTAAAGTGTAACTACAGAAACCAGGGCACTTTTAAAAGTTTTCTAAAGCTAGTTGAGCCAATAAGCAGCTGGTATTTACTTACTTTGTGGTATAATCTATTAATTCCTCTGACGTTGGGAATTTAACTACAGCCTCTTCACCAGAGGTGATCATTTGAATTTTCTCCATCGTGTTGAATTGATCCGATATTGCTCATTGTATCTCGTATTACCGACAGGAAGTGTTCCCTGTTACAGACTAAAAATAAAAGTTACAAAAGACTTTGTGAACCACCAACCAAAGTGTAAACAGTTTAGAATTTATCTCAAGGATCAATTTCGGAGTGCAAAAAATGCAGACTTGCAGACTGGCAGGTAAAATTTGCTCTAAAATGCTTTTATTAATTATTTATATACCAGTTTTGGCTACAGAAAAAGCCATTCTACTGAGCAAGCGATTATGGAGATCACTGATAATCTGTAGGCCTCTATTGACAGTAACCTTATATCTTGTGGCCTCTTCTTAGATATCTCAAAAGCATTTGATACAGTAAATCATCAAATATTGTTAGATAAACTCTATAAATATGGTGCCCGTGGCAGGCCACATGATTGGTTTGCAAGTTATCTGCTAGATCGCAAGCATTTGCCAATTCATCCAACAAATTGTCCTTTCGCCTTTTTGCTGATGATGCCAACTTTTTCTATTCTTCAGATGACATAAATGATATTGAATCAGTCATGAACTGTGAGATGACTAGAGTTCTCAGTTATCATTCCATTAATAAATTATCAGTTAACATGAAAAAAAAAAACTAATTTCATGTTAATAAACTCACCACCTAAAAAAGTCACTCTTATAAATATTTTAAACTTTGAGAGGAAGACATGGATTAAGTTTATTTTGTATTTGCGAGGAGTGAAAGAGTCCCATTAATAATAAAACCTTCCGTATATTAAGGGGTACCATTTGTATAGGATTGCCAAAATGTTCTTGTTCATTATGGGCCCCCTCCCTTATTTCCTGGTCTGGATGAGCTCGCCCCCTTATCTGAAGGTCTGGATCCGCCACTGCGAAACTCTCATAGGAAATGGCAATATACAGAGATTACAGCCCTCCCATTTTTGTTTAATATTTTCACGGTTTTTGAAACTGGTCCATTCCTCCGTTTAACCAGTCTTTTTAGCATGCTTCTTTGGCAAATTTGTGTGGTCATTTTTACCTTTCAATGGAAAATAGTTTATAAAATATAGATGCAAAATGTACAGCATTATAAGAGTAATTTTAGAGTTCTGGTTGTAAATGGAAATTTTAGTAAAACTGGTGTTTTAATTCCAATAATGTTAACAAAACTAATAGGGAAACTTGCAATGTTTAGCACCAATCTAATCTATAATAGTAATCTAATACTAATCTATATAAATGTAAGTAGACTGCGTTCAGACCTTTTCCCAGAATTGGGAAGATTATAGCTACTGAACTTGCACCACTTCTTATTTTATATAGTAAATAATTGTGAATTAAGAAATAGGTTTGTGGAAAGAACCCACAATGTTAATGTTGAAAGTATGTTGATTGCAAAGTAGCTTAAGTTCCCACTGTCTCTGTGTTTTATTTCAATGTCAAAGCATGGTGGATTGTCAATGTCCAGGGTATGAGAAAATTGAAAGAGTTGGAATTGTGAATTAAGTAATATGTTAAAGAGTAGTGGGCAAAAAGAAGATGTTTTGAACAGTGGCAATCAATATTATGGGAAAATAGAACAATATAAACTTTGGGATCGACTAAAACTTCATGAATTTTTAATAGTGGCTGCTTAACTAGAATTGTGAATGAGTTAATGTTAAGAACCTTCTGTGGAAATACTTTGTACTAAATGAGTGGAAATTTATTTTCAGCCTGCTTTCATGGGAAACTCTCGTGCAGACATCATTTTTCGGGAAAACCTTGCAAATGTTACCCTTATTATAATGCCACCAAGACATATACCTTAAGCGATCTATTGGCTCAGAAATCGAACTTGAAAGTGTTTTATTTGCCGCTCGCGCGATCTTCTGCCATTAACGCTTCGATCACACTTGTGGAACAAAAAAATAATCTCTTATATGGCCGACTCTAGTTCTTTAAGTGATAGCTCCTGCTCTTCGTCCGATTATTCAGATATAGAAAAACGTTTAGAATGCGAAGCACCCGAAAGTATAGGGCAGCCCTTCACAGGGATTCAACCCTGGCGTTTTGAGCCGCCTGGAACTAGATCTCGCGAGGCTGACAAAGTTCGTGAGTCGCCTGAAAGTCTTCAGTGTGCGTTTTTTCATACACCGTTTATATACTCTCCATAAAGGTCTCTACGCTGTGGCGTATTCAGATCTTCACTGAAGTGAGGCGCCTGATCATCCAGTCCCAGATAGGAGAGTGCCTGGCCTCCAAAATAATTTGTCTCAGCCCTGCAGACTTCAGTTCGGCCTTAAATTAAAGTACGGGCCCGGCTCCCCCAGGGCTCCCCCCATAGTTCTGCCACTGCTAAGATACAGTGACAGTTTTAAAAGAAAGTATGAAGCTAAACAAAATTAGGAGGTAGCAGAGCAGCAAGCCTATGAAGATTTAAATTTTAGAGAGATTCAGTCCATTATGTTAGCTTCCTATCATTAACCTACCCCACTCCTATGAAAATGATAGTGACTGTTTGAATGGAGGTGTGGGCATGCACAGTTAATGGATTGCTGGTGAGCATTTCTTTAGTAACCCTTTTACTCCCAGAGTGAATGATGGAGTCTTGTAAGGTGGTTTTAACTTTTCAGTTTGTGAACAAGATCCTATGGTGTTACCTTTCATATGAATTCTCTTCAGCAGTACTTTCACATGGACGATAGTACCCATTTGTTTTTCAGCGTTGTTCAAAATAAAATTTGGAAATTTTGTCAAGTTTTTACTTTGGCCACTCCTGGGAGTGAAAGGATTAATGAAATAATACAAATTTAATGATTACCATTATTATTGAATACTAACTTGCACCGCGCAACCAAGCATCAGCCACAGAACTTTAATTAGTTCTTCTGCAGCTTCAGCTGCAACATTAAAATGGCACAATTAGTACTGTAAACATGAGGAAGAACATGCAATGTACATATACGGACGTTTATTACTACAGTGTTAGAAAAAAGTACATAACCATACACCATATCAGTTGGACACCCATCCAGTTAACAGGCCATTTTACAATTGCATACTCAGTACTAATAGTAATAGAAGCGAGGCTGGAGTTGACCTAATGTTCTGTTAAAAACCTTCCTGCTTTTCAAGTGCAAATCATGCTATTCTCATGCTGACAAGCCTGTGAAAATGATCAGTTAAACGTAAAAAACAAGGTTTGTAACAAAACAAGGTCAACTCTAACCTCTCTTCTATTCAAAGGCCAGGGTACTGAGCACACAACTGTAAAATAGCATATTAAGCAGAAATAAGACTGAGGAGGTTCCAAGTGTATCTGTATAACAAACCTTCCGTAAGATGATACTGGCCAGGGTTCCTTCTATAATACAATGTAGTTGTATGGTTAATATATGTTTCATAGTATGTTTATATTGGACTACTGGTATGTTAAAATTAATATAGTAATTACACCTACAAATAAACCCAGTTGCCTCAGTAATGGTAGACCCAATGGAAATTCCAAAACACCCTCCAGATTAATATTAAAATGTACAAGATCATGCAGGTTGTGAACAAAATCTTGTCTCTTGAAGTCAAAATAAGTAAAAATATTGAATTAAAAGCATCGGACCTGTTTCCTTTATACATCTCTATTGATTTTAATTGGAGTGGTAAAAAAATGCACACTAATGCAGGGCTTAAAAAAACTCTAAACTCGATCCAGATTGTCCTTTGGCAAGCAGCCTTCAAGTTTTGTTTGTCCAGGGCAGTTGCATGGCTGTCTTTGTTTAGTTTTAGCCAAGACAACTTAACTGGGCCCTTTCCAATCAAGACAGGCAATTGAGCATAAAAATAGTTACTTGCCCAGAAGGGAAAACCAATCCATTTGTTCTGCACTACTAGATGAAACTTTTTTCTAGCCCCCTGCTGTTCAAAAAGAGCAGGGAACAATAGATACCAGAGGTGTGGTCCTTGTCTTTCATGAGTTGTATGGGGCCACATGGACCGCTTGTGGGTAGCCATGGAGAACTAGGACTGTTCGGGTCTAATCGAAAGAAGCATAAATAAACGTTTCTTGAAACTAACCACTTTCCGGTTTCCTTGCTATTGTTTTTAGTCGTCGCTAACACGCGTACTAAATCAATTCAGAAACAAATAACAAGTATCGACGTCGATAAAGTAGGAAGTAAAAAATTAGTAAGGCACTGTGCCTGGCCTATAAGACATGAGACAAATGTTGCAATTTTCACAAACCGACACGCGATAACGCGTTATGAGTTTCAAGTAAGCCAGGGCAGATTATAGCAAAATTCGCTTACATTCTGCTTCCCAAAGTTAAGTATGATTGTTTTGATATTTCTAAATCATTTCTATGGCTGTAAAACGCCTTGTAAGGACACATCAGATATATGATCCTTGTAAGGACGATGACAGATAAGGCGGCAGTTTAATGATCTGTTATGCAAATTAGTACGTTGCTAAGGCTAAAACAGAGTCTGTCTTTTTGTCGAGGGTCGAGGGTACCATGTCGAGGGTAATTTTTTTTTCCAATATTTTTATAAAGAAAATGTGGTGGTGTTGTTTTTGTTGTTGTTCTTTAATTTAATTTAATTTAATTTAAAAGCAAAGAACCTTCTCCCTTCCTGTGAAGGCAGACAGGTTGTGCCTAAAAAAGATCATAGAGCTTAGGCAGGGGCACCCATCGACTGTTTTCTGTAAAATATCTGTTCGGAGAAGCAAAAATTGCCTACAATTTTCTATTGCTTGAGGAAGGCTAAAAATTTCTAGATGGCCGTTCCATTCATGTACAGTTTTCGTAGCTTATCTAATAAATTCTCTGCGATTTTCTTAAGTTTAGTTTTTCGCATTTCAGTCCCCACGTTAGCCTATTTTTTGCAGAAAAAGGAAATCTAAAATTTCGGATTCGAAAATGCGATGGAGAGAGGAATCCGAAAAATTCTCACTTTCGTAAAACCTAAAATTGCCCTAAGTCATTTCGAAAAGATTCAAGTTGCCCTAGGACGACCGAACAGATACAACTTTTATAGAATGCATTTCTAGGGATTTGAAAGTACTCTGGATAAGCGAAAAAGTGTTTTCAATGCATTTAGGAGGAAACCGTCGTTGGGTGCCCCCTGCTTAGGCTTATATTTCAGTCACGTCTGTTTCTTATCTGCCTTGCTTGGCTGTTCAGTGGGGTAGTTTGAATATGGATATTTCACCGATTCTTGTTTTTTAAGCTATCCCACTGTATGCGACCGAATTGTCGTGCTTTCAATGAAGTAGAAACTCGCCATGAAATTTTAAAATACAAGTCATCGACAATCAGCGACACCGGAAATCGTGACCTAGGTACGTAGGTGCGTAGCTAGAGTGATTATTTTAAATAGATGGTTGATGCTGTCGCCCGAGTCGCGCCTCAAAAATAAACTCCTTCAATTACCAACGTTAATGTTCTGCAGCTTAAAAAGTATATCACTGCAGAAATTTGAAACACCCTGAAACATAAGGAACGCAAAACCAACACTTATCGGCGCAGTTGATGGCAGGAGTGGGATAATAGGAAGTCATGTGGTGAAACTAATTTTGTACACATCTTTATCCCTAGTGTGCATTTCAAACAGAAATCAGAGGTGTCTGCGCAAAAAACTTTCTTCACAACGGCTTCAGCGATTATTTCCTATTTTGCACGAAAAGGGGAGCTTTTATTCACGAACAGCGATCAGATCGAAGCAGACGATTATGCTAACTTTCAAAAAAATAATATGTTTCGTTTTTCATCGCCTCCATCTCATGAAGATGGGTCGGTCCTCCTAGCCAAAAACTGGGAAAAGTTGGAAGGGTTAGGTTAGGGCCTAGCCTTTATCGCTGATTTAGCCGCATGTCCTTTATTTGTTATTTTGTAATTCCTGCTTCCAAGCTCATTTTGACAGTAATATATCAGTTAAATCAGTTTTTAAAACTTTTTTTACGACATTTTTTACCAAATGGTGGCTCGTCAACAGAGCGGAAGACGTTCTCAGGCAGTCACGGAGAAACCTGTTATCAAGAACCGTGTTCTGTCCCCCCCCCCCCCCACCTTCCCCACCCAACAAGTAGAACTAATATGAATGGAGATGTCCACGCGCCATTTGTTTTTTAAATTCTTCTTATTTGTTTTTCATTTGTTTTCCATTTTTCAAAAAAAAAAATTAAAAAAATTGTTACCCTCAACCCTCGACATGGTACCCTCGACCCTCGACATGGAACCCTCGACCCTCGACCCTCGACCCCCGACAAAAAGATGGACTCGCTAAAACATTGTTTACGACGCAATATTGTGAGCACGTCAAGCAACGAGTTCAAACGAAGATTTCGTCTTTTCTCGCCACTTTTCGTGCTACAATCGGATCAGTGTCACAACAAACATTAAGAACAGCGGTTTACTCGTAAGAATTCAAGATGGCGACGAAGAAAACAGCGCGGTGCGACGCGACGAAAATTAAGGGCGAATTAAGGGCAATTTTGCGGCTGTGTCGGACCGCACTGAGAACAAATCGATGTAAAAAGATGAGGATTTATAATACCGCGCTGAAACTTCCCAGGTTTATTCACATGATGGAAAGGAAAAATGTATTGAATTCCCGGCCGATTCCCGGAATATTTTGGAATTTTTGCGGCGGCCTGAAGTTACAGGGCATTACAAACAAATTCCATCTCTGTATCTTAAGAGAAATTTCGAACAGTTCCATCAGCATGTACTTTCTGAATTAAAAGTAAGCTTTAGTGTTATAGGATTAACTGAAGTTCGAATCCGTGATGGCGCTTGTAATGAAAATGTTCCGAGCTTACCAAACTACTATTTTGAGTATGTAACAACGCCTCTTTCCTCAGGCGGTGTGGGAATGTTTATCAGCAGTCAACTGCAATATAATGTTCTCGAGCGTACTTCAAGCTCTTCCTACCAAGCTCTTTGGATCGAGATTGTTGACGCAAATAAGAAAAAGAATATTTGTGGTGTGGTTTATAGACAGCATGACAAAGCTTATGATTTCCTTAATTATCTTTCCTCGTCAATAGAATTATATTCCTCGAGAAATAGAAACATTTATTTCATGGGAGACTTAAACATTGACCTTCTTAAATTTGAATCTTGCTCTTACTCTAAAGAACTGCTAGAATTAACTCAAAGCTTTTCACTATTACCAGCTGTCGATAAGCCCACGAGAGTTTATGGAAACTCGGCTATGTTAATCGATAATATTTTTTCAAACAATATAGAAAACAGCCTCATATGTGGCAACATTGTAACCGACACCACAGACCACTTCACCCAGGTCTGTATTGTGGCAACTCATCCTAATTCATTGAACTAGTCGAAACAAAGGAAAAAAATCCTTGACTAATCCAGTTTCAGTGCTAACAGGTTTCTCTCTGAACTGCAAGAAATAGAATGGAGTAATTTTTCTGACAATGACGCAAACAAGTCGTTCACAACTTTTTCCAAAAAAATAAACTGCTTGGTAAATAAGCATGCCCCAATGAAAACTCTCTCCAAGCGCAGGGGGGAAATATTGTCAAAACCATGGATTACCAAAGGTATTAGAACTTCAATAAGAATAAAAAATAACCTTTGTTTTAATGCTGATTGGGAAAATTATAAATTATACCGAAACAAAATAACTAGCCTAACGCGTCAAAGCAAGAAAAATTATTATGAACGTTATTCTGAAGAAAACATTAACAACTCTAAGGAAACGTGGAGAGGTATAAATGATATCATCTCAAGAAAAGCAAAAAGTGATAAAAAGCCAATACACCGCCTTGTTAACTCCAATTCGGAAACGATATACAACCCAAAGAAAATAACTAATTCTCTTATCACGTTTTTTGCAACTGTTGGACATAAGTTGGCTTCTTGTACCCCTTCTTCGTCGCCAGATTATGATTTTAGTACTTTTTTAGATCCGCCAATACAAAGTTGTTTCTGCTTTGACCCTTTTGCCCCTGCAGAAGTCGAAGATGAAATCAAAGTGCTGCCAAATAACAAAGCCTATGGACTCTATTCATGCCCAGTCAGTATTTTGAAATTGTCTAGCCATATTATCTCTCAGCCCTTAGCTCAAATCTTTAATGTTTCAGTATCTTCACGCTCTTTCCCAGCTAAACTTAAAACCGCCAAAGTAGTTCCAGTTTTTAAATCAGGAGATGAATCTAAGCATGGAAACTATCGACCAATTTCTCTGTTATCAATTTTTAACAGAATATTTGAAAAGCTGGTTTATAAAAGACTTATTAAGTTTGTTAATAAACATAATATATTATATTCATCACAATATGGATTCCGCAGTAGGCATAGTACACAGCACACAACTCTAGAAATCCTAAATGCATTCTTTCTAATTTTGATGAAGGCCAATTTACTTTTTGTTTATTTATTGACTTAAAAAAGGCTTTCGACAGTTAATTATGATATTCTTCTCTCAAAACTCGAAAATTATGACTTCAGAGAAGTGGTGAATGATTGGTTTAAGTCGTACTTAATTGGTCGTAGACAGTATACGACTGTAAATGGTTATTTTTCTGATTCTCATCAAACCCTCTGTGGAGTACCACAGGGTTCCATTCTGGGACCCTTGCTTTTTCTCTTGTATATTAATGATCTATATAAATCCTCAAATAAGCTTCAATTTTACTTGTTCGCCGATGATACTAGTTTAACTTATGCGAACGGAGATCTTAAAAAACTTGAAACTGAGATTAACGAAGAACTTTTCAAAGGATGCTCGTGGCTAGTTGTCAATAAATTAACCTTGAAGATCGAAAAAACTAACTATATCATCTTTCGTCCACGCCAAAAGACTATTCCTTTTCATCCTAATATCAAAATAATTAATAATAATTCAAATACCAGTCAACCGTTAGAAATGAAAAATTATATTAGATATCTTCAAGAGAGGATAAAGGGGACAGAGAAGGCATCCCCCATACACACCCTATTCCATAGGTAATTCGTCTCGAGTTATTTTTAGAATCGGGATAAAGTTACCTCGCGTGCTGCGTGGATGTTTCGTGGACTTTTCGCTTGACTAAACGCCGTGCAAAACATGTCGGGCGAAAGGCAATGAAAGCGTAAAGAGATCGAGCGCATTTCTGAATATTGTAGCGAAATGAGACGGCGCTTACCTGGGAAAAGGGAATCGCTAGACTTTTTGACAACCCGTGAAATCATGACCAGTTTAACTCGAAGTTGTCTTAACCTCGGTGCTTTAATAAAATGAGAAATTTCGCCTGTCTATTGAAACCGGTCGTTTGTACAATAAGCAAGTAGGACGCCAAGTGTTATATTTGTTGAATAAAAAAAGACTAATGGAAGAATAAATATCAAATCAGAAATTGCTCTCTTCAAACTGTAAATTATAAATGATCCTGAGAGAATATTCAGTGTGTTAAGAATTTCCCTGCTGTACTGTTAGCTCTATACAAGAGAGGAAGGGCGATTCTTTTTTAATTTCCGTTTCGCTCACACATCTTTAGCAGAAATCTCTCGGTAGTCGTTTTCGTCGACAAAACGAATAGCAATATCGCTCTTCGCGTCTTCCGCCATTTTGTTCTGCGTCAATTCGTAAAGGACGCGTGGCTCTGAGCGTGGGTCATCCACGCGGAACACATTCGCGCTATGTGATTGGCTGTTGTCTAATCCCCTTTGGGATCTGTGGTCTTAAAAATAACTCGAGACGAATTACCTATGGAATAGGGTGTGTATGGGGGATGCCTTCTCTGTCCCCTTTATCCTCTCTTAATATCTTGGTATTCTCATTGATTCGAACCTTTCGTGGAAATTTCATATAGATTACGTTTGTCAAAAAGGCAGTAAAACAATCGGAATCATCGCCAAGCTCAGACATTTTGTTCCCCGTCATGTACTTCTCACTTTATACCGCTCTTTAATTTTGCCTTATATCAGTTATGGTATCTGTGCTTGGGGTCATGCTGCTGAAACGCATCTTCATAAACTACTGGTTCTCCAGAAGAGAGCCCTTAGGCTAATGTTCTTCGCTGACCCAAGAACTCATGCAGTTCCGTTGTTTTTAGAAACAAAACAGTTGCCGATATCGTTCTTGCTATTTGAGCAAATGAGCCTTTTAATGTACGACGTCCATAATAATCTCGCTCCTGATAACATTAAGAATATGTTCACGAAACTGTCGTCTGTCCACAGTTACCGGACTAGATCTGTTACTAATGAAATTTACTATGTTGAACCAGTTAGAACTGAAAATAAGAAGCGAGCCTTCTCTATTTCCGGTGCTTTAATTTTGGAACAGTATTCCACTTTCTATCAAAACACTTAAAAAAATCAATTCAAAAGCGAACTAAAGAGAAAACTCTTTGAAATACTGGAAAAAGAGGACGACTATATTAGAGTTTCTGATATTACAGGGCAATTCTCAAAATCGTAACATGGTGTACTTCCGTATGAAGTACAGTCTGCCTTCCTGTCTCACTCTGGCTATAAACGACACGACAAACTAGATTGCTTCTAGGATTGTTTGTTTAATATATATATATATTTATAGAATTTTCTTTTTTTCTCTTGTACCTGCCTCGAATAGCCTTCGCTAACTGCGGGCACAAGCTTTGTAAGCTATATAATTTGAAATAAACTTGTTGTTGTTGTTGTTGTTGTATCTCAGGAAAAATTTACTGGCTACTGCCGGGAATTTAAAGGTAAATGAACAAACTAAGTATAAGTCAGTTCCGATTTTCTTGTTATTCCTAGCTGTCGAGAGAAAGCCAGAAATACGGGATTTTTGAAGTTTTGAGCCTGAGATATAGATCGGAAATAACACCTTAGGTGTGAAAATTGACACCTAGCATATCAATTTTCTGAAAGCTCCACGCTCGCTTGATAGGCCTGTGTAATTTTTATTTTGCAAAATTCTTAATCATTTGAGAAATAAATTTTATAGCAGGGTTTATAGCAGATCTAATACCTTAATAAAGTTCATTATTATTTATTGTCATGTTTCTTGTAGAATTAATCGCCTCCTCATTTTTCTATCTAATCTCCAGGCAGGCGAGTTGAGAATGCCGCTGTAAGCGCGTTCTTGTTTAACGTTGATTTATATACATACTTAGCAATATATCGCTGTAGGTAAAGCAAACGGTAAATCCAGTACATTTACTATAAAAAAGCAATCGGCCACACACACAGATTCTATGGGTACCCTGTGACCTCACTAGCCTCGCTCTGACCGGGGCGAATTATATCTGAATGGCTATCAAAGAGAAAGAGGTATAAAACGCAAAAGATTAACAGTTGTAATACTTACATTTCTTTCAAATAGCTCATTAAAACAGAACCATCAGCCAAAATCTGATATTGAATTCACGTTTCCCTCAATTACTTTGAAAGCTTTTGTTGCCTGTATTGACGGGAATTGAAAATGTTTAGTAAAATTTAGCCGTGCGATCGCGCAGTTTTACCGCAGTTTATCAACGTACAGTGTTTAGACATTAATCGTATTAGGAAAACAGCGCGATCAGAGCGAGAATCTTACCCAAACAACGATAGGATCATCCATGGCTACAAACCGGGAAGAATCAGCCTACAAGGCAGTTATTTTCGAATTTGCACGAGAATGCCTGGTAAGTAGCATCGAGTCGAGGCTTGTAGCGATCAATGGGTTTTTGTTTCCTCCAATCAAAGTGCGATGTGATCATGTTTTCTACATGTGACTTCCCGCATCAAACGCGATGGGTCGTAATTTATGGCGCGCCGTTTGTTTCAAAAGTAGCTTTTTCAGTTGTTATAAATTTTAATCTTTTTCTGTTCTGAATCATGGAAATAAGAGCTCAAGAAAAGAAAGAAGGACTCCTTGATCTTTCCATTGCTTTTTTGCCGTTATTATTAAGAACATTCTCTTAGTAGTTTACAGGGATGTTAACCGGTTTCTGGGTAATAGGGTCCGATTTTTTCCAATCGGACCCGAATATCAACTCGGACCCGATTTCGTTTATTCGATAAGTTAAAATACTCGTTAAACGAAAGGAAATGCAAAGAGCTCAGGATTAGCTTCGCAAGGAACGAACTAGAATTTGACCCTATCTGTGTTAACCGTCAGACCCTAGAGACTGTGAAGAGTGTGAAATTGTTGGGACTTAATATTATAAAAGCAGTGATTTAAAGTGGAATGTCCATGTGTCAGAACTGTTTGAAAGGTCTCAACAAGATTATATTTTCTAAGACAGCTTAAGAAATCACATGTTGCTAGAAGAGAGCTACTTCTATTTTACATCACATGCATTCTCTCCATTCTGGAGTACGGCAGCCCAGTTTTTCATCGCGCTCTACCTAGTTATCTTAGCGAAGACCTAGAAAGACTGCAAAAACGCGTGAGGAAAATTATTTACCCCGAGCTATCATATGCTAAGGCTCTAGAGCTGTCTGGACTTTTAACACTGTATGATCGAAGAGGAGCAATTGGGGCAAAGTTGCTCTATGAAATATGTGCTAATCAATCTCACAGTCTCCACAAACTACTTCCGAATAAATACCAGCCAAGCTACTCTCTGAGAGAACAAAGAATATTTACTCGTCCAAAGGGTAAAACTGAAAGATGCAAGAATAGTTTTCTTTTAAGTTATGTTTACAGTAATTGAGAACTAGATATAATTTTCTTTCTTATTGTATATAGCAACTTGACGCATGCTTTTGAATTTGTGATTTTATAACGGTTATAAAATCGTAAATTATGTTGGATCATCTTTCTTTAATTAGTTGTAAAGCAAATTAACTAGTTGTAATTTAGTACAGTTGTAAATTATTGCATTTGTAAACCTTATCGCAATTCAGCTCTATTAAACTATCCATCTATCCATCTATCTAAAAAGGAACATGGCTTTTTTGGTCGTTCCATCGGAAAATTTCCGGGAGCAATGGAACAGCTGAAAAGGTAGTCCTGTTTTTCCAGACGTAATATTCCAAGCGGAAATTTGTGTTTGCAGTCGTTTTCCAGTAAATGGAACTGATTTGTACAAATGGTAAACGCGATTCCTGGACGAAATTTACCAGTCCTGAATTTTGCGCACCATTTGCCGAAACCGTGGACCGACCGGTTTACCAGTGTAAATGGTAAGCAACCAAAATCTCAGCTAGCTTCCAACTGACGCGTACATTGACCATATATGGAGAACATGGTATAATGGTTCTAATATCATAGGTGACGAATTACTCCTTAATTTTGGCGCAAAGTTTCAGCGATAATTTGTAATTTCACATGTGAAATTACAAAATTGCCATGGCAACCTTCCGTACGTCTCAGTGTCAGTGTACATTGACCATATAATAAGACCCTCCGAGATCTGCCTAATTCTTCATATACTACTCAGCCTCGTTTATTAATTGCTAATTATAACATAATGCGCGTGCTTGCCCTATATAAGTCCTATTGAGCCGCTATGAACAAAATCTTTATTTACGCACGCCCGTACGTAAATAAAGAATTTTTCATGTGTTTTTCGTCTTTTTTCCTAAGTACTAAGTATCCAAAAATAGACGACCTTTTTTTTTTGTAATGAATTTTCCTCCATTTTTTGCGAACGAACAAACTCCACCTTGAATGAGTCTAGGGGACTTTCACGGGTTAATGTTGCAGAAGAAAATTATTAAGAATGACTAAAAAATTCTTACTCTTTTTCATTTATTTATTTATTTTTTAACTCGTACGTCTGTGTTTGGTTTTCAATCCCTTGTCAACAGTTTTGTCAAGATTGGAGTTTTTTTCTGTTCAGATCGGATGCGTCTTTGATAAGCTAGGGGCTCTTCAGAGCGGCATATTGTGGTATCCCCCAGTAAAACAGCAAGTGTTCAAATCGAGAAAAAAATACCTTTTCCAAAAAACAAGTTTGTTACAGCGCTGGTTTTCTAGTCTGGCGATGAAGATGTTAGCAAAAGCAACGGCCATCTTTGTTTCCATAGCTGTTCCATGGGTCTGTAGGTAGTTGCTACCACACAATTGGAACGAGTTTTCTGTTAATATACAAAAATAAGATAGAGCATTTCTTTAAAAATTTTCGTACACGTGGCATACGGTGGTTACGCCCTCTTCGTGTGGTGTGTTGGTGTAGAGACTAGTAACGTCCATAGAGACTAGGACTGATTTTAAGGCATTTTTTTTCTCTCAATAACATTCAGGAAGTCTGTCGTATCTTGTAGATACGAGTCTTTTTTCTACGCTACTGACTGAATCAGTCGATCTACAAAGGCAGATATCCGCTCTGTGGACCAAAGAATTAAACCACTGTGAAATCCAGGATGCTGTTTTTTCCTGCTTGGAGTGAAAAAAAATTCCTGCAGGAGATAATCTCTCCCCCCTCCCCCTGACCAAATTTTTTGCACTGCAAGGCTGTAGAGTTCGCAACACAATTAATTGAAAGAGGCCTAAGAGTAGCCAATCTCTAGCAAAGCCTTCTCTTTGAAACTCACAATAAGGAATAAAAGTAAGATCGTTGTTTGTCGTTTCGAGTCCTTCTTTCGAAGTAACAGTTTTATAGTCATTCTAAATAATTTTTTTCTGGAATATTAACCCGTGAAAGCCCCCTAGACTCATGTAAGGTGCAGTTGGTTTGTTCGCATAAAATCGAGGAAAATTCATTACAAATAAAAAGGAGACAAAAAAATGTATATTTTCTTTGATGCGTTGAATCGCTGATTGCTTACCTATGAAGTCAAAAGATGCAAGCGGGAAAAACAAGGCTCTTTTTTCATTCATTTATTCATTTTTTCAAATGAATACGATTCTTGCATGGAAAACAAGGCTGGTGAGAGGTCTGCGTTTTAAAACTAAATCGTTCAATTCACGCGCCGTTAACCGACGGTAGTCTCGCGTCAAATATATAAAAGAAGAAAGGGTAAAAAAGAATTCTTTTTTCCAATATTTTTTTAAATACCAAAACAACATTAATCGACCAGCTACACAATGTTTTTTGTTTGTAACGAATTGAGAACGAGAAAGCGTTGTAGATTTTGTACTCCATGTGGTCATTATTGCTTTAATTTCCCTTTTTTCTCTTTTTTTCTTCTCTTGAGAAACCGAGCTCGATCAGTCACCGTGCTCGATAAGTCATCGAGCTCGATAACCATTTTTACTTTGTCCCCCCGGAAAAGTGGGATCAGTTTAGTTATCTGGGCAACCGAGCTCGATACGAGTTTATCGAGCTCGATATGTCAACCGGCCTCGATAAACAAATCGAGCTCAGGAAACCGAGCTCGATACGGGTTTATCGAAGTCGATATATCAACCGGCCTCGATGAACAAATCAACCGTCCTCGATATGTCGATACCGAGCTCGAATTGTCGAGGACGGTGAAGCAAACGTCTGCTGAGCAGGCCACATTCCTTTCATGACATTTAAATAACCGATTAAACTTCTGGTTCCATGTCTGAAAGTGACTCGAGTTGAACTGACTCAACTCCTCCAATCACAGCCATGTCTTAAGGGTGTCTTATGTGAGACTGATAAAAATTGGCACTAGAGGAAACTTCCAATCTAGTATCGTCCTTACATTCGCCCTCAAACTTTCTGAGATATCATCCCCTGAAGCAAAAAGGGCATCTATAAATTGTTTTCACTCACGTGGTCAGCAGCTATGCAAATTCCGGGTCATTATACGTTTCTGGGAAACTGCCCACGTACCCCTCCCATAAGCCAACATTTTGCCCCAAGTGAGGAGTAAGTATTGATGCTGGCTTAGGGGAGGGGTAGGTAGGCAGTTTCCTAGAAACGTAAGATGATTAAATTCCTTGGAACAAGAGTTCCATTCAACATGGCCGTCGTCTCGTTGTTTTGGAACACCAATGGCAGCCTTCATGTTATGTAAAAACGTCCACAGAAATGTTCTTAAGATTGAGACTCTTGCATTTTCATACGTTTTAGCTTGCGTCCAAACTTAAACAATCAAACACAAACGTTTATGAAAACGGAGAATTCTCAAAGCGAACTTGAAAGCGTAGATATTTTTTATCGATTTGCTTGAACTAATAAAGTGAAGGTCTTCAAAACCTGACGTCATAGCAATTCATACATGAAATTTTTATTTTCCTACTAATAGAAAGATAAATAAATGGATAAGTGATTGAATAAATAAATAACTATTTAGATTTAGAGATAGCACATCTACTTAGTGGTTCTTCGTCTACCTGATTCCTGGTCAAACTAGAACTTGGACGCTGGTTTTTTAGGAGAGGGGAACACCGGAGTACACGAAAAAAAAACCTCTCCGAGCAAAGGAGAGAACTAACAACAAACTCACCCGACAAATGGCATCGACGCCTGGATTTTAACCCGGGCCACATTGGTGGGAGGAGAGTGCTCTCAACCTCTGCGCCACCCTGCTCCCCTGGTGAAAAAATGGCGGGAATAAAGGGAGACGCAAGTGCACTAAATAATTCGACAAGACAAGACAAGACAAGACATTTATTATCATAATATTACAAGTACAATTTTTTGGCACGCAGTTAGCAAGAAAACGCTAGTGGAGGCGTGCCAAATTAATTCTATTACAAATAGATATTACATATAATAAGTAAAAAGCAAAGAAAAAGAAAAGAAGAAATATGTGTAATGAATTCAAAAGCAAGAAAGACAAATTTGTTTAATGCAACCTGTGAAAGAAGCTAAGGTTTAGGATTTCGCGATTTTATTTCTCGTGTTATCATGGTTGCATCAAGGTAATTATCTTTTTCTTTTAATATTTCGAAGAGCACACTGATTAATTTTCGTTTGAACACTTTTTTTGACATATCTCTCATTCTACCTGGTATCTCATTCCATACTTTAGCGCCAAAAATTGGGACGGCTTGTCTTAGTTTTTCAAGATTAAATTTTTTGATGTACATATTATTTTAGAGGATGATTTTGTGTTATAGTCATGAATAGATGATGTCTGCGAGAACAAGTTAACGATTTTTGAGGGTGCAGAATTAGTATGAATATCATGCATTAGGTAAGATACGGACTTAAAATAGAGAAAGGTAATTGGCAGGATATTTGCATCAATAAAAAGAGGAATGGCATGAACTTTCCTGTTGGCAAAAAATATGAAACGGATAACTTTTTTTTGAAGCAATAAGATTTTAGTTAAATGTGTTTCTGACGCCTGCCCCCCAAACTATCAAACCGTAAGAGAAATAAGGCAAGATTAACGCACGGTAAATATTTAACAAGGTATGTTGAGGAACAAAATGCCTCAATTTAGCGATTAAACCAACCGTTTTACTTAATTTAGTAGCTACATTGTCAATGTGTATTTTCCACGAATGATTTTTGTCAATCAGAATGCCTAAATATTTAACATAATTTTTCATTTCTAAACTAACGTATTGATTGGTATCAGTATCGAAGATCTTAAGTTGGGGAAGGTAGTCAACAGACTTCTGGTAAGGATGAAAAATAACAAAATTGGTTTTTTTGGTATTAAGGGTTAATTTAGTTGAGACCAGCGAAAGATACAACTTTTTAAGCTCAGAATTTACTGTTGCCTCAAGTGACCTTAGGTTCTTGTTGTCATACAGTATGTTAGTATCATCAGCAAAGAGGTAGAAATTAAAAGTATCAGAACAAGAATGAATATCGTTGATATATAAGAGGAAAAGCAACGGACCTAGTACAGACCCCTGTGGAACACCATTAGATATTAGACCTGCATCAGATAATTGTTCGTTTATTTCCAGTGTTTGTGATCTGTTGCACAAAAAGGATTCAAACCAGTTATTAATTATTCCACAAAAACCCTAATGATTTAACTTATTTAGAAGAATTTGATGGTTAACTGTATCGAAGGCTTTCTTTAAGTGAATAAAAATTCCACAGGTAAATAAATGTTCATCCATATTAGACTGAATTGCACTAACTATATCTACAATGACATGTTCAGTAGAAAACCCTTCTCTAAACCCATACTGAGCTGAAAACAAAATATTCTTAACATTAATAAAATGCATCATTCTTTTGTACATAACCTTTTCAAAGATTCTGTCAAATATAGATAAGAGAGAAATCGGTCTATAGTTATTTGCATCTTTCTCATCCTCAGTTTTAAACACAGGTATGACTTTAGCCTTTTTGAGTTTTGAAGGGTAGTTCCCAGATGTGACCGACAAATTGACAATTTTAGCTAAAATGTCGCTGATAATAGTACTTGAATATTTCAAGAGTTTAGTCGGGCAGGAGTATAAACCATGAGATTTATTGTTGGGTAAAGCCAATGTTTCTAATTCAACTTCCCTGGCAGTTACAGGCTTAAACATGAAAGAACTCGCCCGAGATTTCGTTTTTTTGAGAAAGTCGCGATGATCACCAGAAGCAGGTATCTTACTCGCTAGTTTTTCTCCAACAGACGCAAAATGCTCATTTAGTATATTAGCAAATCTTTGTGTATTGCGATTAATCTTATTCCCATTATTGAAGTCTTTTATCGCATTTACATGTCGGGATTTTTTAGTTTTTACGATTCAATAGATTATTTAACGCTTCCCAGGTCTTTTTCATATTCTGTAAATTTTTTTCAAAATAGTCATGGAAGTAACCTCTTTTACCAAATTCGAATAAGATGATTAATTTTATTTCGATAAAACTTATATTTAGTTTATCACCAGAAGCAAAAAGTTTATTTTTAGTCTTAATTGAAGCTCTTATCCCTTGTGTTATCCATGGTTTTGAAAAACTCCTCAATTGGCGTCGGAAATCTGTTTAATTGGCACATGCTTGTTAATTATTTTATTTTACTATATAGACACGAGTGTTTTACTGGAAAATATACCACTCGTATAATTCATAAAAACTACAACCGGGACCCGAGTGGTTTATTTTCCATAATCTCACACGTGAGTTTATCGATGACGTAATTTCGGTAATTTCCCTCAAGAATTTGTAGGCGTCTTGCGTCCTTTGAATTTTAATTACACATTTTTCAAAGCTTTGCTTATATTTTGTCATTGTAGAACCCTATTCAGCTCAGTGTTAATTCTCAAGACTATTATAAGCGATGTCTTATATTGCTGTACTGTGGCAAAAACAATATTTTACTCACTCGCTGCGCTCGTTCGTAAAATATTGTTTTGCCACTCGAAAATAAAATTCATATCTTCGCGCCACCGTGTAACATCCTCTATATATTTACTATAAAAAGAGGAGAATATATAATCAATGTCATTATTACCATTTGCTATAATCGACTGCCAATCAATTTGATTAAGATCCTGCGTAAAAGAATCCATATCGAAATTTGTGAAGTCGCGCATTTTTCTCTAGCGGGTTTAATTCTACCTCTTGCTGATCTGAATATACAAAACTGCGAGAAATGGACACTTACATCAGAAATTATGTTGCCACTCACTGAGACACAATCAGGATTATTTACAAATATATTATTAATTAGAGAAGCCGAGTTGCCGCGAACTCGCGAAGGTTTGTCAATGGTAGGAATGAGATAACAGCTCTGAAGAGATAATAGAAAGTTGTGACTAAACCGATACCTCACTTTTCAAAAGACAAAGATTGAAGTCACCCATGACGCAAACATTTTTCCCAGTAGAGATAATTTTTTCTAGAGTTTGTTCAAAATACTCTAAGAAACGTTCGGGAGAATTATGTTGTCTGTAGATAATGCCACAAATTATATTCTTTTTGGGTGCAAAACTTAATTCGATTCAAAGGGCTTGGAAGGCTTCATTAGAGGTTTTTTCTAAGATGGTGTAATGAAGTGTCTCATCAATAAACATCTCAACGCCACCGAGAGCGAGAGGCGTTGGGACAAATTCAAATTCATAACCAGGCAAGGAGAATTCGGCGCTTTCCGAGTTAGAATCATTAATTTTAGTTTCTGTTATTCCTATGATATTGAAGTTAAAACCCAGTTCGTCTAAAATAGAACTTTGAAGGTTTTTAAAGTTCTTACTGAGACTAATCAGATTATTATGAAATATCGAAAAGGAGTCGTCATCATTCTCAATCACATATTTGTTTTGCTCCTTGAAGCTGTGTGGCGAAAAATAGCGGCTATGAATGCGCTGATTATATAAATTATCAATTGTATTTACGTCACTGTTACATAAGGTATTTAACTTAAATAAATCTAATTCCTATAAGCTAGTTAACTTATCAAGATATCTTTTCGAACGTATATTGCTTTGGAATAAGTTATTAAAACGACCATGAAAGTCCGCTAAGTTTCCTTTACAATTAAAGTAAGGCAGTTCTTACAGGAGGTCTCTCAGGACCTTTTCATGTTGCTTATTTCTTTTCGTTTTTGTCATACGAAAATCAAGGCAAAAATATAATTAACATAGGAACAAACAACTATTGTAAGACTAAGATACTTAACTGTTTAGGTTGTTCTAGTCTATCCCTCACCGGCTTGTAAAGACTGAAGATCTTGAAAAGTGTTCAGTTTATGAATGCGCGAGGTATCTGTCATCCTAAGCAATATTGAACCTTGCTTTGCCCAGCCGAATTTAAAGCCCTTGGCTTGTTGAACCTTTTTTGCCTCGGTTAGCAGTGCTTGGTTAAGCGGAGGTAAGGGCAAAGTTACGGCGCTTAGCACGGATTGAAGGTGTGTCAAGTAGCACGCTCTTATTGAACGCCAAGAGTATTCATCAAGTGTTTTCTTGCTTACGGTTCTAGATCTCCTTGTGGAGTCAAGCTTTTAGGCCTAGTATGTTTTATAACAGCGAGCTATATTAATGAAATAATGCCCAACCTGTAGATTTGTGGAATCAATCTTAGCCTTTTTAGCATCGGAAGCATTGAAACCTTTCTCAATCGTACAGCGGAGTAATTGCATGTTATGTTGTTTGTCCTCAACAACCACTCTTTATTGCACCGCCTGTAAGTTTTGAGGCGCGTTATAATAGTATGTACCCTGACCGCTAGGTTTTTTGATAACAAGAACACGAACTTTATTGAAAACGCGGTAAAATTGGACAGAGATTAAGAAACCACGGCACACGGTAATCATGTACCCAGTACGTGTCTAAGAGCGCGCTATAGAAAACTGGCCTGCTTGCACGTTTCAGCGTGCAAATCGTAGCCTAATGGACAGTAATGGTGCTAGCACGAACCGAAAGGGTGTCGACTAGCATGCTTATAGAACGCTAAGCGTATTTATCGAAATGTTTTAAATACTTACAAGTCTTTTTATAAGCTTTAGTGCGTTATTTATGGCGTAGCACGTTTATTAAGAATCAGGGATATGTCATGCTTCTCATCTTAGCATTTATAGAGGAGTTGGAAACATCGAAACATGTTCTTATTGCTTACTCACTACAATTTTTTGCACACGTTGTAGCACTTTTATTATAGAAACTAAGCTGACAGAGCGTAGCAGCTCACCTATGAAATTTTTTACGCGAAACACGTTGATAGAATGGAATCGTTCTTACGCACAACGCATTACTACACTACCTGTAAGTTTAAGCGCATTTTTTTAGCTTTATGGCAAAAACTGCATCGCAAGTTTTACACGAAGCATGTTTAATTTTTTTCTCGCCCACACATTTCTACATTGTCTCTATGTTTCAGAGCCTAATTTGTAGAATCGTGGCTTAATGGCCTAGCAAGCATCGAATGTTCGCCGCCGAAATTTGCAAGAGTCGTGAAGTTGAATAAGCGCCGGAGTTTATTCATATTTCGATCACCAATTTCTGCATTTTAAATGACTCGTATGAATCAAGCCTTCGACGATTGCAGTGGAAGATTTTCTTTATTTTATTGCGATCACATATTGATCACCACTTAATTTACCCAATCGCAACCAGAACTAGTAAATAATATTTTGAAACTGATACCATGCGCACGAGATAAACCACTGGAGATATCACTTTAATTTCACGACTTGTAAGTAGTGAGGTGGGTTTCTGCCAAGACATTCTTGTGAGATAAAAACTCCAAGCACAGGCTTCAAGTAAAATCAGGAAAAATAAACTCATTAACGGGATTAAGGTTGACTGTAAATCCTTCACTCATAATCACAGACAGGCCGATGAATAAATCTTCTCAAATATTCCAAAAGCGTAGGAAATAGATAACACCACTCAAAACTTCTGCCCAAAAGGTTTCATTTGAATGGTAACACCATAGCATTTCATTCACAGACTCAAAAGTTAGAACTACATTATAAATAAATAGTACCATGTGCAAGTTCTGATAATGAGATTTCTTTTGAATGGTAACACCATAGGATTTCATCTACAGATTCAAAAGTTAGAGCTGCCTGCTAAATACGTTAGCACCATGTACTACCAAAGAGGTCTTAATTGAGTGGAAACATCACATGATTTTGTCCATAGATGAAGGATATAAAAGTTAGCAGTAACAAATCATGATCCGTCCTAGGAAGATTAAAAGAACTTCAGAAAAGCTATTTAAAACGGATCAGGGATGGACAGAAAGGCTGAAGAAGATTAAAACGATTCCGTCCAAGTGCACTTGAAAAAAAGCGGCCTGCTTTTTGTCAAGTTTGTCTCCAAAATATTTCTATTATGTTAGGACTTCAGTAGAATGCTTGAGAATGATCCATATTTGTTTGGTTGCTATGATTTTCATAGTAAGGGACGTCTCTTTCATCAATTCGCAGTTGCTGAAAATAGGCGGCAAAATCATTTTTTCATCTGAGTTTATGCCCTTAGGTAAAGAAGGATTACAAACTGAAAATCTGTCTATTGTAACCCAACACGGTCAACCTCGCCCCTTTCACATGACTCCAAATAAGGAAACCTCTCTATTTAGGTCACTTCTTTCGCTCCTGAAACCGGATTCCAAACTCAAGACAGTCCTTAGTACCATAATACAGACTCCTCTGTAATGCGGAGGCGGGGGACACCTGGTTGCTTGTCTCTTTGGTGTTCGAAGGAGTGACTATTGAACGTTTTCGTATGACGTCACGGCGGCCATATTGGTGTCCCAAATAAAACGGAGGCCATGTTGGTGTTCCAAACCAATCCTGTTGGAGTTGAACTCTTTTCTTATACAAACGCTTTCTTTTGTTGCAATTGAAATTTTTATACATGCTGGTCATATGAGTGGAAACGCTCTATACCATTAATTTGTCACGTTTTGGGGGGGTTTTCAACGGTAAATGAATGAAGCAACGTGAAGCAAATCAGCCCAGCTGATGAGGGTATGAATTGGGATGCGGGGCTCTTACGGTTACCAGCGGTTAATTACTTCGGCGGAGCGCGAAGTAAAGGATTCGCGACGCTCAGGAATGTATCAAAGTTGCCATTTTTTGACAAGATTGGGCAAGCAAAGTCTGCAGGTTTTCGGTTCTATTCGGTTATTTGACGAAGTGTGAGCCGAATTAGTTCGAGATATCTGGAGATCACTTCGATTTCTTTGATTTATTCTTTAACTTTTTCGAGGAAGAAAGAATTATTATTTTGGCTTTCCCGGGGTTTGAACCGACTCACTTGTGTGACCCATCAGATCAGAGGAGACTCTAAGTTGAGGGATTAGCCGATTGCGCTACTGCGACCCAAGGTAGTTTGGTATACGAAAAATGGTGATGAAATGATGCACTAGTTGCGGGACAAGACTGGGCGTGCAAGTTCGTGACTTCTCGGCTTGTTTCAACTATTTCACGAAATGAGACCGGACTACTTCGTGATACCTTGAGATCACTTCGAGTTAAGTCTTTAATTACTCGAGGAATAAATAGGGGATATTTCGTGGCCGCGCAGAGACACGAAATTTCTCTTTGAGTGTTGAAAAACATTTCACGAGTGAGCCCTCCTTTCGAACTGTTTTATGATGAATTTAAAGTTACAAAATGCTGCACAAAGACATTTTGTCTTTGTTGAGTGTTACGTAGTAAAATTGCTTTCATGCGTTGCGTGACTTTCTCGAACGTTCTCTACGTTGTTGGATTATTCATGAATAATTAATTAGGGCATGTTTACATTTCAGCATTATTTGCATCAGTCACTGAAATCATAAAATATGTCGAAAAGCTACTACTATTCGCCCGTTTGGTATTTTCTAGAACCTTATGTCAGACGGTATACAAGTTCCAAGCGAGTTCTTTTGAGGAACTAAGTTTTTTCCCACGAGCTGGACTGCTGTGTTTAGTCAAGTGTGACGAAGGTCGATTTTCAGGTTCTGTTGTCACAAGTTCGCGGAAGCCGTAAGATATCTGAAGTTCAAGTGAGAGTTTGTTATTATTGGTAGAGGCTGTTTAGTTTTACTCAAAACACGTTCTAAAGTTAACTAAGATATTCTAAAACGAAAAGAATTCAGCTGAAAATTAAGACTTCTTTTAAATTTGTGCCGAAAATGAAAATCTCGTCTGAAATTTAATCACTTAAGTGTCATTTCTGACGGGTAAACTCTACCTTCGGCTGAAATAACCTTCGAGGACTCTTTTTTTAACTTAACCCTGGAAATTCCTCAGTAGTTTTAAAAAAATGCTAAAATAAAGAATTCTCAAGACCCTTATGTCTTTAGAAATCGATTCCTTTACAAATGATGTTTTAGAAATTTCCGAAGCAAATTTTATTAGAGCAGTGTCTCGAAATTCCGTTGTATAGACGCGGGTAGCCCAGATATGTTGTTTCGGAAATTTCCGAAACACTATAAGTCTCAAAAAAACTGAAGAGATACGGCTCACCAAATGTGTTTCGGAAACTTCCAAGACACTTTTTATTAATGGTTTCATGCAGAACTTATTTATAGAGGGTCACAAAATGATGCTTCAGAAATTTCCGAAACAGTTTCTATATTGTCCCAGATTTCTTGTGAAGACGGTCACAAAATGTGATCCAGAAATTTCTGAAACACTTTTTATAAAGGTTTTTCCAGATTTCTCTCAAAGACGGTCAAAAAATACTGCTTCGGAAATATCCGAAACAACTTTTATAAATAAAGGTTGTTCAGGTTGTTTATGCATAATGAACAGAACGAACATCGACCGTATTCTTCGATGAGAGGAACTCCTAGCTCATTTAGTCAGTTATTACAATGCAGCATGCAGTACATCTGCTAACAAATCATGAATGTAGGTGATATTTGTAGTTATTAGAGATACGCAGTTGACATCAAGGTCACATCAAGATCTCCGTTTCCTTCTGGGTTTTCCTATTTTTTTACCCGGCGAACAGTTTGGAGGCTCCTTGCTTTCTTCCTCTGCAACGACGCACTATTACACTGACGAATTTCAGCACAAGGCACAGTAGATCCTATTAACATAAGGAAAATTACAGAAATTTTCACTTTTTTTGTGTATGATCAGCTGATTAAAGGAAGACGGAAAAAACATTGCCTTGGTAGAAAATGTTGTATGACCTGAAATGAGGCATCAATCAAGTCGAAATAATCTGTGACCACCCTTGTTTTCAAGTAGAATTAACCAACATATAGATTGAGAGTTATTTTAACAAAGTGGCTATATGGCCAGAAACCGGTCAAGGTTTTCTAAATTGACTAAATGACTGGCAGTCCTGTCTTTTCAGTAAATTTCACAAATCGAAAAAATCCGGCTAAACCAAACTATCATATGTCGATTAAGAAAAGTCAAGCGATCCAGAAATACGTTATAGATCTCAAGAATAGCGTTTGGTTCACGCTGGGTTCAGAAGACGAAACCATGTTTTGTGACACTTAAAACTTTTTCAGCTCAACTGCCGATCAAGGTTTTCAAAACACTAAATGACCGGCAGTCCTATATTCTCAGTAAATTTCGCTTGACTTTTCTTAATCGACATATGATAGTTTGGTTTAGCTGGATTTTTTCGATTTTATGAAATTTACAAAGAATATGGGACTGCCGGTCATTTAGTGTTTTGAAATGACCGGCAGTTGAGATGAAAAAGTTCTAAGTGTCACAAAACATGGTTTCGTCTTCTGAGCCCAGCGTAAACCAAACGCTAAGACGCTTGACTTTTCTTAATCGACATATGATAATTTAGATAAGCAGGAATTTTTCGATTTTGTGAGATTCACTGAGAATATAGGACTGCCGGTCATTTTGTGGTTTGAAAGCCTTGACCGGTTACCGGCCATATGGCCACTTCGCTCAATTTAAGACACTGAAACCCATTCCCGGTCCCTTTGCTCAGAATTATTTATGAAATTTACTAGCTTGCGTTGCAGTCGGCCTACTCAACGTCGGCTTAAGTTGAAGTTTCGTTTTAAGATACCAAGGAATTTAATTTTACTGAACAGCGCAATTGCTAATTGCCTTTGATTTGTGCTGACTTAGTTGCCAAATTGCCAAATCTGCGGTGACGATTCAAAGTAGCGTGACAGAACAAAGGGTCAAAGAAAACAGGGCGTAATACTAGTTTGTCCGTTGGGTTAAATGTTTGAAGATCGCGCGCGCAAACAAGTCAAACAATACAGACAGACCGTGGCCATGAGCACTTTTACCGTGGTCTAGACCCATAAAAATAGTGTATTTTCAACTGAGTTTCGAAAACAGCCTCTCTGGAATAATAGCCGGACAAAATATTTAGCCAGTTTTTTAAAGATCTTCGAAATATTAAATGCTCCATGCACTGGATTTTACAATTACGTGTAATTAAATTGCTATTTAAAGCTCACATTTTTCTTTCGTCAGTCTGTTTCGTTTCGTCTCGTTTTTGCTTCCCTCAATTTCCCTATAGTGTATTGTTTCTATGTGGTATTCAGTACTTTGTTACCTTTCATCTTTTTTGGTCTGTATTGAAGGCTGTCATGTGGAATTGAAGGGTTGATGACCTCACTCAGGCTCTCCTAAATTGCCTTGAGAAATCTCTTTGCAAAATCTTGAATATTTTCATCGCCTTCTTTCACCAAAGCCATTTCGCTTCACCACTTTTCCCTAATTAAGACTCTACTAATGTTGTACGATTCAGGCTGGTCGGCCTCTATTCTTAAAAAAAAGACAACTCTTTCTTGCGCTCCGCAGTATAAAATGTATTTCTAAGTGAGTTGACACTTGACAGATATTTGTTTGCCGCATTGTTTTCTCACTTCTAATTGGTCTTTTCCTTGCAACACAATAACAATCCAGAAATACTTCAGGTATCAACGACTTCCTGAGTGATATATCGGTTATCTTCACAAAAACGTGACGGCTATTTAGAGTTCGTTAGAAAAGATAGAAAACGCGGGCAATCATGCCATGAATATGGGTCATTTTGTTCGAGGCAAGCACGCGTCAAGATGATCCTAAAAACGGAAAGGAAACTTGGATTGGATCGACATTGAGACATACTCCAAAGCGATCGCTCAACATGTGAAAAATGAACGGAGTGACCTCTGAGCGAGTCACTCGCCGATGAAGGAGTATTCAATAAAGTCAAGGGCATATAGATGCAAAGCCTTGACTTCAAAAGAACGATTTTGGAACCGAAAAATACCATACATTAAAACTGTTTCAGAAATTTCCGAAGCATTTGTTAAGCCATACATTAAAACTTTTTCAGGAATTTCCAAAGCATTTGTTAAGCCATACATTTAAACTGTTTCAGAAATTTCTGAAGCATTTGTTTAGCCATACATTTAAACTGTTTCAGAAATTTCTGAAGCATTTGTTAAGCCATACATTTAAACTGTTTCAGAAATTTCTGAAGCATTTGTTAAGCCATACATTTAAACTGTTTCAGAAATTTCTGAAGCATTTGTTAAGCCATACATTTAAACTGTTTCAGAAATTTCTAAAGCATTTTTTCGGCATACATTTAAACTGTTTCAGAAATTTCTGAAGCATTTGTTTAGCCATACATTTAAACTGTTTCAGAAATTTCTAAAGCATTTTTTAGCCATACATTTAAACTGTTTCAGAAATTTCTGAAGCGTATTTTAGCCATACATTAAAAGTGTTTCAGTAATTTCCCAAGCATCTTTATAACCACCAGTATTTTCAACTGATTTTCTTTGATTAACAGTTCTTTAGCCTTTCCTGTCGTATCTGAATTACCAAAGTGGGTTTTCAGACGCAAAAAATAGTCTTCTGCTCAAAAACGTGCTTCAAGTTATTATTTCTGCCGAAGTAATTCAGCTGAAAAGTACGAAAAAGGTGCTATATGTTCTACTTCTTGCCGACCCTTCTGAAAATAATAAAAGAGGGTAATTTTTGTACGAATGTAAAAAAGGCTACTTTGCACGAAATTAAACGATTTCTTTCCGACAGGGACCCGCTCGGAAAAAAATATTGATTAAAAGCAGTAAATCAGCCGGATTTTATGATAATTTCGGATGAAAATTAACAAAAATGGCCATTTTCAGCTGATTTTTTCACGTTAGAAAATCGCACTTAACTTTAGAACGTGTTTCAAAGTTCAAGTCAAGTTTGTGTTGGCGGATGCTGTGTTTTAAAGCTCTGAAGAGGCTATGTTCCTTTGGTGTTAAACTTCCTTGTGTTAATCCGACATCCCTGCGTGCTGATAGTCAGTGAATAATTATCCTCAAAACATTCGAACTCGTGACTTTGAGTTTTAGCCAATTCCATGCTCATCGTAATTGACTCCTTACCCATGCCTTACATATCTTTAATCAGTACATGAGACTGCTATGCTGTTTTTGAAGCCTGATGTGACTAAGAAAAATAGAGAAATGTTTTTTTAGAAGGATTTGTATGGAGTCATCAGAGCATAACTGGGCTAATATCTCGGAGACAATTTGTCCCGAAATGCTAGTTTTTGGCAAGTAGGCCTCTTGGATTTTGCTCTTTTCAGAATATCCTGACAAATCCCATAATTTCACAAATTAACACCTTACTCTTATCATATTTGATTTCTTACTACTCCTCCGCATTTACAATTAATTATTTCCACAACCGCGACGCCGAAGTGTACGCCCCGTAGCGTCTTGTTTCTTTTATTCTGTTACGGTTGACTTTTAAAAGGTAAGAAAAAAGTGCAGAGCTGTGAAACAAATCTTCTCTTGTCTCAAACTATGTCTTCTAGAACATTTTACGAGGGTAACGTTACTATATTAGGAAAGGTTCCGCCCGGACCAGGTGCCGACTTAAGGTGGCTCGATGGGGGTTTTCAGGGTCATTACTTCGCAAGTTTGTGCATTTACTACGTCGCCTTTAACAAATATTTGGAAAACTGACAACCACAGCTGTATTAGTTAAAGACGAAAATTCGTTATGATCGGTGTTAAAATGACATGGGAGCTGTCATAGCAACGAAATGACGTCATGACCTATTTTAATTGCAGCCGTATTCCTCGGCACTGTGTTTTTTTTTTTTGGAAAAAAAAATCGTGCAGTTTGAGCGAAATCTATAAGAAAGTTATCGAGATATGTTGGGATGAAGTTTTTATGGTTAGAAATTCCTTTAAAAACATCTTGATGTTCGGCCGTTAGCTTTAGAAAACGAAGCGCTTTTGAAACGCAGTTTTACCTAATATTCGTTTCATTCTCTTTTAAAACGTGTTTGAAAAGATCATGGGAATAGCTTTAGTCGATTGTAAGAAAGAGGGATTTGATTTGCATGCATGCATTGAGATACTCTTGTTCGCCATTCCTGTAAATATTTTATTGTGTTGATTTAGATGTATAAAGCTTTCCGTTTTTAGGAACACATTAATTGAGAGTAGTAAACCTTGTACCCTTATCTTGTTTCTACACCTTTGGATATGGGAGTTGTCCTTTGTTTACAGTTAACGTGGCTTATACCACTTATATAAGTTACTGATAAAGTAACATGCAGTGCCAAAAATGTCCTTATTTTCACTGAACTTTACCCTGGTAGTTGTTAACCTGTTCTCATGAGAACTAGTGAAAAACCTTTGCAACAGAGTATTTTGAGTTAAACATGTTTTAATAAACAAGTAATTGGAACGGTACGCATGATATAATTAAGAATAAAACATTATCCATAAGTAAGCAAGTAAAATAAGAGTTTAACAGTGTTAAAGTGAGAAGTAAGAAAAGATCAGTAAGAGAAAGTCCAAACTGCAAGAAGAACAGAAGAACTGAAGGCACTTAAGTTGATCTTAGTCGAGAGCAAAAGTAAGCGGTAACTTCCAGTTAAATTCTCTACTAAGTTTAATGTTTATCCATTGGATTCTTCCACGTCTTCGAACCTCTCCGCACGAGAGTACGCTGTGAGCTCTGTTTCGGTTCCAGCTATAGAAATAATAAGTTAGCTCGATCCTAAACTTAAAGTATTGAAGCAAAATCCTGCCTCTCACACTATGATCACTATTTGCCTACGATCAGTTCAAGTTCATTACCAATTTCCACGTAAGTACGTGAAATCAAGACATAATGCATACACTCTCGATTTTCAGAAAGGTCAGCCTTGTTTTCATACGGCCTACCTAAAGGAAAAACTTAGAAAGATGGGAGGTGGTTTTATGCATCGATTGAGACCAAGAGAGGATAAAGGGGATAGAGAAGGCATCCCCCATACACACCCTATTCCATAGGTAATTCGTCTCGAGTTATTTTTAGAAACGGGATAAAGTTACCTCGCGCGCTGCGTGGATGTTTCGTGGAGGTTTCGCATGACTAAACGCCGTGCAAAACATGTCGGGCGAAAGGCAATGAAAGCGTAAAGAGATCGAGAGCATTCCTGAATATTGAAGCGAAATTAATCGGCGCTCACCTGGAAAAAGGGAATCGCTGGACTCTTTGACAACCCGTGAAATCAGTTTAACTCGAGGTTGTCGTAACCTCAGTGCTTTAATAAAATGAGGAATTTCGCCGGTCTACTGAAACCGGTCGTTTGTACAATTAAGAGTGGTTGTCAGAGAAAACCGGGCAAAATGTTAATATATAGATTTAGCCAGGGCTAAAAGCGAAGCTCCCATTAATAAATTTATAATTTAAATCAAACAATAAACTTGTAATCCACAAATCAGTTAACTTAAGGGCACATTCAAGTGACTTTTGAGGGAAAGGCTAAGTTATTTTGGAGTGAAACATCTTAAATCGAGTTGATAGCCTTATATGTACACCAAAAAAAATAGCAAACATCTTCGATCACATTCAAGAACCATAATGGCTCTTGATCAGAGCTGTAGATAAGGCCTCGAAAACAAATTCTTGGAAAACAAATCAGGCCGAATTTTTTTGCGTTCGACTGGTTTACTTTACAAATTCTTGCCAACAAATCTGGGGGTGTGTAAACCAACCTTTTATACTTTTTATACATCACATCTGAGGTGAAACAGTACGTACAATTTATCATACAGATCTCGTACAGAATGCGGTATTTCACAATTTTTCAAGACAAATTGCACTCAGTCAAAGTTCAGGTCGATCAATCGTGGGCTTTTAGCGGAACCGTTTAAAAAATTTCCAAAATCACCCATTCGGCCGGCCGGTTCTCGTTTCTAGTGCGAGCTGTCAGTGTGGTCAAGTGTTTGAATGAACTTTAATAGAGTTACGGTTCAACATAATAACGAATTTATTATTATTTTTTTTGGTTATTTAATGGTTTCAGTTATAAGGATGTGTAATCTTATAAAGCGTTTGATACGCGAGACATTTTTTTAAAAGTACTCATGCAAGCGATGTTCATGAACGATGAAAACAAACGCTACGGACGGGCGATTAAAATTGCAAGAGATTACTAACAATCAATAAAAGAAAGATAATTCGGTGAAACATTTAAAGAGACAACAATTTTCATTCACGAAGACAAGTATTAAAGTGTCTCTAAAAATCCTGAGTCTTTAAACTGAAAAGTTAATATGTTTTACTTTAATTTCAGCCGGCCAACCGGTGCTTGCTTTTTTCAAAGATGTCACTTCTGTACACCTCTCGAAGCAAGAAAATCGCTCAAAGTTTTCTTTCTAAAGCCAAATTTATAGCTAAATATTCTTCGGAACGTTTTCTCTCTATTTGCGGTGAGAAAATATATCTGAAGGCTTTTTAAAGTTCTGTAAGCTTATATTACACCTGATACTAGATCAGATCATTGACTCAAATCTTACAAACGTGCATAAACTTGCTGCATAAACTGTGCTCGACTTCATGAAATTAGATATAACAAGAACAAACATCAAATACAATAATTACTCAGGCTTACCATTCGAGATTCAGTTCCTGAAAGATATTAAGGAAGGCCACAGTTGCTTCAGACTTTTGAGCCGTCTTACGCATTAAGCAAGGTGGAATACGAAAACGATGCAATTCGAAATCGGATTACCGAATTTTGACAAGCCACGTATTTCTCAACCAAAAACCCAATAAACAAACCAGCCATGAATAACAGAAGACTCTTGATAGCAGCTGTATTTCATTTTGTACATCCAGTGGAAAAGACAGTTAAATACATCACAAGTTGACACAAAACTCTATCAGCTTCAGCTCTCAAAGTAAACAACTTTCATGATGCTGCATAAATTTTCCGCATGAACTCACCTGTCAATTTTTGACCAATCAGAGTATAAAAATTGGACGTAGAGCGTGACCAACGCGTGACCATTGTAAAAAACGGTCTTCCCCGCCTGTATTTTGACAAAAATGGCTCAATTTTCCCGTCCGAAGTCAGTTTGAAATCAAAGTCTTAACAATGCGGGGCCATAGCCACATAAACACAACATATTTCATATGAATCATTGGAAAAAATGAACTTGAGCCTACGATCATTTGAAACGAGTAATTTGTCAGCGGATAACTTCAAAAAAATACTCGACCTCGATGGGTGAACACTTGAGCCCGTGGTATTGTCAGGTGATACTGGTCAGCGGATACCCTGTTTTGACAGCTGTCAATTGATCAAAACATTGATGTGCCATCATTTGCAATTAGTTTTCTCTTGGGCTTCTAAACTAGCTAGAAAGTATGACAGTAAACATTGGTTATCCTATGGTGCGGACGGACGGTCGGGCGTACGGTCACGTGATGACCAAATTTTCTCGGATGGGTAGATTACCACATTTCCTTACCTATGGGGCTCCACCCACGCGCGCGCTTCGCGTGGTTTGATATTTATTCTTTTATTAGTCTTTTATTATTCAACAACAATAACACTTGGCGTCCTACTTGCTTAAGAGTGGTTGTCAGAGAAAACCGGGCAAAATGTTAAAAGTGTCAACGGAAGGGGGTCAACAATATAAGTTCATACTAACATCATAGATAGATTAGGTGGAGTAATGGACAAATATAATAAACATAGGTTCTTCACTGCTCTTGTATTGGAGATACGAGCATCACTTTATTCGACCCCCTCGGACGCCATTTTTATAAGCAAATTTTCACCATTTTCTGAAACTCACAGAACCCTCAAAATTTAACGAGCGAAGTTTATTTTTTGTATGCGATACAACACATCATAGAGCTACTTTCTAAAACCATAAGATTTGTTAAGCAGCCACGGACAAGACTAAAATTTTCTTATTTCATCTGATCTAAACTCAGTGTCTGCAAACGAGCAAAAAATCGGGCATTTTTGAATTGATCTACAGCGCACAACTAAAACGACAGAACAACTCTGACAGCCAAATTGCAGTCTACTATCATCCATGTAACCAAAACACTAATAATCATTTTGGGCCATTGAAACAGGAAGAAATTAGAAAACTCACATTTGTTATAGTTTCCAAGCTTTTTGTTGCAAACAGGCCGATCCCTTCGTGTTTGTTTTAAGTCCTCTTCGTGAATGTTCTTTCATATTTCGCTATAAAGTATGTTCAGCAGCTGGAGGAAATATCAAAAAGCTCGAAATACTGCCTAGGTTACATGTTCAAAGGGCAAAAAGTACTGAACAATAGGATGAAACTAGAAAATAACAAAGCGACGCCATCTTGAAAATTCAGCACCCAGGAGGGACTGGCACTAGTAGCTGCCTTGTCCACAAGGTGATGAATTCGATGAATTACCAAATAGATAAAAAACAAAAACAAGCAAACCGGCTTATCAGTTACCTACTACAGTCCTATTTCTTCTTCAATCACTACTTTTAGTTACATTTAGCTTGTTTTGAGTTGTCGTTTATTTTTTTTTTGGCGGAGTGATAGGGTGTGGTGAACAGCTGACCAATTGCCATTACTATATTCAGTCTTCATTTACTCTTCATTCACTTTATTTTGAGTTATCCCGTATAAGGCTTTCTTTTTTTTTCTTTCTTTTTTTTTTCCACAGCTTTATTGGGTACTCCTCTTGTAATATACAATATAAATTTATAATACAAAACACACAAAAAAAAAAGAGAAAAGGAATTTAGAAGCAAAAACCCAAAAGGGGTAGGTGCAACGGGACTAACGTCCCATGCGAGGCACCGCCTTTACTGTATCATCTATTTTTGCGTGAGTCTTCAATTACCGTCCATGTCCGAAGGTCCACTCATCTCCTGTTCCTGATTTCATGATGCACTTTTCATAGTCCGAAAGGCTTCGCGCGAAGTGTACCTCTTTCAAGCATCAGGTGTAACAAAGGGTAGGAAAATCACACGTTGAGGGATGTGAAAGGAGAGGAAAATTTTTCATTAAGTATTTTAAAGGGCCTTTTATTAAAATGCTTCGAAGAAACACGCCTCATTAATATCATTTACATGTTAATTCAGTTAAAGGTTACACGAAAATGGCCCGAAGACCTCCTTTCTTACCTATTTATTCTCACGAAGCAGATATATGAAAAGGGTACAACTTTTCAGTGGAAGATACACGAAAGGGGTACCTTTTGTCAAAAATAGTATATATAAGGGTAAGGGAATGGACCTCGGGGCGAAGCCTCTCCGAGCAAAGCTTTATTGAGTAGCCTCCCAAACCCCCCCCCCCCCCCTCCACCCTCCCCCTTTCCCTGGGGCTTTCCACGAGTTGCTCGGCAACTTTTTGGCAACTTCTAGTATTTCGAGCAACTTTTTCGTTTCAAGCAACTTTTTGTATGATTTCTGAGCAATTTCTCTCTCCATTTTTTTTTTCAATTCTGAGATATCTGAGCAGCTCTTAGTGCTTAAATTGGCCTTGCTTCCATATTGCACAGTGTTTTAGTAGACAATTTATGAATTTCCTATGAAAAAGGAGCCAGATCCTCACCCCTTGGTGGCGGGTGATGGGCGCAGGATGCAGCCAGGCAGCTAGGTCAGAGGTTTTTTTGAACAAAAAGGCAAAATGGGGGACTTCGATTCACACTTGACTGACACGAGTGTCTGAGGTGAAGAAGATCATTTAACAATTTTAATGGCTCATACTAGAATTTTTACAAGATTAATATTAATATTGATGTGTAGTTTTTACTCATACATTTTTGGTTTTAATTGTGGTTTACCGGATCCTGATGGCGGACAGAGTTATCTAGCAGCGCTAATTACGCTGCACAAAAAAATTGCACAAAATTACGTTTTTATACTCTACCAGGAGCCATATATATTTAAATCGGGGTAGTAGACCGTAACTGGATACCTTTTCCAGGGATGGGGTTGACTTCATCGAAATATCAGGGGCACCCAACAAGAAGATAGTTCAAAACTACTTAAACATAGCATTGTTAAACGTATTTTAGGATATTATAGGGATCAAAACTTACCTTTTCGAAAATTTCAGCCAGAACAAAGGCTAACGGAAAATTCTAGGTGACCTTTTAAGGGTAAAAATCCGTTAAAAATGGGCAATTATACCATTTTTTAGATGTTCGAAAATCCTAGGAGAGGCAGGCAAGCAAGAAATTTTTACCGAAAATTCTAGATCGCAAATCGTCTTCCGAACAGATATTTTCCGAAAATTGTCGTTGGGTGGCCCTGAAATATGTATCATAGCCATTAAATGTGCTATTTTTAGCACATTTTGTGCCATCTCGTGTGACTCGCGCGCGCATTTTTTGCAACAGCGCCGTGGAAAAGATTAACAAACGAAATGGCGTTGGAAACTACCTCCTTAGGAGATGAATAAATTCCCTTTCTGTCATTATTGCCTCCTCTGAATTTAAGGCAAGACCTTGACAATTTCTCTAAATGTGAGGACTGCTTTTGTTAAACACCGTAGTGAGAGTGTTTTTGATAAATCCAGTGACGAAGAGATGTAGGAGATGTCAATTCTTTCACAGCTACACCAGTAAACAAAAAGGAACCTAGTGGCTGTAAACTTCCAGGTGCACGACTTCTATCAATGATCAGTACGATGGAAAAGGTACCAACTCGAGCTAACACTCGGACCCCTTTTACAAATTTTTGAACGGTCAAAAACTTGCACGGATCCACCTTTTCTTTACATGCGACCCGCAGAACCGTAAAGGTTTTGAGCTGCAAACAGTACTAAAATCTGTAAGAGAATTTGCGCGTTCCCTCTAAACGTGGCGTTTATCTTGTGTTGACCGTGCAAAGACCATTCTGAA
>OZ038000.1:23897262-23917262 GCA_964035705.1 Porites rus
CTTTTTGTGTCATTTTTTTCTGAATCTTTCTATCATTTAATTTTCTAAGTTTATTTCTGTCATCCATTTCTGTCATTTTTTTCATCCAACCCCCATTTTCATTTTTTTACCCGATTATTTCTGGTTATTTCGGTTTTCCAATTCCGTCATGACTTTTTAGCTGTTATTTTTCAATTATTCAAGTTATTCACAACGTCTCTGGTTATTTTGTGAGAAAAACATCTCCTGTTATTTTGGCTGGGTATTTCTGTCATTTTGTTTTTTATAAAAAAAGTCATAAAAAAAAGTTTTTAGAGACAAATAAATATTTTGCGTTTTAATTTTTTAAAAATAAATAACAGCTTAAAGAATAAATTTATTAATAAAAATAGCTTAATCATGACTGTTAATACAAGTATGACATTGGATGAATTAAAAAAAATATTAAAAGAAAAAAAGAAAGAAGTTAAGAAAGATTACGAAGAATTAAGAGAAAAAGAAAAAATGATTAAACAATATAAAAAATTAACAAAAGTTGGAGAAAAAATAAGAAAAGGTAAAAATATTTAAAAAAAAACCAAACCAAAAAAGGTTGTTATTTCTAAATCATCACCAAAACACAAAAAAATAAAGTCATTTCAACAATATTTTGAGGAATGTATAAGAAATAAAAAAATACCTGAAGATACACCACCTTATTTACGTAAAGCACTTGAGAGAGCTATTTTAGAATACAATAAAAAATCACCTTATTTAGTAGATCACGATGAATATGAAAAAGAGACAGTTATAAAAAAAGAAAAATCAGCTTTTGAAAATTTTGCTAATAAGTATACTATTGAAGGAATTCCTGGTGTAACTCCAAAAGATTATTTTGGAAAGATATATAAAGATTTAAGAGATTTTTTTGAAAACAACAAAAATATAAAATTTAGAGTGAATTTGGTTACTAACATGGAAAAAATACATAAAGATGGTAAAGTTCAAAAAGATAAATCTTATTTTACTTCAGGTAATTTAATTAATATGAAATCAACAGATACAGATAGTTTGATTAAGAAATTTATGAGTAGTATTTATGGAGGAAAAGATGAATATACTAAAAATGGAAGTGAATGGCGATTTGAATCAAATGATAAACTTGAAATTCATACCGTTGGATATAACACAACTAAAGGGTCGTCTTATATTCCTCTTCCAGATTGGATAACAAATAAAAAGGCTATTGTTAATATTCAAAACAAAGATGAAAAATGCTTTCTTTGGAGTGTACTTAGATATCTCCATCCCAGAGAAAAAGATGACCATAGACTTACAGGTTTGAAAGAGTATGAGCATTCACTAAATACTAAAGGAATTACTTTTCCAATGAAATTAAAAGATATTAACAAATTTGAAAACCTTAATCCAGATATTCCAGGAATTAATGTTTTTTCTGTTAATGAAAACAAGAAATTTTATCCTTTAAGAATGGCGCAAAAGGATTGTATTAATACAATAGATTTGTTTTTGTATGAAGAAGATGGTGTTAGTCATTATTCGCTAATTAAAAATTTTAATCGTTTGATAAAGACGCAAAAAACTTCAAGTAAAAATGGAAAGATATTTATTTGTAAGAAGTGTTTTACTCATTACACTAAAGAAGAACTATTACAAAAACATATTTTATATTGTTCTAATAACGAGACAGTTTCTGTAAAAATGCCCTTATCAGGGGAAATATTAAATTTAAAAATCACAACAAACAAATTCCTATTCCTTTTATTGCTTATGCGGATTTTGAGTGCTTTACTAAACCGATGAATACTTGCTGTCCTTATCCAAAAGATTCTTATAATTACAATTACCAAAAACACGAACCATCAGGATTTTGTATTTTTATTAAAGGTGTGGTTGATAAAAAAATCAAACCAATTATTTATTCGAAAACAGAAGAAGACGAAGATATATCAAAAATATTCGTAGAAAAACTAACAGAAGCATCTAGAGGAATTTATAATGATTTTTATCGTAAACCAAAACCTCTTATACTAACCAAAGAAGAACAAAAATCATTTGACAAATCGGAATATTGTCATATTTGCAATAAAGAATTATTGGAAGACAAAGTTAGAGATCATTGTCATTTTACAGGTCAATACCGAGGTGCTGCTCATAACAGTTGTAATCTTAATTGTAGGAAACCTTTGATTCTTCCAGTTATATTTCATAATCTTCAAGGTTATGATGCTCATTTGTTTATTAAACAACTCGCAAGTTTACCAGGCGATTTAAATTGTATTCCTTCAACGGAAGAAAAATACATATCCTTTTCTAAAAAGATTAAAGTTGATGAGTATAGGTCTAGAAAACTGGTCAAATGGTGTCTTTGAATTTTGAAATTCGTTTTATAGATTCGTTTAAGTTTCTTCAAACATCACTTGCTAATCTCGTTTCAAATTTACAACCCAATGATTTCCATAATACAAAACGAGAATTTAAGAAAAATGTAGATTTACTCACTCGGAAGGGAGTTTATCCTTATGATTATGTTTCATCTCTTGAAAAACTGTCCGAAACACAATTACCTCCAAAAGAAGAATTTTATTCGAAACTAAACGATGAAGACATAACCGAAGATGATTATCAACACGCAATAAACGTGTGGAATACTTTTAATTGTGAATCATTAAGAGATTATAGCGGAGCTCCACGCGCGCGCTTCGCGCGCGCGTGGGCGGAGCCCCATTGCTAAGAAAATCTACCCATCCCAGAAAATTTGGTAATCACGTGACCGTACACCGACCGCCGACCGACCGTCCGTCCGCACCACAGGAAAACCAATGTTTACTCTCACATTTTAGCTATTTTGGGAGCCTAAGAGAAAACTAATTTCACATCAATGTTGTGATCAATTGACAGCTGTCAAAACAGGGCATCCGCTGACCAGTATCACCTGACCGTAGCGCGGGCTCAAGTGTCGACCCATCGAGGTCGAGTATTTTTTGAAGTTATCCGCTGACAAATTACCAGTTTGAAATGATCGCAGGCTCAAGTTTATTTTTTCCAAGGATTCATATCAAATATGTTGTGTTTATGTCACTATGGCCCCGCACTATTAGAATTTTGATTTCAAACTGACTTCGGAAGCGAAAATTCAGTCAGTTTTTTTAAAAGTACAGGCGGGGAAGACCTTATCTTACCATGGTCACGCGTTGGTCACGCTCTACGTCCAATTTTTATACTCTGATTGGTCAAAATTTGACAGGTGAGTTCATGCGAAAAAATTATGCAGCGTCTTGAAAATTGTCTATTCTGACAGCTGAAGCTGAAGAGTTTTGTGTCAACTTGTGATGTTTTTAACTGTCTTTTTCTTCTGGATGTACAAAATGAAATACAGCTGATATCAAGAGTCTTCTGTTATTCATGGCTGGTTTGTTTACTGGGTTTTTGGTTGAGGAACGCGTCGCTTGTCAAAATTTGGTAATTCGATTTCGGATGGCATCGTTTTCGTTTTTCACCTTGCTTAATGCTTAAAGAGGGTTTAAAAGTCTCAAGCAACTGTGGCCTTGCTTGATAGCTTTCAGGAACTGAATCTCGAATGGTAAGCCTGAGTAACTATTGTATTTGATGTTTGCTTTTGTTATATCTAATTTCATGAAGTCTTGCACATTCACGCTGACAGTTGATGCGGCAAGTTTATGCACGTTTGTAGCCGTAGTTTGAGTCAATGATCTGACCTAGTATCAGGTTTGAACGGTTTGATATAAGCTTACAGAACTTTAAAAAGCCTTCAGATATATTTGCTCACCACAGATAGAACACGTTCCGAAGAATATTTAGTTATAAATTTGGCTGTAGAAAGAAAACTTTGAGCGATTTTCTTGCTTCGAGTAGTTCACCTTGGAAAACAGTAAACACCCGCGCCGTTAAGCCGGCTTATAAAGCTTCACGCCGAGACTCAGGATTTTTAGAGACACTTTAATACTTGTCTTCATGAATGAAAATTGTTATCTCTGTAAATGTTTCACCGAATTATATTTCTTTTTTTGATTGTTAGTAGTCTCTCTTGCAATTTTAATCGCTTGTCTGTGCAGTTTGTTTTCATCGTTCATGAACATCGCTTGCAGGAGTACTCAAAAATGTCGCGCGTATCAAACGCTTTATAAGATTACACATCGTTATAACTGAAACCATTAAATAACAAAAACAAAAATAATAAATTCGCTATTATGTTGAAGTGTAACGCTATTAAAGTTCATTCAAACACTCGACCACACTGACAGCTCGCACTATAGAAACGAGAAACGGCTAGCCATATGGGTGATTTTGGAAATTTTTGAACGGTTTCGCTTTACGATTGATCGTCCTGAATATTGACTGAGTACAATTTGTCTTGAAAAATTGTGAAATACTGCATTCTGTCCGAGGTCTGTGTGATAAATAGTACTGTTTCGCCTCAAATGTGATGTATAAAAATTATAAAAGGTTGGTTTAAACACCCCCAGATTTGTTGGCAAGAATTTGTAAAGTAAACTTCTCGAACGCAAAAAAATTCGGCGTGATTTGTTTTCCAAGAATTTGTTTTCGAGGCCTAATCTACTGTGATCTTGAATGTGATCGAAGATGTTTGCTATTTTTTGGGTGTACATATAAGGTTATCAATTCGATGTAAGATGTTTCACTCTAAAATAACTTAGCCTTTGCCTCAAAAGTCACATGAATGTGCCCTTAAGTTAAAATGATTTGTGGATTAAAAGTTTATTTTTTAATTTAAATTATAAATTTATTAATTGGAGCTTCGCTTTTAGCCCTGGCTAAATCTATATATTCACAATCTTTACCTAAAGTCTGATGTCCTACTTTTGTCAGATGTATTTGAAAACTTTCGAAAAACTTGTCTCAAACATTACAAGCTAGATCCAGCGCATTATTACACATCTCCAGGTTTAGCTTGGGATGCTTGTCTCAAAGAAACAGGGCAGGAATTACAGTTACTACATGATTTTGATATGTTAATGATGATTGAAAAAGGTATTCGTGGTGGTATAACTCACATATCAAAAAGATACGCAGAAGCGAATAACAAATATATGAAATCTTACAATCCTGATGAGGAGTCTAGTTATATTCAATATCTCGACGCAAATAATCTTTATGGTTGGGCGATGTCTCAATCACTTCCAACACATGGATTTAAATGGATTAATAACATTACAAAAGAAAAAGTGATGGAAATCCTTGAAAAAACAAATCATATTATTTTAAATCGAGGAAAGAAAGGATATGTATTTGAAGTCGATATGGAATATCCTTCAACATTATGGGATGAGCATAATGACTATCCTCTTGCACCTGAAAAGTTGATTGTTAATGGAGTTGAAAAATTAATTTGTCATTTTAAACCAAGAAAAAACTATGTTGTTCATTATGGAAATCTTAGACAATATCTCGAAATGGGAATGAGAATAACTGCGGTTCATAGAGGAATATCTTTTAAACAAAGTCCTTGGATGGAACCATATATACGAAAAAACACTGAACTTCGAAAAACAGCAGCCAATAGTTTTGAGAAAGACTTTTTCAAACTTATGAATAATTCAGTGTTTGGAAAAACAATAGAAAATATACGGAAAAGACAAAATATAGAACTAGTTCTAATAAGAAGAAGTAATAAGAAGCGAAAATCATGATATATATTCAAAAGAAGTTAACAAAGTAGCTTTGAGTAAATGAAGATGGTAAGCGTGAGGTTCTTTTGGGAAAGGTAAAAACTATAGCTTTAAGATAAGTGAATTTAATAAAAATGAAAATAAATAAATGAATTACTCAGAAGACCAAATAAAGAAATATCTTGGAATATTGGGTGATTATAGTATTAATTCCTCAGATGAATCAAATTTGAAAGCTAAATGTTGTGCTTGTGAAAATAGAGAATCTCTTACCATTGATTGCGGTTATAAAATCTGTGAAGAATGTGGAGTAGCAAACGGCCATGTATTAGGATTTTACGATAATAAAGATCACGAAAGATTATTTTATCGAAAAAAGAGTGTATATCAGCGTAAGTATTACTATGAAAAAAAGGTTAATAAAATTTCTAAAAGAATAAACCTAAAAAATGAACAAAAAAACGAACTTTATAGTAAGTTAATGGAAATAGACAATCACATTATGGAAATACTAAAAAAAGAATACAACAGAAAGAGAATGATAAGTATTGAATATTTAATCAAAAAACTTTTGGCTGAGATGGGGGGTGAATCGAGCAAAGCGAGCAAACTAATTTATCTTAAGATTTCACCACAAACTTTAGATAACTATGAAAATTGGTGGGATAGTTATAAATCACTCAAAACCGGCTAGATTTTAATATTAAAAATAATATTAAAATCACTGTTTACTTAGTCCGAACTTTTTGCTATACCTACTAACAAATCTATCTGCTATAGGTGTTTGATCGATTATCATTTCATCTACCAACTTCATGCGATCAACAAACTCTTGTTTATTAAATTCATCTCCTCGAAGAGCTGATCGCAGTTCAACAAGTACTTTTTCATAAGTAGTGAATGCAATCCTTGTCATCTCAATTTTTCTCTTATAATTATTTTTCTTTCCAATTCCCGCCACTATAATTCCAGCTCCATTTACTACTCCGAGAACAACAGGGTTTAGGGTTATTCCACCAGAAATAGTTCCTATTACAACCAAACATATCCCAGAAATTGTAAATACATCATCAAGAAATTTATAACTTTTATACGATTTCTTAAAACACCAACATTTTTTGTGGTAGTGTTTATAAAAGTCTTTTAGGGTTTTAACCTCTGATTCTGAAAGAGATTTATCTATGTGATTGAATTCAAAGATATCCTTCATTTTAGTCTTTTGTTTATATTACCCCTCCCTTGGCTACACCACCTATCTAAATTACATAACTTCCGTTTAACTTTTCTTGAAGCATTACCTTGTGATATTGCTCAGAGTCGGTGTCGTAAAAGTTTGGAGTATACATTAACCTTCTTAACTTTCCATCTTCAGTTGTAAACTTCCAACGTTGATTAGCATTGTATTGAATGGATGGTATAGTTAATGTTGCGCTGTAGTTACTTATTGAAACTTTTGTAACATTTGCACTTAAATCTTCTGCCAACCATAAAACAATTATTTTTCCATTAAAACTACTTAGCATGGTAAAATTTTAAGTTGTTTTGTTGACAGTTAAAGTTACTTTATTGTTTGATTTATTATAATCCAATTTTACTAAAATATTATTGTTTGTCGATAAATATTTAGTTAGGCTAAAACTCCTATTTCTCCAATGAGTAAAAACAATACATAAAGTATCTACTGAAGAATGCGAAGGAGAAAAAGTAACATCATAACCATTAACATGTAATCCTTTTTCTATTATTTCACTTAGGTCTTTATTTGGTGATAGTGTAATATTAGGTTTTAAAGAATTAATAATAACTCCAGATGAGCCTATATTTATTCCATAACTATCCGCATCAGCAAAGTTATAGAATTCACTAAAGTATAATCTATACAAAGCATTTTTAGTAAAAGGAGCTAATTCTTTTACTAATGCGACTGTTGCAACACTGTTGTCACTGTTTCGGTCAAGTTTGATATTTTTAATTTCTTTTTGATTTGCATTTATATCAACGTTGTACAATACTTCTGTTGGTTTGATATCAAATGCGGTGTGATAGTCGTAAACTTTATCTGGGTCGATATTGCTAAATGTACCCACAATTCCATAAGCAATGATGTAAACTCCTGAAAACATTATCGGATACGTAGAGATGTTATATCCACCCCGAAGAATATCAACAAAAATGTGAATAAAGAACTTATTCCCAGATGACAACTTCCGGAAATTAATTATTATTCTGTGGTAGTACATAACGTTTGTTAGCTTATGTAAATCAGTATACCTATGGGATAGTTTTTTTACAATTACATTTCCAATTGATAATCCTTTTGAAGTTCCTTTGTCAACACTTATTTGTGTATTATTCCAAAGATTATAATCAGTGTTGAGTATTTCCAAACACAATGTGTATTCGGTATTTGCAGTTAGTCTGTAAAAATTAATTCCCATCTTATAATAATATTTTTGTAAAAATCCATGCAATAAATTCTTTGCTATAGTCGCGTAAATTACTTTGTGATTATAGTCGTGAAAGTTTCCTTTGTTTGGTGCTAAATCTCCTATTTTTGTTATAAAAAAACTTTTCCATCCATCCGTTTCATCAGTCCATTGAGCCCCACTTGACATGAGGTAACTAAACTCATCTTTATAATGGCTTGGTTGAACTGCAGTATGATGAACTAGATTGTCAACATAACTTTTGGTTGCTGCTTCATTGTCTTGGGTTGGTACACCCAGATTCTCTATTTTATTACCACCAAGGTTGACATTAGCTTTTACAACCCCACTTATTACAATTTTAGGTGTGTTGATTTCTATTCTATTAAGTGGTTTGGTTATTGCTTTGGGTAAAACAGTAAATACCTTGCAAGTAATAGCAGAGTAATTAGAGTTGTTAATAGTTCGTAGTTTTACTCCTGTCATATTGTAGTTCCAAGACTTTTGAATATTTAATGACCACGTGCCAGTTCGATTTCCACTTACCCAAAAGTTAGATTCGTAATGAGAGTCATCTGTTGGAATAAACCACAGAAAGTCAACGTTTATATTTCGCGAACCAAATTGAAATTCTGTTTTGTTAATGTATGTGTTAGCAGTTGGTGTCCACCCTACAAGAGGTTGGCTAGGTGCTGATGTTGTAAAAACAAAATCATCATATGATGAACCTGAGATATATCGTAGATACAAAGTCGATGATGAAGCTGGATCTGTTATAGTAAACACACCACTAGTTCCATCTCCAGAATGATGATCAAATCTTTCTATTTGTTTACGAACCCATCCGCGATTAGCAGCTTGTTGATCTGTGGTGGGGTCACTGAGGTTAACTATTTTATTATTTCCAAGATTAAGGTTCCCAGTCATAGTGACAGTACCATCTTTTTCCAAGTAATCACTCAAATCTGGAGCAGCTGTGTTATCATCCACATATTTTTTAGTTGCCGCATCTGTGTTTGTTGTTGGTGTTGCTAGACCAACTATTTTTTTGTCTCCAAGATTTAGGTTATTAGTCATTAATACACTTCCATCTTTTTTTATAAAAGAACTTGTATCAGGTATTGAGTCATCCACATACTTTTTGGTTGCACCGTCTGTGGAGTCTGTTGGTGGTCTAAGGTTAATTATTTTTTTATTATCCATATTAAGATTTCCTTTCATTGGGTAAGATCCATCTCTGTCAAGAAATGTGTTGTCTACGTAATATTTTGTAGGAGGTTCTTTTGCATCCAGTGGTGTGCTAAGATTTGTAATTCGGAATGTATTCTTCATATCAATGTTTGAATCAACTGTTAATTGTGATGTTGAGTGTGGTCCACTAGAAATATCATCTACGTATTTTTTTGTAGCGGAATCATTATTAGAAATAGGTGCTCCTACATTTGTGAGTCTTTTTTTATTAATATCATAATTACCATTTGCGGTTAGACTAAATCCAACTCCTGGAGCACCCTGAATTCCTTTAGCAAAAGGATGATTAGATTGTTCGTTAAATATTCCCATTTTAATTATTGTTTACATAATTCATCTATTCTATCATTAAGACGACTAAAGAGACTATCAACATATTCTTTATTTACTGCGTCTAAGCTTGAAAGTGGTTCTTTAAGATTATGTATCTTATTGCCACCAAGATTAATATCTCCTATCATACAATCAGTTCCATCTTTCTTTAAGTAATCGCAAAGATCATAAACATAATTCTTCGTTACAGGTTGATCCATTTTATTTATTGTTTAGATAATCTGTAAAGTTTTTAGCAATAATTTTTCTTGGTTTATCAACGTATAGAAATGAAAAGGGTTTTTTTGTTGCCGCCCTATATATCTCTTTGTCAACTACCAACTCAGATGATATTCTGTTTGCTTCCCTCGATGATGGAAATTCATACAGACAGTAGTGAGAACAATTCAGCCGAATGTCCTTTGGTGTTTTGTAAAAAGACTGACTAAGGTAGATAACAGAGCAATTCTTATGACGTCCTTGAATGAAATAATCAATAAGTCGCCTCTGGTTTTTATCACAGACGTAATCATCGAATATCACAAGTTTTTGGTTGTCTTCGTAATCCATTTCTGTAACCGGGGTTATTTCGTCGTTACTCACATGAAGTATTTCATATCCCAATTTACTACTCAAATCCCTCATTTTTTGAATTAACTTTTGATACTTATCTTGTTCTAGATTACGCGCGTAAAGATAAATCTCATCGTAATACAATAGTGGTTTGATTAACATGTGATATAAAAGATTAGTCTTACCACTTCCACTGTTTCCACAGATTAACATTCGAAACGTATCCGCTGGCATAAAAGGAAATAACTGTTTATATTTTTTATCAATGTCATCAGTACTATCATAGTTTGGAATTTCCATTTTTATTTAATTAATAGATAAAATGGATATAGAAGAATACAAAAAATTTGCAAAAAATAAAATTGAAGCTGATGCTTTGGTACGACAGGTTAGAGATGTTATAAAAACAACAAAATGGCAAAAACAAGATATGAGAGAGGGATTTAAAGAAACATTTAAACCACTTATTAAATCTCAAGATAGCATTAAAAAAAGTATCGACGATCAACAAAACGCAACTATAGCACAACTCAAAGCTAATCAACTTGCTCTTACACAAGGTCTTAATCAAAACAGGATGGCTATAACTGAAGGATTTGATAAACTTGACGAAGTAAAAAAATGGGATATGGCTCAATTACCTGGTTTTGAGGCGATTGAAGAGCCTAAAGAAGACGAAGAAGTTTTACCCTCTACATCAAAGGAAGGACCAAAAATAGCAAATTTTACACCTGAAGACCTCGATAGAAATTTAATGAATAAAGAAGCACAAGATATACTCAAAGTTAATGAATACCACTATCTCCCTTCTGAGTATTTTGAAGAGGATGTTTATACTATTGATAAAGTAATCGAAGATGTTAACGAAGATTTAGAAGAGACTAGTAAAGCAATAAAAAATACTGCAATTATTACACGTGACCCAAACGGCTATGCTATAGCTAAACCAATAAGTAAAAATCCACGTGAAAACACAATAAATTTTATAAAAAAATATAACGTATTAAGCATATTTGCATCAAATTTAAGTAAACTTAAGTATTACAAAGAAAAATCTGGCTCTGGAATGATTTACTTTAATAACCCTCATCAACTTCTAGACAGACTTGAATTACTTGGTGGATCAATTCTAGCTGGGAATAATGGTGTGATAAATGAGTTTTCTCAAATAGCACATCTTCTCAACCAAATGAAAGTAATCTCAAAAAAACAACTGAATGATTTACTAAAAAGTTATATACCAATAAGATAAAAAAATGGAAGAACGAGCTATCCACATTTCCTCAATTAATAGGGAAACAAGAGGAACAAGCAGACCCGGTGATTTTACTATTAAATTTAATCCTTCTTTGAAACTCGACCCTGAAAAGAAACATCAACTTGCTCTTGATCGGTTGTCCATGACTTATTCTTGGTACAACATTAGAAGTGATTATGGAAACAATAAAATTAAATACACTCACGATGGGACCAACTGGCAAACAATTACTTTTGTAGATGGAATGTATTCCTACTCAGATATCAATGATTACATTCATCAATATATGTCTCAAAAGTCTCATCACTCAACAGATTCAAGTGGAAAAAAGACTTATTCATTCAATCTAACTTTTATACTATCTACCTATCGAGTGTTAGTATCACTTGAAGGTGATTATCAAGTTGATCTGAGAGGAACAGATTTTGGAGACCTGATTGGATTTGAAAAGAAACTTATTACAAAAACAGAGTATGGATCAAAACTACCAAATATCACGAATTCGATTGATGTGTTAAATATCAACACAAGCTCAATAACTGATAGTATTGTAAATGGAATAAATACAAATACCATAGCTGTGATACCAACTGATAATCTTACAAGGTCTTATCCATTTACGTTTGAACCTAAAAGACCATTGTATTGTCCTTTATCATCGTTTCACATTGATGAAATGAGAGTCTATGTGACAGACTCACTTGGAAGACCAGTAAATTTCAACGGTATAGATTGGTTTATGACTTTGATACTTCACTCCATGTAAAATAGGTGAACCTACGGTTCCCCTATAACCCCTCCCTTAAAAGGAATATATTCATTAGATAAAAATGATGCGACAATCAGAGTTTAAAATGAAACTTGACCCTGAATTGGGTAGGTATACAAGACAACATATTTATGGAGAAGGAATGATGGATGTGTTTAAATCAGTTGGTAAAGAAATATTTGGAAAGACAATGAAAAAAGCCGCTAAAAAAAACGTTGAAAAAGCAGTAAAAACAGCCGCGACAAAAACCGGTGAACATGCTGGTAAAAAGGCCGGTGATAAAATAGTGCAAATGTTAACAAAAGGGAGGGATGCACCCCCCCGAAACCCCCCTGCAAAAAAAGTTACTTTTAATAAAAATGTCGAAACAATAACTCAACAAGAGATAGATCAAATGATGAATAAACTTCTTAGTGGAGGTTCAACACGTAAGAGAAAATTATATAATTATTAAAATAAAATGAAGTCTTTTAGAAATCCAAAATATTTAGATAGATATGAGGATGTTGTTTATGACCTGGAACAGGCTCTAGATACAGCCCCAGCAAATAACGCTCACCAAAATAAAACAGGCCTTAGATTTATCGCCGATAATACAGGAGAATCCACTCCTTTTGATTGGTATAACGCCCGATTATCAATGGATTTTAAAGTAAATAAGTTGGCAGATGGAGGAAATATAGCGGTTGCTGACCATAACGGAATTGTAAATGGTAGTAACTCATTTATAGAAAAATTAAGTATCCTAGCAAATGGTCGAGAAGTTTATGGTTGTAACTACGCAAATCATGTTGTAAATATCAAGAATTTACTCGAATATAATCCTTCATATGCTGAGAGTGTTGCTACAAACGAATTTTATTTTCTTGATTCATCAAGAGCTGCAGAGGAAAGAACTGCTCAAGCAACTTACAATAAAGGCTTTCATTTAAGAAAATTACAATTAGGTGTATCAGCCACAGTAAACTGTGAAATTCCTCTTAATAGATATTCTTTCTTTGAAGCATTGGAAGACAAATTACTTCCAAATACAAAAATTGAGCTAAATATTGAAATTGAAAAAGATGCTAATTTAATTTTTCAAGGTGCTGATGATTGTAGAGTTATTATAACAAGACTACAACTTTTTATTCCAAAACTTACGTTTAATTCAGAAGGACAAAAGTTGTACATGGAAAATTATCTTAAACCTTACAGATGGACATATTTGAATGAAGTAGTTGAAAGATCAAATAATACACAGCAACAGACAGGACATTTTAGAATCACAAATGCTATTTCAAAGCCAAGACATGTATTTGTTTTTGGAATTAATACAGCAAGAATTGATGCACAAGCATCAAATCCATTTTTATACGATACTTTTAATCTACCAAATAATGCTAATATATCAAGATGTTACCTGGAAGTTGCAAATGGAAACGAATACCCAGATATTCACTTTAAACCTTCTACAGATTTGTCAAGAGTTTTTAGAAATGTAATGTCATACGTCTATGCAAATAATGATTATCAAGGTGGAACATTACTTAATAGAAGTAATTTCAAAACTTTATTTCCTTTTGTTTATTTTGACCTAACAAAACAAAAAACGGATATCAAAGACGGTGTTACAAAACTAGCATTTCATTACGAATTAACAGCTAATCCAAACGCTGATTATAATATTTACGCATTAGTCTTACATGAAAGAGAAGCAGAAATATCACAACAAGATGGAAAACTATTGCTTCGTGCATAAGGGAACCTACGGTTCCCCTATAATCCCTACCTTAGCTACACCACATATGATTACACAGAATTTTCCACAAGCTGTTATGATTACACAGAATTTTCCACAAGTTGATATAATTACACAACATTTTCTACAACTTGTAGAAAATGTTGTGTAATCATTTGATTGGTTGAAAAAATCACATGATAATCTCGTGATATAAAACAATAACCTTCTAGAAGGTTCTAATGACAATCTATAATTAGATTTTATTTTTAAAATCTAATTATATCACACCTAGAACATTCAAACTAATTAATAATGTTAACCACCAACAGAGTGAAAATACAATAAACCCAAAACAAATAAGAAAAGATTAAGTGACGAGATTGAATTTAATATAAACATCAAATAAATAAAATGACTACTTATATTGAATACGGAGTAACACTTACAGATGGACAAAAGTCAAAACTGGCTTCTGCGATAATAAATCAATCACCACTAACTCTTCGGTTAAAACATTCTCATCTTCGAGGTTCTGATGAGTTAATGTTGACAAAAAGACAAATTGATAAAAAAATCTCTTACAAATGGTACTGGATCAGATATAAAAATAAGTAAAACTCAAATTAGAAAATCTGTAAAACATGGTGGAAACTTATTTTCATCACTCGCATCTCTCGGAGCAAAAGTTCTTCCTTACGCAATAAAAGGAATTTCAAAAGCTGTTCCTGCATTAGCAACAGGTGCTGCTACTGCACTTGGAGAACTTGGAATAAATAAAATATTTGGAAAAGGAATTACAATCCCCCCAGAGTTTTTCCCAATGCTACCACCTCTTGTAAGAGAATTTACCAAATCACAAATAAATCAAATTAACAAAGCTTATCAAACAGGAGGTCGACTGGTTATCAAACCAACTCGTAAACAGATAGAAGGAGGATTTTTAGGTACACTTGCTTCTATTGGTATTCCAATGGCAATTAGTTTAGTATCTAAGATGTTTGGTGGTGGACTTCAGGTTGATAGACGTGGGTCATCTAATACAGCAAATGTTTACGTGCCACATCCTCCACCCACACATGGAGAGGGTTATCCTTATCGCTCACCACCCTTTATTGGTACATGGGAAAACCCTATAGGAATGGGGTTAAAAAAAAAAATTCCAAAGGCAAGGGTCTACTATCAGGAAAAAACAGCCCATTCAACTCAATTCCCATTCTCGGCACCATTTTGTAGTGGGGGAACCTACGGCTCCCCCTACACCCCCCTCCCTTTACCATTCTCGACACCATTTTGTAATTAAACCTCTATCCAACTTTGACCTCATGAAATGGGTAAAAAGACTTGGTATTAAAAATTTCAGAGGAATATATAGTCGTGATGGTCTACCAAAAAAAATTAGAAAAGAATGTGGAATAATTAATCTTGATGATATAACAGGACCTGGAACACACTGGGTTTGTTATAGAAATATAGATGGGGGGAGTGGTGTGGTTGAGTACTTTGATCCATTTGGACTAATAATGCCAAATGAAGCACTGGAGTATTTTCACACTTCCGGAAAACGAATAGTTTACTCAATGGATGAAATACAAAATCGCAGTACTGTTCTCTGTGGATATTGGTGTTTATATTATCTGTTTGAAAGACAACGGGGTAATAGTATTCTTAATGTAATACATAACCCTCATTTTGATAATGACAACAGCGATTTTATAAAGTCATACTTTGGAGGATAAAAATAATATTTAATAAATATTATTTTTTTAATCTCTATCAAAAACTGACAATTCATCTATTTTTTTTATAATTTTTTCCATATTAATTATATTTCTAAAAACGTTACTAATTAATTTATCTAAAGTAAAATATTCTTTAATAAGCATTACTAACTTTGATTTTTCACTTATAATATTATATCTAGTTAAATCATTTAATATTTTTTCTAACTTTATATTTTCTTCCATATTAATTCTTCCATAAAATTCGGAATTAGTTTCCTTTAAATTTTTTATCTCTTGTTGTAATTTCATATAAACTTCTTCTTGACATTTTATCAATTTTGTAATATCTACTTTTTCTTTAAAATCAGATAAAATGTTTTCCATTTTTATATTTACTTTTTATTCTTTAAAATATATATTTTTTTTAATCTTCATTATCATCAACCGCCGCATTTTTTAGTAATTTAATTCTTTCAACTTTTGTATTAAGATCTTTAACGCTATCAACTATATCAACAAATTTTGAGTAAATGCCAATAAGACGATAAAGTTTCTTCTTTTTATCACTCTTTATTTGCAACCAAGAATACTCCTCATTTCTTATTTTTTCCCACATCTCACATTCACCAGCCATTAGCACTCTAGAAAGATCATCGTTTTTCTTTCTAAGAGCCTCAAACTCATTATTTATTTGTGTTCGAACATCTTTCTCGAAATCCTTGATTGTTTTAACATCCATCTTTTTCTCTATCTCAGAAAAGAATTTGGCTTCCATGTATTATAAGAATAGATAGTTTCCTTTTACAACTTTGTTAAGCGTATTTGATTTCTCACTTATTTCCATAAGCAACTCAAATATTTTTATAAATTTAGTATCGTTTTCCAATCTAGAAAAATCAGCGTATTCATAACTCATGTTTAAGTTGTTGTATATCTTTTGAAGTTCACTTTTGACAAAATTAGATCTGGTAGACATACTTATTAGATGTATTTTATCTAAACATTATATTAAATGAAAGAATCTTATTGCATTAAAGATAAAAGAGAAACTCCTTGCACAGAGCCAAGTGGTTACCAAAATGATAAACGTGGACGCACTCAATTCTTCTGTCATTGTGCAGTTCGTGGAATTAAAAAAGTTAGATACGTGAAAACTGGAACAGCTTCTCAAACTGGAAGTGGAAAAAGAAAAACTAAAAAGAAGTCAAAAAACTAGTAAGCCCGTCTGAAGGGGCGGGCGTTTTTGATACTGTATTTGGTGGTGCTCTAGCCAGAAGAAGACCCACATTAACAGATAAAATAGCAGAAGGAGCAGCTATGTTTGTAAATCCAACTGCAAGTTGGCCAGCAGCTTTTATGAAACTTGGTAGTCAAGGTTTAAAAGGTATAACAGACAACATCCATCACTATAGAGGTGGAGCTGTAGACATTCATAAACAAATTGGTAAATTACCAAAACCAAAAGGAGGATGGACCTTGCCAGGACATAAATATACTGGACCCTATAATGATCTCGAAAATCAAGTAAGATATGATCCGAAAACCGGAGAAATATTAGAAATTTACGATCAACCAACTGGACCAACTGATGCTGTAGCCATGCAACATGATGTTGATTATAGTGTTTGTGGTGATGACCGAAAGTGTAAAAATAAAGCTGATAGAAAGATGGTAAAATCGTTGGATGCTATTCCTTGGAAAGAAAGACAATGGGGGCATACTTTAGCTAGAACAATAATTAATACCAAACAAAAACCTGGAATGGGGACAAAAAACGTAAAGCGGCGTTGAGTAGTGATTGGTCTCAACAATTAGCCGACGAACTTCACAAACCAATCACACGAAACTTTCAAAAGAGATCAGTAGTCTCAAATGGAATTGATGATATCTGGGCTGCTGATTTAGTAGAAATGCAAAAGTTTAGTAAGTGGAATAAAGGAATTAAATATCTTCTGATGGTTATTGATGTGTTTAGCAAGTATGGATGGATTAGAGGTTTGAAAGACAAGAAAACTGAAACTGTAAGTAAAGCATTCGATGACATATTCAAAAGTAAACGTAAACCTCAAATGTTATGGACTGATAAAGGTTCCGAATTTATAAGCAAACATTTTAAAGATTTTCTCAAAAGTAAAGGAATTAAACTATATCACACTGAAAACGAGGAGAAATCTAGTGTTGTTGAGAGATGGAATAAAACAATGAAAAACAGAATGTGGAAGATGTTTACTGTGAATAACAACACTGTTTACTGGAATAAGATAGAAAAACTAGTTGATAATTACAATAATGCGAAACATTCTAGTATAAAAATGACTCCTGTTGAAGCAAGTAAAAAGAAAAATGAAAGTAAAGTTTGGTCTAATTTGTATGGTGAATCTATTTACTTTAAACCTGGTAAATCAAAGTTTGTGGTTGGTGATCGTGTTAGAATTTCTAAGTATAAGAGGAAGGTATTTGATAAAGGCTACACACCAAACTGGACAGAAGAAATATTCGTTATTGATAAAGTTTTACCTACAAAACCTGTTACGTATAGAATTGTTGATCTGATGGGAGAAGAAATTAAGGGTTCTTTCTACAACCAAGAATTACAAAAAACAAAATAACAAACATTTAGAATAGAAAAGATTATCAGACGAGATAATAAGAAAAAAATGGCATTAGTAAAATGGAGTGGATATCCTGATAAATTTAACTCATGGATTAGTTCTAAGGATTTGGTTGATTTTTAATACGAATTTCGTATTAAAAATAGTTATTTACTCGTTTTCTTCTTCAGATATAACTAAGTCTTCAACTGCTTGATCAGTTAACTCTTCACCTTCACTATCTTCCTCTTCCTCTTCAATTGTTAGTAAAGACTCTCTAGGTTTGAGTGGTTTAACATAGCACTCATGTACTTTTATTTGTAAAGATGACACAGTTTTACTTATGAAGATTCCTTCAATTATCAGAGCCAATTTAACATTACAGTACTGTTCGATATATTTAAAAGGATTTAAATCTTTACCTCCCTTTCCCTTAAACAAAGATAAAATTTTCTTTGATTTTTCTGAGTAAATAAGTTTCGCATAAAAAACTGGTGCGGATGAGGGATCATTTCTTGTTTTCTTCTTTCCTTTTTTATCAGTGTATTCTTCCTGTTTGTAATATAATGGTGTAGTAAGAGTCGAAGCTAAATCTGGGCCATATTCATTCTCTAAATATTTTTGAGAAAGAGATGTTACGTTATTAATAACTTCCAAAAATGCTTTTTCTTTGTTATTTGGTTCGCTATCTTTAGCCCAAAGACATACTGGAATACTATAACCTACTAACTTTTTTGTTTCTTGATTTTTCTTTTCACTAACACCAAAGCTAAAAAGAAATGGGGTTTCGATTACAAGCGGTCCTTTCTTTCCATTCGAATATTTGATTTCAATTGGAATACGCTTGTATTTAATTTTGCTATCTTTTACTTTAAATTCTTTGGATTCTTTAAAGATAATATTGTCTTGGGTGAGATTTTCGTAACTTGACAATTGCATTTTTATTAATTATGAATTATTAATCTTTAAATCATTATACCACTCATCTGTTTTTGTAATTGGTATAGGAATTTCTAAAATTTTATTACTTTCCCCTTCTTCCGTGAAAAATTTATCTAACAATAAACAAGTTTTTCCTCTATAATAACTACTACCAAAAATGGCGTAATTATATTCCAAAGAATTTCTAAAGGATTCTAATTTGACTAAATCAATCTTTTTACCTTCGATATAATCTTCTAAATATTCACATAAAATTTGAGCTATAAAGGAATAAAATGGTTTTATTTCATCAAACTCCTCACTATCATCATAATCTTTCATTATTAAATAAATAGTTTTAAATATTGATAAAAGTCTACTAAAACCTTTCAAAATTTTCTGTTTTTTTAAATCATTAGTTTCTCTTGCTTCAATTATTTTTTTAGCTAAAGTATCAATTATAAAAATATCATCGAAATACATTTTTATTTTATTTTAATTAAAATATTTAAGCATTTTTTTCTAAAAATTCAAATGAGTATCTATCCCCATCTTTTTTAGAAAAAACTGTTTTGTAATACTTTACTTTCCGACAAATATTAGAAATAATTGAAAAGGAAATATCTAATTCAAGTGAGGCGGATGTAATACTTTCATAATTTTTTTGTTTTTTGTTTTTGATATTAAATGATTTTATTGGTTTATTATTTCCTTTTCTAATATTTTCTGAGACAGTTAGTAATTGTAAATTTTGTATTTTATTTTTTTTAACAGAATCAATATGATCAATAACAAATCCTTCTGGAATGACACCTTTAATACATT
>OZ038000.1:23922262-23927262 GCA_964035705.1 Porites rus
AGCTCAGCGTGGGCATCTGACAGCAGTCAATTAATGCTATTTTTGAAGGTGATTTGTACTATGAGTAATGTGCTCCTTGCAATCCTTTTTTTCACCTTTAGCAAAAAACCTTTCGACGTGATTTCAGGGGAAAGTCCCTGAATCAGGTAAGAGCTTTTTCATGTATAAAAATAGAGCTGTCTTTCTCTGATTAATTCAGTGAACCGAATGAACTCACCAAAAATAATTTTTCAAAAGAAATGAAAACAAACAAACAAACAAAACAGGTCTATTAGAAAGCTTTTTGCAAAATTTATCAAAACTATGACTATTGTACAAAGTACATTTGTACGGCAAAGTTGCGAACGCAGTCGCATTTCCGGTTTTCACGAAACAATCGACAACCTGAACTACGTTTGCGTTCGCTGGCTATTGTAGCTTCGGTGCAAAGTGTTTTACCTAACTCTCCAATGGAGGCTACTTTTGTCCATTTTTGACAAAAAAAATTGTTTCGAATTAATTTTTCGGTGATAGTGACCGGTATAGAAATTTCATTCGGTGAAAAGGAAAAAAAATTGTCACAATTAAAGTTCGCAACTACTAAAGGAACGTGAATCATGATTACGCAGTCACGCACACACGTGTAAACTTTGATATCACATCATTCCAACTAATGAATACGTGTTCACAATTTTTTTTTGTAAAATAGTGCCAAAAATATATTCAAATTATAATGATCATTAATCTTAAAGTGCAACTAACCACCCAATTTTTTTTTCGCTGAACGAAATCTTCTTATCATCCTGCTTACTTGTGCGAAAAAATTTTGGTCATAGCGTTTTTCCTTATTTTTTTATAATTTTTCAAAGTTTCAAATTTTGGCGGTTCTTACTGCCACTACCGAGCTCTGTGGAGAATGGGTCCGAGTGTTATTGTGACGTCATCGAAGGAGCTCGACCTTCGCGAGCAACACGGACTTGGTTGAAATCTTCTTCTGGAATCATGGCCGACACTGTTAAAGTAAGTTTCCTTAAAACAAGGTGAAAAAAGTCTTATTTCAAGGTCCTGAGATAAGACATTCCAATGCTTGAAACAAGGAACCCAAAATCCCAATAAAAGAACCGGATTCCTTGAAATCGGAAATCTTCTCCTTGTTTTAAGGTAATAGGAAAGAGTTGCATAAGCCAGAAGCAAGAAGGTTGCTTCTTGTCTTCAGGTCATAGTTGTCTTGAAATAAGGAAGGTTTCCTTTGTTTTAAGATATTAACCAATTTTAGATCAAGTAAAAAATGTCTTGTTTTAAGCCATGAAGCAAGCCATAATTGCCTCGAAATCAGATATTTCCCAGTTTTAGGATGGAAAACCTGTTTTAAGTTTACCTTTATATAAAGGAAAATTGCTTGTTTTAAGATGAAAACCAGTTCATCATTGTCTTAAATAAAGGAACTGTTTCCTGCTTCAGGATATAATATTCAACTGAAATTATAACTTTGAGGCAAGGAAGCTTTAACAATGCATTGAAATATATACACTGTACAAGGAGACTGTTAGGTCAAAATATCAATGTTTTATTTAAGACTGGATTAATTATGTTCATGCAATATAAAGGTACAATTTTTCCAATAACTTGAACAAGTCATGTTAACAACGGTAATTTTTCACATCCATACATGAACTCAACATATTCTACATAATGCACTTTTGACACTGCTGGTCAGACAGGGGATAGACAAATTAATTAGGGATAAAATAACAATTAAATCATTCCAATGGTAATATTAAAAATCACTGCCATGTTTTAGAAGTTACATGACTGTGAGTGAACTAATTAAAAAACCCTACAACTACTTCATGTCAGCAGTTTAAAAACCTTGTTAACACTAACTGTAGAGTGATTTTAATTAACCTGTGAAACAGATAATGCCAAGTATAAGGTGCAAAATAACAAAAGGTAAAGAAAATAAGACAATGAAATTTGTGCACAATAGTGTGTATTATTCTACTGCCTATTTCACAGGTTAAGTAAAATTAACTCTAAAAAGCATGGAATATGAAACCAACATAATTTAAGATCAGTTACGCGAATCAAGCTGTTTTTCTTTGGAACAATTCCAAAAATATGTTCTCCTAAGAAATTAAAGAGATGTTTGCAATCATCTTCATACTCTAAATTACGCTGTCATATGTTACCAGGGATGAATGAGGCATCTCAGGAATGACCTGGCCCCAATTGTTCTAAAGGTGGACAGCACTATCCACCTGATAAATCTCTTATCCACTGGATAGAGATTTATCTGATGGATAGTGCTCATCCAGCTTTTGAACAACTGGGGCCTGGTGGTTTAATACAATGCAAAGACCATATCCTGTTACACCCTGTTGCAATTATTGAGTTAATTGCTATTTGGGCTGTTTAGTATTGATAGTAGTTTGTTCTCCAACTGTTTTAACAGATAGGTCTTGCGTTTTGGCATCACGCCAAAAATATGTTCTTCTAAGAATTTGAAGAGATGTTTGCGTTCGTCTTCATACTCTAAGTTAAAAGTATAATACACTGCCACTAATGTTACTAACGATGAAAGAGGGAGGGAATAATCTGGGTGCTTAATGCATTCACAGAGAACATCTTGTTCTAGGATTACAAACATCTGGGTTGCAGAGTCAGCGGTATCTCCCTCAACATGAACCAGATACGGAGCCTTTGATGGAATGTCTTTCAGGAAGTTTTCCATTTTCTCACCTCCCTTAAAGAAAGCATCAAGTTTATCAGCAGGTTTACTGAGACATTGTTCAATAATTTACGAGGTTCACTTCTCATAAATTTGTAATTTCATATTTCTAAGGTTTCTTCTTTGGCTTGTCAACTATGAAGTCTGCAATCCCATTGCCATTACAAATCATTAACATCTGGACCCCCCTATTTGGAAATACATTTGTATAGCAACCATTTTAGGAGTCAAATTGTTCAGAAATCTCACTGATCTGCCCTTTCATGAAATATTAATACCCAAATGTTTGTCTTTCGTTGATAGCCTGATGGAGACCTGAGTATAAGTGCCAGGTCGACAGAGCCCTCTTTCCACCACTATGTCTCTCAACCCCCAAAAAAGTAAATTTGTCCTATATACAAGACAAAACCTAAGATCCAAAGAAAGTGCATCAGCCCAGATCTCTCCAGAGAAGTCCCTTTTCCTCTCAATTCAACCATGAAAAGTTATTGCTTCCTCCCTACACAAAGGATTTTTTTTGTCACCTTAACTGCCCAACAATAATGATTTCAGAAATAAGGTAAACAACATGTCCCATGACAAAAGTCATGAATTAACCAGTAATTTCCAATTCAAAAATTCTTCAAATTTGTTTTTTTTTTTTACATAAAACTACATGCAACAACACCAATATCATCATTATCAATTGCTGTCTTCCAATAAGTGTGGCATAAATTACACTATTTAATTATCCGGCTTTGGGTGACTTTACCTTTAATGTCAGAAGAAGTGGTGCCATTTTGGTGAATGGTTCATGGATTTTTTGTAGTGCTGCCAAGTCATCTACAATGAAAAGTGTAATAAAAAAAGACAAACACAGAATTAATTACTACCAAAGGTTTTATTCAACTTTGGGGCTTAACTCCAATTAATGCACAGGGTGGTGACTTCTGCTGGTCACATTCCACAGGTCAAGAGAAGTCACTGCTTGGTCGATATATTACTGAGCCACATAGGAGCATTCTGTAAAAAGATTAGATAGCAGACAGTCTTTTGGTGTTGTTTACTTATCTGTAGCGTGGCAACCAAAACTGAGACCTGTGGAAATTAAAAGTGACCTGTACTTGATCTGCTGCTGTTTACTACAGAAATGGAATGAAATATAAATTGAAATTCATAAAGTGTTCCAATTACGTTAGTAGTGTGGTCCCGGTCCTTGTTACAGTAACTAGCACAATATGCAGGCCTACCTAGTTCTGTGGGTAATAGAAATAATTTCCATTACTTGAGACATTTTGTCGAAAATTACCAACAGAACTATCACCTTTGTTTGGGTAGATGAGTTTTGTCCCCACCTGACATGTGTACAACGGAAAACGATCATCCTTCCTGCTAGGTAGAAATCCTTGCACACAAGCAGGCAAACCCTAAACTAAGTTATTTATTGAGATATTTCTTTGATAAACATACCCGTATTACTTTCATCCACAAAACATTTCGTCAATCCCTTCCACCGAGTTATAAAAACTTCATGTTCACACTTTTTCTTTGTTAACTTTGAAATCAGCAGCTCCAGTTCCCTTAACAGCTGTAAATAAAATAGACCAATCAGTGTTCGTTACACTGATGGAGAGCCCCCTGTACTAGGGTAACATTCAGTGATGTATAATTGAAAATAATAAGAGCCAAACTGAAATGTCAGAAGTCTCTCTGTAACCCTTATACATGTCAATGTTATATATTCCCTAGCTCTTACCACTTTTTCATGTTCTAAATAAGGAAACTGTTCCAGCATGTCATTCACAGCATGCATTCCTTTAAATGTGGATATCTTCTCGCGCCTTGCATCAAAGGTAAGCCTTTGCAACTGTTCCACTGCTTTCCAGTTGACCACTCTGTTCCAAAGCTCTTTTAGAAGTTGCTTGTTATGCTTTTCCACGTCCTCCTCACTCTGGTCAACCTCGAAACTATCAGATATGTCGGGTCCTTTCAGTTTTTTGCTACCACCTTTTACATTTGAGTATCCCTTCTTCAGGAGGTGCTTTGTTGAGGCCTTTATGGGGAGTGAGCAAAAAAAAGAAATAATAAGCTAACCACCTCTTAAATTATTGTTTATATTCTCACATTTAATACTTCACTGACAGAGTTGAATTAATATAGATTCAAACCCCATTTCAAATAGTAAATATAACAGATATAGATATATTGTTACTTTTTGTCACACAACACAATAAACAATAATCACTTTGATGTGGGTCAATTTCTTTCTGTTTTCCTATAACCAGCAGTTATTGTTATCCTTGGGAAAGACCAT
>OZ038000.1:23937262-24112262 GCA_964035705.1 Porites rus
ACGTGACAGTACTTTGCATGATCAACAGGTTCTTCATATTGAAAATGCTGGTTCAGAATATTTGAGAAGTTTTTTTTCAAAACAGTATGGAATAAATGATAGGGCAACGATTCTTGAAGCTCCATATTTTGATGTAACCAAACAATTGCCACAGGACATTATGCATATTTTTCTTAAAGGTATTTTAAGTTATGAAATTAAATATCTAATGAAATACTTCTCTCACAACAGAATTTTCACACTTCATGAATTGAACAAAGAAATTGACAACTTTGATTATGGTTACTCTGAGTTAAGAGACAAACCAGCTCCCATAAAGGAGGCTGAACTAGAATTTAAGTCCAGTTCAAACCTAGGCCAGAGTGCAAGTCAGATGTGGTTTCTTGCTCACATGCTTCCTCTTTTTCTAGGTGGCAAAGTAAATTGCAATGACCCACACTGGAACACTTTTCTTTCTCTTCTAGAAATCATGGGTATTTGCTTTGCTCATAAAGTTACTTTTAGCTCTATAATTAATTTAAAGCGTTTAATCAAGGAACATTTGACGTTGTTTAAGAGTGTGTACCCAGATGCAAGAATCTTACCCAAACAGCACTACCTGGTTCATTTGCCAACCCAGATAATGATGTTTGGGCCTCTAATCCGAAGTTGGTGTATGAGATTTGAAGGCAAACACTCCTACTTTAAGAACATGGCCCGCACAATTAAGAACTTTAAGAATTTACCACTGTCTTTGGCAAAGAGACATCAGAGTATGGAAAGTGCTGCGTCCCTTCAAATTGATGATGAGAGTTCTATCACATGTTCACTTTTGTCAGATGATATTGTGTTTGGGAAAGGGAGACTGCTAATGGAGCATGACAGAGAGTACGCCATAAATACTATCACACGATTCTATGAGATAGAGAAGAATAAATTGGCCGATAACTTATAGATCTATCAGTACAATTCCATTACAGTGTATGGAACTCAATACAAACCAGGTGCAAATAACTTCCTTCTTATTTCTTTAAATGATACTGGTCTACCGCAGTTTGCAAAATTGTCAAAAATATGGTTTGCACCTTACAATAGACCTTTCTTTTTGGTTATGTTTATGAAAACGGACTCATTTTGTGAACATCTAAATGCCTTTGAAGTATTGGAGCCAGAAGCTGCTCAAGGATATGATGTTGTTTCGCATTCTGATTTGTTTCACTATGAAGTATACCATGCCCATAAACAAGGGGGTACACAGTACATTGTATGTAGGGAAAGTGTTCTGGCTCTTTGAAGGAAGTCAGTGAACATTAAATGGCTACTGCAGCTATTTTTTTAAATACTTTGAATGGCCAAAATCACCTTTGCATCTTAGTATGGCAAACTAAAGAAGGTTAAGGGTCCAGGGGCCCGTTTCTTGAAGATCCGAAAATTAATGGACCCGTAAAGCTGTTGTTGTTAACATGCAAGATACAGGTTTCAATAGTTTTGCATCTAACATGATAAAACTATCAGTTACTGAAACCAAATTGAGTAGTTTGCTAGCCAGGACCCACGCTCTTGTTCTTCATATTTTGATTTGAATATTTGATTTGGCCCAAAAAGTAATACCGGGACTTTCAAGAAATGGGCCCCCTGCAGTTGTGCTAAATGTCTTGCGTGACTCACACTTGTAAGTGCACGTCTTAAATATCATCAGGTTTGTTGCTAGTGTTTCCGTTTATACATAGCATAATACCTGAAACCAGCACATGGTGCAAGGTCATTATATTGTTACAATAGCACTGTAGGTTGCAAAAGCATTGGATTTTAATTGCATCTTGCTAGTTTTTCAAAACCAGCTCATCATTATAGTGTGGTCACACAATAATGAGCTCTTGTATCAATTTAGACCTGCTCTTCCATTAATTGAACTTCATAACCTGTTCTAAAGGTGCACTAAAAATGAGTATATATAATAGCATACAAGCATCTTTCTCCCATGATATTAACTACAGGGTTTGTTAGTGTAAATGTTACCTTACTTTGTGTTGCATGAGTTTAATATTTATGAAAAACAAGGATTGTTGATGATGGAAAAAGGGGGACTGTTTCATTGTAAAAGCCTGTAAGTTCACTTTCTCTCCCGAAATATTTGTTTACATTTTCTTTCATGTACAGTCTATTTTTATAGTTGCTTTTTAAATCAGTCAAACAATACAATATTGAAATATATATTGCAAAAATCAAGCATCTTAAAAGTATCTTAAAACTAGCTTTGTTTGTCCACAAAACTAGCACGTCATTGACCTTGTTTTGAGATATCCATAATCAGAAACTTTTATGAATAAAAGTGACTTAAAACTAGGTCTGGTTGTCCTTAAGACTAGGTCCTTACTTCTGTCTTGTTTTGAGCTATCCATCCACTTACTTTTTAAGAACAAAAAGGCTTAAAACTAGCTTAGATGGTGCTCAATGCAGGTCCTGGTTCATCTTATTTTGAGATGCTATCTGCCTAGTCATTTTTAAGAGTCGTGAAGTCTTGAAACTAGGTTTGGTTACCTTAAAATCAAATTGTTAACTCTTATTTTAAGGCTAGCATTCTTGAAATAAGAGTTTGTGCTTTAACAGTGCGACGCCTGTGTTGTTTTCGGTTTTAGCAGAACAGCCGATCCCCAAAGAGGTATCGGGCTTCATAGAATTTTTATCTTTGATGACTCACGCGAGGAAACGTTAAAAGAGGACGGAAATGGGTGAACTTTGTCCAGCAGAGGAGAGCTAAATAGGAGCCAACCATTTTTACAGCGTGCGCGCTTAAAAACAATCGAACTTTTGATCTAGTGATCAACGATCAGGAGCCCATCATCTTCAAGGCGAGTTTTCGCGGACTTACTTTTAAAGGGAACAAGGTCGTCGGCTAAATCAAAGCAGAAGATGGACCAGTCTTTACGATGAGGTACGATATTTATCTGTACGTAGTAAGCTAAGATTTCCGGGCAGCCATATTCAGATGATAGCATATTCTTATGTTGGAATGTATTGCTGGTAAGAATAATCTGCCGCTCTGCTGATTTTGGTAAACAAAGAACTTAATAGGTTTCTTTTGTTTCCTATTTTAACAAAAAAAGGCCAACGCATTTTTGCATACATTTTTTCTTGCAAAATAAGCTAAAACTGGCAAAAAAATGCACGGCAAGGTTTTTCTGTTGAATCAGAGGCCACATAGAAAATTTTTTAGCTTTTTTTTTTTTTTTTTTTTTGTATTTTATTTATTTATTTTCTTTTTACAGGTATAGTACAAACAACATACAGATCGAAACATACAAACATTACAAAATTTACAACAACTACCTTAATTACAAAAAAAAAAAACAAAAGAAGAAAAAAGAAGAAATAAATAAAAAGCTACGCTGCACTACACTACAAGGCTTACATAGCTTATTCGACTTGAACTTAAAATACAGAGTAATACAGGGAGTATTAGAAAAACGAAGTTTGGATAACTACTGTTGTATTAATGGGAGTAACGGCTTCCATTTTTTATCATGGAAATGGATTTTGTTGTTTCTTTTCGCGATAAAACGTTCGGTTTGAAACGTTTTTTTAAATTTATCGACTAACAGACTTACACATAAACAGCCCTTATTTAACTTACAGCGGTAAATAAAATATTTGCTTTCAAGAATGATGTAATTGACTAGAATGCTTATATTATCTGTATCTAAGATCCCAAAAAGGACATTCATGATATCAAACCTAACAGTTATATTAAAAGAATCAAGTACAGACTTTAAATCATTCCAAAACATGCTTACTTTTGTACAATGGAAAAAGAGATGTTCTATGGTCTCCAACTCCTTTTCACAAAAATCGCACAAGGGAGAATCTACTTTTTTGAACTTAAACAGCATCTTGTTCGTGTATAAGATCCTGTTTAATATCTTATATTGGAATTCTCTTAATTTAGTATCCAATGTTGTTTTGAAGGGCAGTAGATATATCTTTTCCCAGTCCAACTGAAATGTGTGTGTGCTGAAAGCATCGTTATATTTCCTTTGCGCTGTTGGTATACTGGATATCTTAGAAACAAAACTGTCATATAATGACTTTGATTTAAGATTTTGGAAATTGACTTTTTTCCCTTCAATACGTAACTTGAAATCAGTTTGGATTAGATCATGAGTTTGTGAAGAGATAGAGTTTTTATTTGTTTTTAATATTTTGCGCCATTCTTCAGGAAAAGCATTGAAGAGACTGAAAAGTAGAAAATGTTCAACTGGTGAGAGAGTTGAATATAATGGTTCCTTGTTCGACTTGAAACCTCCCCACGTGTCGTAGAGGTCTCCAATTTTTACAATTCCAAGATTAATCAGCCTACTGTTATAGACTGACTTTGATTCAATGCAAATGAACTGGTTGTTCCATATGACCTGATTTGCTATTTCAGAGGATGAGGAGGGGTTGTCTTCATTTAAAAGGGTCCACGCCACAATGCATTCTTTGTAAAATTCTGGAAGAGTTACCGGTAGTTTAGTGTAGTTAAAATTGCAATGAAACAAGAATTTTTCCCCCTACTTTCTTAAGATAAAAATCCAGAAAAAACTTCCAGCCAGCGGGGTCAATGGAGAGATATCTCTTAATACAAATTATTCTTTGGGCAGAGATCATTGACTCAATGTTGGGCATTTTCAAGCCTCCTTTATCAATAGGGTTAATAAAAGCTCTGCGCTTTACTTTATCTTTTCCCTTCCAAACAAAGGAATATAGCAAAGTATTTATTTTTTTGATAAACTCTTCTTTATTTGAAATGAGAACAACCCTGTATAAAATCTTTGGTATGGCGAAAGACTTGATCACTTGAATTTTTCCAAGTAGTGTAAGACCTCTCCAGCTCCAGCCCTTCAGCAATCCCCTCAGAGATTTCTCGATTGATTCAAAGTTAAGCTTATAAAACAGTGCGTGATTAAAGGTGAAATGAACCCCCAGGATCTTTATGGCCTTACTTATTTCATTAACACCTAGTTCTGAGCTGTTTACTTCCATGTTTCCTAGTAGAAGAATTTCCGTCTTGTCGTGATTGACCTTCAATCCGGAGTATGTACTAAACAGAGCGATAGTATCAAAAAGGGTGGGATGCGAAAATTTGTCCCTAACAAATGATGTCATATCATCAGCGAATGTAACTAATTTGATTTCGGAACCACCCACCTCAATACCCTTAATTTGATCGTTATTACGTATGGATAATGCCAATAATTCAAGTACTATTATGAAAAGAGATGGCGAGAGTGGGTCGCCCTGGCGAACACCCCGTTTAACATTGAAAGGGGGGGTGGAAAAACCATTATTGAAAACACAACTTGATATATTATTATAAAACGTCTTGATCCACCCCAAGAAGGATTCTCCAAAGCCAAAGAACTCTAGCGATTTGTGGAGGAAGTTCCAATTTAGAGAATCGAAGGCTTTCTCAAAATCAATTGCGGTCATTATACCTTGGTAGTCTCGCATTTTAGTAAATTCCAACACATCGGTTATCGTACGAGTTGCATCAAAAATTGTTCGTCCTTTTACAAAGGCATTCTGGTCATAATGGATAATATGTGGTAGGACATTTTCTAGCCTTTTAGCGATAGCTTTTGAGCCAATTTTAACATCAACATTTACCAGAGAAATCGGTCTCCAGTTTTTTATCCATCTCCTATCTTTGTCCTTTTTCTCAATTAAAGTTATTACGGCTTGCTTTTGCGAATGTGATAATTCACCATGAAAATACGCATAATTTAATGAGTCCACTAGAAATATTCCGATGTCTGACCAGAAGAACTTGTAAAATTCTATAGTAAGCCCATCGTTTCCAGGAGTTTTATCGTTACTAAAGGTAGACAGAACCTTGAAACATTCGGAATATGTTAATTGACCCTCGCACGTTTCCCGCATTGAGTCGGTTAACTTAGGAGATGAGAGGGTATCTTCCAGAAAAGGACAAATCGAATAGTCAGTTTGTATTCCCGACTTTTCGTCATAAAGCTCAGAATAAAAACTGTGAATTTCAGTCATAATAGTGTCCGGAACAGTAGTCTCTTCTCCATTTGCTCGAATAAGTTTCCGCTTTTTTTCTTATTTCTGTTTTCCAGATTTAGAAAATACTTGTTGTTTCTTTCCCCTTGTTCAAACCATGTAGCGCGGGAACGAATGATTGAGCCTCTTACAATGTAATCATACTCTTGTTCGTATTCTGTTTTGACTGATTCGAGGTTGGCAAGGTTTTCTTGCGTCGGTGATTCTGCTATTTTTTCCTCACATATTTTAAGCCTGTTTTCAATTGTTTGAATTCTATTTCTCCTTTCTTTAGCTTTCAGTTTGCTATACGATATACTTTCCCCGCGAATTTTGTATTTCATCCAGTCCCATTTAATTCTCGAATCATCGCAAAAATTAATTTCGTCTATCCACTTAGGAAAGTTCTCGCGTAAACGCTCAACAAAAAAAACGTCATCCAAGAGACTGTTATTGAACTTCCAAAAAGATGGGCCACGCTGCTGATCATTTAGACTGTCAATTTCTAAAGTTATTGCATGGTGATCCGTTCTTATAGCTGTCACTATGTCGACTTTAGCTACGTCATCTTGTAATAGGTCACTAATGAGCCAATAATCAAGGCGTCTTTGAATAATTGGGCTTTTTTGTCTCCAAGAAAATTTCTTGCTATTAGGATTACGGATTCTCCAGATGTCAACTAAATCATAATTCAGCATAATGTCCTCCACACACTTAACTGAGTCTTTTAACACAGGGTTTCCACCCGAACAATCTAGGTCTGGGTCCATAGTTACGTTCCAATCCCTTCCTAATATAATTTTGTAGTCAAAATCATTGTATCCCTCATCATAGATAAGCTCAGACAATGTTTGGAAGAACAACGATTGCTTAGTGGTGGTATTGGGAGCGTAAATATTTATCAGAAGGAATGGAACATCTTGAATAGTTGTCTCTAAAATGAGGTACCTCCCATCCTCATCCGATCGAATTGATTTCAATTTGAAGTCAAAGGATTTACGTATAAGGATTGCGACCCCACGACTATGGTTAGAGCCATGAGCAAAGTAAATGTCCCCGGACCACTGCTTTTTCCATTGATTTTCAATCTCTTCAGTGCTGTAAGTTTCCTGCAGAAAGCAGATGTCTGAATTTTGCTTGTATAGCCAGTTGAAAATGGACTTACGTTTTTCAAAAGAACGGATACCCCGAACGTTCAGCGAAAGAGTTTTAAACTTTAAGTTGTTGAAATCCATTGAAATTTGCATACGTGTAGTGGAAAAAAGACAACAACAGTAGCTGTTATTCCCAGAAGGGTCACTGTTACTCGAACAATTAACGCATTCCTGATTTTGTCAAGTGCAAACTGAATAAATATAGAATAACACACATAACAAAACAAAAGAAACGAGATGAAAAACGTAGCCAGTGTAAAGAATTAAACTGTTGAAGCTACGCCTGGACGAGATCAAGTGTTATACTTTTGTTTAAATCGAACTTCAGAAGAGAACTAAGGAATATGCTAATTTGGAAGAAAAAAACATCCAGAACGTTTGTTCACAAAGTGTTATTCTAAGCCCTTCGTTATTGAATGATATTACGTTTTTGTAGTTTAGTCTGTATAACCTATTTATTGAAAATATTGCCTGTGTTTGTTTTCAGGCATATTCTTGCAGCAGTTCATTTCAATTTCAACCTGCACAGGGACTGCACTGGTATCACAGAGATCAGGGTTGGAATCCCTGTAGGCCTGAATTTTTTCAGGCTTTCTTTTCACAACTGCATAAGTTGTGTATTTGACTGTAGTGATCTTTTTTGTTTATAATATATTATGTAGATTATTTTCTATAAAAATTGGAGAAAGGAATGAATTTTGTAGAAAAAGGAGTAAAGATTTTCATCCTCACAACCCTTTCTATCACCTTTAGAGGAGCTGCTGAATTGTACTGTATTCAATTTACTTTTTTTCCTAGTTCCTGATGAACCAGTTGCAAGCACGAGTTCAAATACAAGAAAAAGGGGGAAAAAAAAAACAGAAAACTCCCAGAGATGGCCCCAAGAAAGCTCGCTATTGCTCTGCATGCAAAAACCCCATGAAAGGACACAAGAATATTAAAGACTGTCCAAAGAATAAGAAATAGGGCTAGAAGTTTAAAAGCCATAGTGAATATTGTCTCTGTTGAGCTTCTGTAGGGAACTTTATTATATACATACTGAGAAATACTCACCAAAAAGCTATGTCGTAAATTTTCGTACGCAAACTAGTTCTAGCCAATCAGAGGAGCGAAGGATGGTTTTCACACGTGAAAAAAATGATACGTCCAATCAGAATCGCGAACGATGTTTTTTCACGTGTGAGAAAAATGATACGTCCAATCAGAAACCACAGAGGTGTGTGAGTTTCGCGCCAAAATTCCCGCCTTTTATTGCAGCTTGCAGCGCCGCACACATTCAACGAGAAAAGTTTTACTTCAAGAGTTTTTCTCGCTAAAAAAGTAAAAAACATTTCGGAAATGGAGTGGAATAGTTTCGTTTGTTTCACTGTCGATAAAGAAAACGGTAGAGAGCCGGCGAAACAACAGCGGAAAGGGATAAACAGAACGAGACGTAAGCTTTTGTTGTGCTTTTTGTCGGAGCTACTTTGCCTTTCATCTAAGCTTAAGCCTATATTGAAACCGGCCATTTTACTTAAATTCACTCATTTTCTATTGTGCATTGAGAACAAACAGTTAAGATTACTTAGAGTTCTTGGATTACCTCATATCATCACCGTAATTTATGTTTTTAACAAACCTTTTTACTGAAAAGCTGATACTTCGTTTTCGTTGTCATTTTGCGGTAAGTGTGTAGCGGCAAATTTTAGCATTTTTGAAAGATTTAAAATAAAACGGCCTCCAAAATGATGAATGTCTCAGTATGTATATAATAAACACAATACCACATGGAAAGTGCTTTGTACGGTATTTACGCACTCGTTGTTTTTGTATCAGAAATCTTACTCGTTCGCTGCGCTCACTCGTTCGATTTCTAATACGTCAACAACTCGTGCGTAAATACCGTACGCCAGCTCTTTCCACGAAGTATTCTCTATATTCTTGTACAAGTTTTGAGTTATACTACGTATATACATGTGTGTATTGTGATTGAATTGTGGTCTATGTATATACAGACAAAACTGGCCAGCTATATCTATCCTTTTGCAATTGAAATCAGAATTCTCGTACAAATTATGCATAGCCTTGAAGGTTGGTTAGCAATAATAGCTCTTTAAGGAAGCTTACCAGCAATATTAAAGAAAAGTCAAAGGATTTTGGTGGGAAATAAATTGAAACCAACCAGTCAGCGGGCTGTGTGTATACCGTAAATCCTCTATTAAGCCCCCCCTTTTCAGAGGAGGAAAGTTAATAAGCCCCCCCTCTCCCTTCCCCAATCCTTATTCTTCACAAAACAATTAACAATTAACGTGGACTGATCAGTTATGGTTTATTCAGGCTGGAAGTTCATATTGTTTTTGGTCTTCAGCCACATGACCTCCAACTTCATATGCTTAACTTTCTCAACTTTGCGCTCTAGTTCTCTGTGGACAATTGTCACCATTTTCTTATAGTATTATAATATCATAAATTTCAAGGCTGTTTATATAAAACATTTAAATGTAAGAGGTAAAAAATGTAAATATAAGAGGAGTTTTCCAGAGATTTTCGTTTGTAAGTTGTGTACGACAAATCAATACAAGTAACCATTCTCATAAAAATTACCGAAGAACATGAGGCCCAAAGCACATTTTTGAAGAAGAATTTTGTTTTTGTTTCTACTTTTAGGCTCCCACAACTGAATTAAATACTTTTGACAGTGACTGTAATTGTACAACGCATTAGTCTACTCTGTCTCATACCACGGTATTTTTGCACAGGTGATGCGTTTTGCTAAATTAAAGAAGCTCCCCCTTTCTATAAAGCCCCCCCTCAAAAGTGCTTGAAAAAAATAACCCCCCCGGGGGGCTTAATAGAGTATTTATGGTAGTTGTGTCTAGAACTAGGGGATTTGTGGACCTGACCTCTTATCAGTGACACATCTCCTGATATCTCTTTCTCTCGTAACAAGGGGCTATAGGAGATTGCTCTTTTTCATAATGGAGAGGAAAAAAGTTTTGTGCTAGCAGTGGCCTGTTTTGGCGGGCAAAAATAAATTTTCATTGCATAATGACTTTTTTATTATTTACAATGAACATCCCTGGGGTGGTACTCAACAAATTTTTATGTGGGGAGGTTCCACCCCGAGGTCCAACTCCTTACCCCTTTATATACCATTTTTCATGAAAAAGGTACCCCTTTCACATACCTTGTTTAGCACTTTGCATCTCTTTTGACCGCTTTAAATGAATTGTCTTTTAAATTGGAATCAATCACACAAATAGAACGTTTTCTTGACTTTATAAAGCCATAAAATTCATTTGTGAGCCCTACTAGCCATTTCACAGACCCAAATGATAGATTTCCCTACCCTTTCATATACTTCAACGAGTAAAATCCCTACCCTTTCATATACTGAAGCCAGAAAAAGATACCCCTTTTAAGCGGAGCCTCCCTTTATAGGCCATTATCGTGAGTACCCCCCGGGGCGAACACCCCACCTGTTGATTTATCACTAGTTCTTTTTTATTACATGCTTATTGAAATCTATAAAATTGTATATTAAAAGGAAAAAAAAAAGTGGTAAAAGCTACAGTTCAAAATGAATCTACTGTTTAGGTCAACAAAAGATCGATGAAGTAAAACAGACAGTTAAACAGATGATCAACAATTTAATAACAGAATAATTTACAAGGGAAAAAGCCTAAAAAGTTTACTTAATCATCTTCGTCGAGTTCGAATCCAGTGTAGGTTTCATCTCTGCCGACAGGAAATTGTTTCCTTATTTCCGTGTAAGCACACGCAGGAAGGGGAATTCGCTCGCAGACAAGCCTGGAAAACTCCCTGTAGGCAATGCTACGCAAGTAACTGTAAAAAAAAAAGACAATAAGAAAAGTATTTAATTTCGGCTGGACGATGTATTAAAGAATTTGTATGTTTTCAAATCGAGTGTGTACCATATCGATCGTATTTGACTCCAATGCGGTACAAAAATAACAAAAACTATCTCACCTTTCTTCGGTTCCAGTTTGTTTATATCTCTGTTTGGCTTTGGTATTGACACGTTCGCCAGCCATACGTAAGCTCCACTTTTGAAGGCAGACAGAACCAAAACCAGGATGTTGTGTGATACACCTTAAGGCCGTTTCGAGTTGAATATCTTCAAGAACACTTTCGCTACACATGGCTTCTTTGCAACCAACTACAGCTCCTGGCAGCAGTAGCACTCGCTCAAATTCTCAAGGACAACACGGCTGCAGTTTCCACAGGAACACCTGTAACAATCAAAGTAGCTAGAATCATACAAAAATTAACACTTTTTGTAGCGACAGCTAACAACTCTCATCATACATTACAGCAATCACGCCGCCAAACAAGCAAGTACTCGATTATTTACATAAGCTTTTACCTCGATCTTCACACGATCATACTACAAATTTACCGACACTCACCAAGAATCCACATGAACTGATTCTTCAAGTCTTCCCCGTAGTTCTTGCTATAGCTTATTTGTTTCATCAACTTCTTCTTCGTACTTTTTTAGCTATTCTTCATCAGCCAAGGGTTGATCGGCATATGCAATGTCATTTTCCAGGCTTTCACATCAAACTTGCGACTCGCGATCACTTTGTTCATCTTCCACTTCGGCCAAATTTGCCTCAGAATCTTCTGAATTAAAACTTCTCTCAGAACTTGAATCACTTAAAGACATATTCCGTTGAATTTTGGTCGTTTTAGTATCCCCCTCGCTTAAAATCAGTTAGTTCGCGGCAGATGTCCTCCTTCGATGACGTCACAACAACATTCGTACCCAGCTCCCACGAACCTCGGTAATGGGACACAAGAGACCTAACTTTAAGGTGACTCGACCCAGTTTTTTTGGGGGGGTACCCTCCTACTTTGAAGCTCTCTGGTATCCCCACCTTTACTTTTATCGTAAGTCTAACACATAGAATGGATAACATATAGATCAATCTACAATATAACATAAAATATTTGGCGATCGGAGTAAATGTCACGTGGTTATAATGCCACGCCCCTTTGAGGTCTGAGTCGAAAATCTCCTGTTGCAGGCATTTTTTCGTGAAAATCTCTCGGCTACACATAGCGCGCATTAGTGTCTTGCGCTGAACAGAGTTTCACCAAAATCGCAAAGACCCAATTCGAGAAATTCAGCGCTTTCCAAATTTAGGTCATAATTTATGCGAAAATGATAAGCAAACTTTACACGGATTATATCTAATAAACTATGAGATTCATCTCTTTGTTTTGAGCATCCTTATAACAGATGGGTCCTTGCAAGTCAGCAAAACGCTTTAGGGCCTTGTAAATGCGCGCGATTTCGAGCAAAGCAAACATATAGAAATTATAGTTTTCGCTATTTGTTGACGTTTGTCAGCGTTTAAGAGTCTTTCTCACGAAAAAAGCATTTTCTTAAAAATTCGTAGTTTTTTTTCCTTCAAATTTTTTCAGGGCCACAATTGATTAACTAACTACCCGGACTCTGAATTTCATGGTCATTGAAAAACTGTGACATTATCTTCTATAAGCCCAAACTTGAGTAAACATTGAGATTTTTAGCGTTTTGGCTGAGTTTGTGCTTTGGGAGTTGTCTATTGTTTCTAGTCTGTCATTATACAGCATTCTTTTTCAGCACGCGTGCAATGACCGCGCTTGGCTGACTTCCGAATGCTCACCGAGATATGATCAGTTTGGTACAGTGAGACAGGCCATCGCGTGATACATACAGGTTTAACTCACAATTTTTAATCAATTCTCGTGCTTCTTGGCTTTGCAACAAAATCAAGAAGTGCTACACACTAAATCTACTTACTATTAAAAAAATATCATTTTTTCATATGTTCAATGCAAGTCAATAATTAAAGCAACTCGTGACGGGAATATCTCGGTGAGCATTCGGAAGTCAAATTTTGTTTATTAGATATAATCCGTGTAAAGTTTGCTTATCATTTTCGCATAAATTATGACCTAAATTTGCAAACCGCTGAATTTCTCGAATTGGGTCTTTGCGATTTTGGTGAGACTCTGTTCAGCGCAAGGCGCTAATGCGCGCTATGTGTAGCCGAGAGATTTTCACGAAAAAATGCCTGCAACAGGAGATTTTCGACTCAGACCTCAAAGGGGCGTGGCATTATAACCACGTGACATTTACTCTGATCGCCAAATATTTTATGTTATATTGTAGATTGATCTATATGTTATCCATTCTATGTGTTAGACTTACGATAAAAGTAAAGGTGGGGACACCAGAGAACTTCAAAGTAGGATGGTACCCCCCCAAAAAAACTGGGTCGAGTCACCTTAAACAGCCATGGAAACGCGAGGATTTTGTCAATCACGATAATTTTTTCGCAAAATTAATCAGAAAAATAAGGAGATTTCAATTAGCGAAAAAACATTTTTGGGGGTTAGTTGCACTTTAACGGATCGTTGATTTAACTTGAGTATTGGATATGTATTTCGCTTAATTTCTTAACGGCTAATTTTATTTATAATGATTATAGTTATGAGTTCGAAGGGTGAATGTTATATTGCAAAACTATAAACCGAGTTTCTCTTTAAACACCAATGCCTGTAAGACGGATTAAGGTCAGCAAAGGCGAAGTGCAATGGCGAAAAGTTTTGTGGCCATTGAAATTGCCGAGAAAAAACTAAGAAAATCGATTAAGTGAATTCAACAACTTTTTGTGTGGGGTTAGTATTGTGAGGAGAGGATTTATTGTTATTCAGTTATTTTGCTTTCGCTGGTAAAAATATGAAAAGCCAATGTAGAAATCATTTATTCTTTAGTCTTAACTACTTTTAGCCGTAGACAACCTGTTGATTTATTGAGCGTAAACTTATTTGTCAAGTGATAATTGTATTTAGTCTGCAAGCTGTGATCAACCTGTAAAAAGCCGTTATCTACCTGTGTAGCTTTTGGAAGTAATTAATGTTTCAAAACAAGCTTAGGTTTCCACCAATAGTCTTGTAGAAATGATTGTTGTGCTCTGTAATTAGACTCGTTGAGTTGTGATGTAATCTGTATCGCTTCGCTAGGTTAGGCATAAATACGCGTGCTTTGTAGGAACTTCTTCGGTTACGTCCTGGTTACATCCTCGTTACATCTAGTCTTGGTTGTATTTTGGTTGGTTATGTTTTGACTCTACCCGTGGTATGGTCTTGGATTAAACCTCTACATTGGAGCCAACTTCTGTTGTAATCATTGTCTCAAGGGTATTCAGCAGACGTAAAAGATTCCGTGCCTTCCCGCAGCCAGCGAGTGTCCCCAGGAAAACGCCTTTCCCAGACAGTTTTAGGGTTTTTCCCCGTCCGTCAGTTTACCCTTTTGTGAAGGCAAAACCTGTTTCCACACTGGTGTTTATGTGAAAAAACGTGTTTTCACACTGGTGGAGAATCAGGGCAATTACGCAAGGAATACCAGAGGCAAAGAAACTTCACAGAACAGGATGTAACCCCTTGGAGCAAGAGAGTACGCCCAAGAGAGTCAATTTAACTTAATGCCGAGATTTTTCACAAAAAGAAAAGAACCTTGCAACCTAAGGAGCTGGAGTAAGAACCAAAGCACTCCGAAGTCGGAAGAAGACGCCTGCGTTGAGTGCGATTTCCCTTTCGACGAATCAAAAATAGCCCCAGAATTGAGGCGTGGGCCAGTTACTAAAGAAGGAACTAGCTCGGAACTGTTGGAACCTTCTCACAAAAACTCTGTAGGGTTTAACAAGACCAACTTGTAACCTGTTGATATTGGTGTAGATTTCCATAGCGACGACAGTCTTAGTGCTTTGGACCCACGGCGCCTCAGAGCTCTCGTAGAATCTGAGGAAGAACTTTATTCAGAAAACGAGAGAGAAAAAGAAAAAGAGAAATGTAGGGATAACATTTTTACAACAGGTAGTCAACAGGTACCCGCGAGTACGTCACCTGTTCCGATAATATATCACCTCCTGGTAGTACATTACCCTCCACGACCGCACCGCTAGATCCTACATTTATAGAACAACCAGAGGTGATAAATACTACACCAATTGTTATCAATTATACTGCTGGTGGACAACAGTTACCGACTATCAATTCACCTGCTGATATTTATAAACATTTCTTACGTAAAAGTTGTAAAGGCGGATTAGGAGTTTCTGCCGCTAGACATAGTGAACCCTTTTCAGACTCTGATCCTACCGACGATTGAAGTTCAACCAGTATGGATGGAGAATACATTCGCGCGCTAACTGAACTTACTCAAAAGCTCTTAAATAAAGACGTATAAACATAAACAAATTCCATGGATATGAAAATGAGGACATAAATCGCTGGTTTGAGAAATTAGAACTAGTTCTGGACTCTAAAGGGATCAGGTTAGATGTCCCCGCCGCAAGAACACAGCTTATTTACAATCTTGCTGGACCAGCGGAAACTTTTATGTTTGAATTGCCACCAGACGAGCGCGGAAACTATAACGCTTTAAAACAAGCCCTGTTGAAACGTTACTCTACCAAGGACCGCGCATGGGTTAAACGACGTCGTTTAGTTGCTCGCCGTCAAGGCCCGAATGAGTTACTATCAGATTATATCAATGATATGCATGAACTGTTCAGCGGACTTAATATGGCCGAAGTGGACAAGGTGACATATTTCACAGAAAGATTACTGCAACCCTTAAAGACCAAAGTCCTAGAGCGAATGCCGGAAACACTCTTGCAAGCAGAAGAAGTGGCTAGAACAGTCGACCCAATATCACAGTAAGAAACTAGCACCAAAGAAAGCAGCCAAATTGAACGCCTAATTGAAGCAATTACCCGCAGTCAACAGGTACCTGCTCAAGCAACAGGTACTAACGCTTCACTTAACAGTCACTTCAAGTACAAATAGAAACATTAACACAGAAGCTAAGTGAACTTACACATACAGTTACCAAGTCAGATAAAGTTGCCGCTTATTCAGAGCCACAAGTGGGTTGCCAAAGTAAGATTGAGGAACTTTAATACTAAACTTGTGAAACGCATGGAAGGTAACTTTCAGGATCAAATTGCCAGTTTGGATAAGAGGATGGACGCACGCATCACTGACCTCGCACAACGTCAGCGAGAGACTCGTAACACTAGGGAGCGATCAAGAGATGACCAACCTTGTTGTTATGTATGTGGTTTGCCTAGCCATTATCAAAACAGTTGTCCACGACGGAACAACCCTGAAGGTGACCGACCGCCGGTGCCCAGGTACGCGCTGCCTGCTCCTGATAACTACACACAATATTCAAGTGGCCCTCAAGAACGACAGCGAGCCTTACCATCGCCGCCGCATCAGAGCCGAATCGCTGCCTTTCAGGACAGTACTCCAACCTCTTCCAGCCATCCGGAGTTGCCCATATACGACTCTCCCAAATATGACTCCGTTGATTGGGCTTATTATTATGATGATGTCCTACCGGAAGCCACAACGATCAAGACTTTAACGATGAAGACTTCGAAGGAGATTGGGATTATTATTACGATTATGAACCAGAAACCGAGGCGAGCAATAATGTAGACGAGTTTGATGGAGTATATGAAGAAACACAGCCAACAAGTGTCTCTACCTTGGTCGAGAGTTTACACAGTACAGTAACCGCTGACCAGCTGTTGTTGCCTCCTTTTCCGTTTGAAGATCCCTGTCCTTCTTCGTGGCCACCCGAAGCGGCTGGTTTGTTACTTGAAGAAACACGGGCCGTGCCTAACCCGGTGACTGAGTTGCCGCTCGCCAACTTTGGGAAGAATCCCGAACAGCCTCAACAAGGACCAATACTGAGTGCCACACCTCAATTATACGCAGGTATGAGTGGCTTGCCGCCATTTACTGACAACTTAGGCCAGTTAGCAGACAGCTTTAAGATGGGAACTGAATATGATCCACCCGTCCCGGCCACTAATCTGGTGCCGACTGCAACAGCCATACGTAGTAAGACTGCTGACACTAGAATTCTGGGGCACTATCCTCCAGCTGATCATGGGCCAAAGGCAGAACCAGCCATGACCTATCCGCCAGCACCAGTTGATATCTTGCCACCCCCATATCCAGATGACGTTGGAGTAGATCCTACTCGGTATTTTGGAACTAACTGTCCCAAACCAGAGTTAGCAGGTTACAATAAAGTAGCTCTTAGGATGGCTCAGCCACCACAGACCAAAGAGGTAAAGCAGACGTCAACAGCCATTGCTTATAGTACCCTGAACGCTGATAACCACGTTACAGGAGATTCCAGCCGATCTCGCTATTAAGACCTTCCCACAGAAAACCCAACCGTTGTACATTCTGGGGAGAAGACAGTTTCGGTTCAAAATTTCGGAGAAATGGTCACGACTCAGGTCAGTAAACAAGTGAAACCCTTAACCAACCACGAAACAGACAGAACTACCAAGCTAGAGCAGAACTACCTTGTAGCTCCCAAGGCAATACCGAGTGACCAATCAAGTTTCCTTTACCCTGAGATTGGACAGTCAAATCCTGATACTAGACAACCTGGTAGTAACTACTCCCTACGAGCGCAGATAGTTTCAACAGAGCCGAAAACCAGAAGAGCAACTCATTCTCAGCTTCATAAGGATTACCAGCACGAACTTAAGGACGAGCTTACTAAAGTTATAAAGGATACGGAAGGAAATCTGTTGAACTAGATTACAATTTTGGAACGACGCTTGGGAGGAAACTTAAGACACAGTAAGGTACAACCATGGAAAAGGACATGCTTTTATTGTGGAATGGTTGGCCACATTCAGATCAACTGCCCTCATCGTAGTTGCCAACAAGGGTCCTATAATTATAATGTACGTCATGAGCCTGAGCGAATCCCGCATCAAACCACTACGTTTCAGCCGGCATACACAGCCAGAGACAAACCTCGTTGCCAAGATTCAGGAGAGGAACCATCTGACGTCAACCACAACTCGACAAAAGTGGGGGTTATCCTGTACCAACCAAAGGAAGTACTTAAATTGGGCCGCCTAAACTCAGTTGCAGCAAACAGCTTCAAGCAAACAAGTTTCCAGGTACCCAATGTGCCACCCGACTGCAGAAATCTTTTAAATTCCCAGGAACAAGAGAAACCTAAGTACCAGCAGAATACCCTCATTTCCTCTCGTCAAACGCCTGGTGAAAGAAACTGCAACCAACAAGTCGTAACAAGTTGTACAGAAAAGTATGCGCTTCAAAAGTTGACCAAGACAAAGATTTCAACAGACACTGACAGTGAAGAACTTAAGGACAGCAACATGATTATTACCGGCGATATAGCAGGTCAGATCGTTAATTTTCTTTTGGATACCGGTGCTTGTGCCTCCATTATTGACGAGAAGCTACTAAACAAGATTTATGATCAAGGAGCAACAATAGTGACAAATGGATCGGTTCAGTTTGTTGAGACGATCACAGGACAAAAAGTACCGTGGTTGGGAAAAGTCGAAATTCCTGTCAAACTCAATGGTGTTCTTTATCCCAGCTGTTTTCAAGTGATGCAGGGTCTTTGTCACGAAGCCATACCTGGTCAAGATTTTTTGCAAGTATACGGTGCAGTGATAGATTTCAAGAACAAACATCTGAAATTAGAAAATACTTCGTTGCACTTCAAGGAAATGTCAAAAGCGACTGATGAAGGTATTATCCCTTCATACGCTCTCAGGTTTAGGAGAAATCTACGTTCACCGACTTCCCAAGCATCGCAGTCAAGACGCCCACTATTAGCAAAAACGCAGTGAAGCCTCAAAAGACGGGCAAATCAGCAACATTGCAGCTCAAGATTTGACTTATATTCGAGAAGTTTACTTCCTGGTTCATGCTACTAGTGGTCATTCACTTGTGTTTTGCTTCACAAGCTCATAATTTACCTCAAGTGCAACCAACAACTGAAAAGCTCCACAACATGCACGACTACCGCCAGTCTGTAGACAAAGAATTGTTTTCGTTTCCTAAAAATGATGGCAGATTGACAACCGAAACTCATACACATAATTGGCATCAAAGTGTCTTCCACAAAGTTCAAGTACAATTTTCCGCTGCTGAATGATGACCCTCCCGACGCCTTACTACGGACAGTCTCACCAGTAAATGACAATGGCCATCCACTAACAGAGAGAACGACTTTAAGAACAGGAAATAGTTAGTGTGTAATTTCTAAGGTCCAAGATATATGAGACAGAATAACGAATACACCGTTGAGTAATACTGAACCAATTAAGATCAGTCCGTTCAAGCCAGAGAGAAGGTTCGAATAAGAAGAAACATATTAGTAAGGAGTTAACAGACAGAATTCGAAGAATCGAGAATTGAGAAACACTACATGAGAGTATCGGGTAACCTTAAGTGTGAGAGTTTTAAGCTAAGAAACGAGCGTTTGAAACGTATATAATAATCTTTCAGTAGCTTCGCTGAGTAAGAATGCATTTAAGTAATTGCCCTCAAAAGGCGCATATTTTGAGGTACGTTAATCTTTATATAAATCAGCTTTTATTTCCATTTGAACCCCCGAGGCCAGTATGTTTCGGTTAGTTCGGTTTATGCCGCGGTTCAGGCACAAAAACAAATACAAAATTTCCCAAAACCCAGAAAATCAAATATAAAATTTCAACATTAATATCAAACGTAAGTTTTAGAAAGTTTAATTCGCTGTGCATTTTCCTAATTTTTTTTCGTATATTTTTTGATCGTTTTCCTTTTCCTCTAATCAGCTGAGGACAGCTGAAACTTAAGGTGGGAGGAATGTGAAGAGAGGATTTATTGCTATTCAGTTATTTTGCTTTCGCTGGTAAAAATATGAAAAGCCAATGTAGAAATCATTTATTCTTTAGTCTTAACTACTTTTAGCCGTAGACAACCTGTTGATTTATTGAGCGTAAACTTATTTGTCAAGTCATAATTGTATTTAGTCTGCAAGCTGTGATCAACCTGTAAAAAGCCGTTATCTACCTGTGTAGCTTTTGGAAGTAATTAATGTTTCAAAACAAGCTTAGGTTTCCACCAATAGTCTTGTAGAAATGATTGTTGTGCTCTGTAATTAGACTCGTTGAGTTGTGATGTAATCTGTATCGCTTCACTAGGTTAGGCTTAAATATACGAGTGCTTTGTAGGAACTTCTTCGGTTACGTCCTGGTTACATCCTCGTTACATCTAGTCTTGGTTGTATTTTGGTTGGTTATGTTTTGTCTCTACCCGTGGTATGGTCTTGGATTAAACCTCTACATTGGAGCCAAGTTCTGTTGTAATCATTGCCTCAAGGGTGTTTAGCAGGCGTAAGAGATTCCGTGCCTTCTCGCAGCCAGCGAGTGTCCCAAGGAACAGGCCTTTCCCAGACAGTTTTAGAGTTTTTCCCCGTCCGTCAGTTTACCCTTTTGTGAAGGCAAAACCTGTTTCCACACTGGTGGTTATGTGAAAAAACGTGTTTTCACAGTATGAGCATAATTAAGTAATTTCCTTCTACATGCTCTTTTAGGTATTAAATGACAACTGGTGAGCGCAACGTTCGTATATATTGTGTTTATTTCGGGATTAATAGCATCAACCTTTATAGTAAATGAAATTTGAAAATTATCAAAACATATATCACGAGAACTTAAACTAGTGCACGAGTGCTCCACAAGTAAGAATTTGTTTACATCTTTATGTTCCGGCTTAACTGGATAAAATAAAGCTTAACTGCAACCATCAAAACCAAGAGGGCTTTTGATGACTTCCAAAAGGATCAAAATTTATTACAATCTTCGAAGATGAAGATTTATTTATTATTTTGAAGATTTATTTATTTTATTATCATTTTGCCATTTAAATTAAATATGTAAACAAAATTCACAAAAAGATGAGGCAAGGGAGCCCAAGGAAGCCAATAAGGCTTATCAAAAGGACACTTGCATCGGGAAAATAATTTAACTAATCACATACAATTTCCTTACAACGTAGAAAATGTAATCAGTAAATAGGATAAAAATAGATGAGGCTGAACGTGTAAGTGCAAAAACGAGAAAAAAAGTGAGAAGAAATAATGCAAGAATACGAGAAAAAAAGCGAAAGAAGCGAAAAACTACACACAAGCATTAAGAGAAGTAAGGTGTGCTTATACCAAGAAAAATAACTTTAGATTAGAAGTGAAAACAGCAATACTTGAGAGACCTTCTGAATTTCAGATCATGGCTAGTTGTTCCGAAAAAAAGAATTGAAAAAAAGGGTGTATTAGGGAACGCAGTTTTAGGCACATTCAGCTCGTCATAAAGTGATAGGTAACTAAATCAACCCTTCATTTAAAAAACAACAACGTTTTGGAAAAGGATTAGGGCTAGTAGGAGACAATTCTGGTCTTGTCTATTTAGCTGCAGCACGATGACCTGCCGTTTTGCCCTTTTGGCGATATGCGACCCGTAACAAATACCGCGCCTGTCGCGGGTGAGGAGGGCGGGCGGTACTCCCTATAATGGCCTAGGTTGGGAGTTTCCGCCCGAAAGGGATACTTTTTTCAGAAGATTTATTTTTTGCCAGTTACCGAACTCTTTCATTTGTCTGAATCGTATCTCATTATTGGCCAATTTAGTTTTTTACATTACCTTTGTATCAAATTTCCAACTGCTACTCGTCGTCTATAATATTTGAATTGTAACGACTTTCCGATTCTTCATTAACCTGAAGAAGGACGGCTTGTCCGTCCGAAATATCGGGAAACCTCAAGTCGCTTTTCTCTTTGCTGTTTTGTTATTTATGTCTATATTTTTTCCTTGGATAAAACAGCAGGATTTGGCTGTCGTCCGGCATTTTATATAAAAAGTTGCAACCTTTTTCCGGCCCTAGGCAATGTATACAAAAAGGATAGGCATTTCACTAGTTGGACTATATAAGGGTAGGGGAATCTGTCATTTCCATCTGTAAAAAGACCTAAAGGACTAACAGAAGATTCATGGCTATGAAAAATCCGAGAAAATTTCCTAGTTTTGTGATTTTTTCGTATTTTGAACACAGTCAGGAGTGACACAGTACATTTACGGCAAGTTAAAGGGATTCAACGTTTTAAACTATGTACGTGAAACGGGTACCATTTCACAATAGAAGGCACAGTATAGGAATTGAAAGGGCCTCCTTTCCTGTCAAAAGGGTAAAGGGGTTGGACCGTGGAGCGCAGTCTTCCCGTATAAAACTTTGTTCAGTACTCCCTCTCCCCCAGGGAGAAGTTTCTTTTACACAGAGAATTGTCTGAAATGTCGATCAAATTCAAAGTGAAAAAGACTGTAGAAACTCAAAATAAAAACAGTACAAAAGCACATATAGAGTAAGGAAACCCATGCATCAATGCATTGAAGACCAAACATAAAAGGAAGGGATATTTCTAGTATTCGGGCAAACTTAAACAACGATAGCCCAGCGTTAGTTTTATCAAGTACTGATCTTCGTGTATGCAAAGAGTCATTTTAGGCTTAAATTTTCCTAAATTTTATTTCTTACGTGCAAGTGACTTTGCTGAAAAAAGACATCTACTTCGTTCATTTCAGCTTAAGACAGTTCAGAGCTACTACACCGATTCACAACAGGTTGATGTACTGCCCGGGAACCAGACTTACAACAAATCTACGAGCGACTAGCAAGGAAGTCACGTGACGTGTTATCTACATAATTTAGTCTACTCTCACAGGTCCAGTCTCACGGGGCTTTTAATGACCCGAGTGTGAGTACGACGATGGGCCGTAACATTCTCCCCACCTTGTCCTCCTTCGGGGAGGATAACTCTCTTCTTAGGCTTACGAATAGGTACACTTTTAACATTAACAGAGTTCGCTCGCGGCTTCTCCCCACCATCAACAGGAACATCAGCTTCACGGGTAACTTGTGGGGCTGCTGCATCAATTTCCAATCTGTGTAAGCGTTGAACAGGCCTGTTGAATACACCTTTCTGTGCTTTCACAGTAGCCGTTCGCACGAGTCCGTCCTTACCAGGATGAACCTTTTCCACCCTGGCCATTGGCCACTTGGTACGCGATACATTATCATCAGAGACCAATACGATATCACCTTCTCGAATGGAGGGGTTTTCCTCTTGCCACGGATAGCAGGTGCAGATATTCTCGTTGCCAACGTTTCCAATAGTGGTTAAGTAGTCTCTATAGGTAAAGATACCTTTCGACTGTTCTTTTACTAGACTCCTCCAAGCTTTCTTCTTTAGTCTCAGGTAACTGGTTAATTGGTCTACCAATTGCAGGATGAGCAGGTGCAACCGGTAAAGGGTCTCTGCAATCGTCGCTCACTGCCGTTAATGGTCGCGAGTTGATGATGCCTTCAATTCGAGTTAATAATGTGTTCAACTCAGAAAAGGTGAGAAGTGCCTTTCCAAGCACTTTACGCAATGATTCTTTGATTGCTCTCAAAAATCGTTCCCACCATCCGCCTCGCCATGGTGAACGTTCGGTGATGAATTTCCAAGTAATCCCTTTCAACGAGAGCTCAGAATTAATTCGATTTCGAATCCAATGTATCCCACACCGTTCGACTTTGAGTACTAGGATAATACAATTTCTGGATTTCCTTGCTTGCAGCCTTAAAGGTTTTTGCGTTGTCTGACCACACTGTATGGCAAAGACCTCTGCGGCTTGTCATACGACTAAAGGCTTGTAGGAACTCATCAGTGGTAAGGCTGTGTGTTAGTTCCAAGTGAATCATACGAGATGATGCGCATGTGAATAGACAAACGTACACTTTCTGTATGGTTGAACCTTCTTTTACATAGAGAGGTCCTGCGAAATCAGTTCCAACATGCGTGAAAGCTGGTGAACATGAAACTCTCTCTTCCGGCAATGGGCCCATTTTCTGCGCGCAAGGTCCAACTAGCTGTTTTTGGCAAGCTACGCATCTTCTGATAACACGTTTGACTTCTCGTCTCCCTTGGGTCAGCCAAATTCTCTGTCTTAAGGTTGACAGTATGCTTTCTGGGCCCGCATGTAACATGATCTTGTGTAGGTCTAGTACCATCTTTACGACTTCGGGATGTCCGTGAGGCAATATTACTTGATGCTTGGTCTGCTCAAGTAGATCAGCAAACTGCAGTCGGCCACCAACTCTTATAACCTGATCCTCTCTGTCATAATATGGGTCTAGTTTGAGAAGGCGACTGTTCTTGGGAAGTGTTTGTCCGGACTTCAGCAACTGGTAATCTTCTTTATAGACTTCTTCCTGTACCCACTTACAACACTTAATCTCTGCCTTCTTCACTTCTTCTACCGACAGTTCACTTTCAGAAGACTTACATTTAGTCTTGAACAACTTGACTGCTCTCAGTACATAAGCGGTTACTCGAATTAACTTTAACCATGTCCCGTAGCGCGACATATCAATTAACGGCTCTCTAACGACTGCTGTACAACCATGAGCAATTTTCCTTTCCTCTTCGCATACTTCAGAGGGAACAGTTCCACCTTAGGACTAAACGGGTAAAGGTTTGTCACTCGAAGACAGCCACCGAGGTCCATTCCACCATACGGTATTGGCAATCATATCATCACAGCTCAACCCACGCGTCAACAAATCTGCAGGATTCTCCTTACTAGCACAGTACCTCCAACACTCAGGATCCCACGTAGACTGTATTTCTGCCACTCGATTCGCCACGAATGGTTTCCAACGAGAACTCTGACCTTTCACCCAATGCAGTGCCACCATACTATCAGTCCAACACACAACACTACTCACTTCCATAGGCAAAGTGTCTACAACAAACTTCAACAACCTGGCATTTACAACTGCTGCTAAAAGTTCCAGTCTGGGCAGTGACACTTTCTTGATAGGTGCAACTCGGGACTTTGATATTACCAGCTGCGAGGATATATGACCTTGCTTGTCTGCTATTCTGATGTACACTGTTGCTCCGTACGCTTTAGGAGAGGCATCTCCAAAACCATGTAGCTCTATCTTAGACTCTTGCGTGATGCCATTTCCGAAGCATCGGGGTATGGCCACACCTTTTAGTTGCAACAACTCTGACTTCCAGTGTAGTCACTTTGCTTTAATTTCACTGTCCAAAGGGTCATCCCACAATAATCCTTTCAACCACAGTTCTTGGAAGAGGATTTTGGCTCTGACAGTGAAAGGAGATATCAACCCTAAGGGGTCAAACATTTTCGATGCTAGACTAAGCAGGCTTCTCTTTGTCATTGGATCCGGAGATAAGACAATTCCACCCGGTGCAAGAAATCGGAAGTGATTAGAGGTCAAATCCCATGGGACTCCAAGCGCTTTAAGGGGTTCACTCGACTCAAACTCCACCAGTGACGATGAGGCTCTTTTGGCTGGGGCAATAGCATCCATTACGAGCTCTGAGTTACTCGCCCACTTTGTCAAGTTAAACGCCGCTTTCGACATGATCTCTGACATGTCTCGTTGAAGTTTCACAGTCGAGTCCACCGTATCGGCTCCTGTTAGGACGTCGTCCACATACATGTTTTGTAGAATTTCTTGGACTGCATTTGGGAACAGTTCTGTGCATTTTTTTGCATGAGCATGGACCGTCGAAATAGCAAGGAATGGACTTGAGTTCACACCAAATGTCAGTCTTTGCATTCTATAAACTTTGGGTGTTTCGTTAAACTGTAATTCTCTCCACAGGTACCGGTGAACGTCTCGATCCTCTGGCGCTAGCTTGACCTGAAGAAACATCTTTTCAATATCTGCTATGAGACCAATTCTGTTTGCTCGAAATCGAATGAGTACAGATGCAAGGTTGGGCTGTAAAGCAGGACCGGGAAGGACACAATCGTTGAGAGAAACACCATCTCCTTCTCGCGCGGAAGCATCAAACACGATTCTGTACCTAGTCGTCGTTTTGTCATCACGGAACACAGCATGATGCGGCAGGTAGCGTACAGTTCCATCTTCACCATTCTCGTTAGGCACTACCTCTGCAAATCCTTTCTCTACATATTCATTGATTGCATAATTGTAAGCTTTAGCTTTCACAGGGTCATGTCTTAACGTTCTTTCGATGCTTTCCAGACGTCTAACAGCTTGCATGTAGTTACGTTCCAGTTTAGGAGGGTCACGTTTCCACGGTAGTCGTACTTCATAGTTCTTTCCGTCAAATTTCAATCCTCTATTGAAGTCAGCAACAGCAACTTCCTCCTCCCAGGAAATAACAGTGTTTTCAGTCTCAGCGATGCCAATAGATTCCAGTTCCCAGAATCTTTTCAAGCTTTTAGTGAGTCCACTGTTTTCCACAACGGTAAGCATGGATGTGGTATACCTTGAGTAGCGGTTTACCTGTCCGGTAAGAATCCACCCGAGATGAGATTCAACAGCAACAAGTGACTCAGATGAACTACCTTTCTTGTACAACCCAGTTACGAACGAGTAGTAAAAGTCTGCACCAATAAGGACGTCTACTTGGACGGAATCGCGAGGGTAGGAATCTGCGAGAGTTAGACCTTGAAGATGAGAGTTCTTACGAAAGTCTAACTGCACTGGCCCGAGGGGGTTACAAATCTTGGAAATAGCAAGGGCCTCCATCTCCACCTTGGAATCTCCTTTCATTGGCGAAAGTGCAAATTTAACTCTCTGCAATCTCTTGGTTTCACTAGTTGTTCCACCGAGCATTGTAACACTTAATAACTCTGAGGGACCTTGCAAGCTAAGGGACTCTGCAATGTTCTTGCGCACATATGAACGTTGACTCCCAGAGTCTAGCAAAACACGGACTGTCATTTCTTGACCATTGACGGTTAACCTCGTCAACGCTGTCTGTAGCAGTGTTTCCTTCAAGGGCAATGCAGGTTTAGCTGAAGCTAACCCACTTAAACTGATGTTGGAAGGCTGTTGGGTATAGCCACTAACTGCTGACCATGTAACAATTTGTGATGACGGCGGCCACAGTTTGCCACAAAACACTTAGGCTGGCGACAAATCTTGGAAAAGTGCTTGTGGTTGCTGAGCTTTAAACAATTGAAACACAGTTTATTCTCTTGAACTAGCTTCCACCTGTCATCTAGTGACTTGTCATTGAAAACTAGGCAATTTGGCGACTCGTGACCTGCCTTACAGAAATTGCAGCTTGGGCCAGTTAGCTCGCGTGCCTCACCAAGTAATGCAGAGGCTGTATACGCTCCATCCTCACCACCCATTCGAGGAAATGAAGGCTTTCTCCTGTTATCTCTACCCTTATCAGAACTGCGATTGCTCTGGGTATTGTTCACATTACAACCTCTCTACCCCGCTTCTTTGGATACAACTTGGCGGTTCAGAAATTTGAAAAACAACTCAATATCTATTTTATTCTCTTGAGTGTCTGCAAGCTCTAACTCCCATTTTTCTAGTAACTGAGGTGGCAACTTAGTCTCAAAGATGGGTAACAAAATACAACCATGACTCGTTGGATCTTCACCAAGCGCTTCTAAGGCTCTGGTTCTATTCATAAATGTGTCATAAAGATCTCTAAGGGCGGATGCGCCGACCGCCGACTTAGCATCCATCTGGATGACAGATTTCACAAGGGATGAGATTATCATACGTTTTCTTCCATACCTGTGTTGGAGGCAATGGACCGCTGCTTGATAATTTGCTCCAGTTACTTCAAATCCTTCTATTGTTTGCAGAGCATTACCAGTAAGCACTGAGCGTAGGTAAGTAAACTTCTGTACCTTGGGTAAGTCATCATTGTTATGAACTGCGGCTTCAAACTGGTCCCAGAAGTTTTGGAATTTCAACACATCCCCATTAAACTTTGGCAGTTCAATCCTGGGCAATTTAAGACTTGAAGATTAACGACTGTCAGTATGTGTATCTTCTTTTGAAGACTGATGATCTTCCACTTTGCAATCCTTTTGGAGGTATTCATGAGCAACATCGATAGCTCTATCCACCACACGTAAAAGATCTCCCCATCTGCGAAGTTCTCCTTCTATCATATCCTCCGCGATCAGCGCCACTATTTCATTTCTCAGCTGAAGATATTTCTCTCTATGCACGATAAGTCTTTCAATTCTCAGCTTTACTTTCACTTTGTTACTTGTACTTTGACTAAGCTCCGAAATTTCCCGAATCAACCCTTCCATATCTATTTGCAAGGCTTTGGCTTTGCGTCTGATCGAGTTAATCTCTTGAATTTCTACTTTACTCGAAAACTCAGCTGACTCAGCAAGATTCATTTCTTCCTTCGACTCTGGTTTGACAACATTTGACTTTGAATCGTATACCAACCTTTCAATCAATTTTTCCAGTAGTTGGTAATCCTTTTTCTTGAAGCAGCTTTCGCAGCTGATCGACTGTAAGTTGCGATAAATCATCATTTTCGGTCTTTGGACTGGCAGCCATCTTATCGCCCACGTGGTGATGACCCTGCGAAGAATTACAAATTTACTGTTCAAATGTCACCTTGTATCCGGCTGTGAAGGACCAAGTTAAGGAAGCGATGGAATACAAACTTGAACGCTTGAACACAACTTTAATCCGCTCGATTTACAATACACCGATTTACAACAGGTCGATGTACTGCCCGGGAACCCGACTTACAACAAATCTACGAGCGACTAGCAAGGAAGTCACGTGACGTGTTATCTACATAATTTATTCTACTCTCACAGGTCCAGTCTCACGGGGCTTTTAATGACCCGAGTACGAGTACGACGATGGGCCGTAACAGTATCGAAGGGGCCCTGCGTAAATTATGACTACATGATACTGAAAATTTAAAAATTAAAAATTACTTTAAAATTATGTACAAGGATTTTAAAAAGTGCCTACAGGCAAATTACATATCATCATAATTTGTTTAAGATCAAAAAAAAAAAAGACAGCTATTGAAGTTAGGTAAAATTATATTAATAAGAAACAACTAATAGCTTAAATGAAATCTAAGAAAGTTTTTAAAACGGGAAGGCGACGTAGCTTCTTTTATCTTTTGATGTGGGTAAATTATTAAAAAGAACCGCACCTGAAAATCTTAAAGTGTTTTTTCCTAGCATTAACCTTAAACAAATTAAATCATTCACGAGAACCGTCAGCAGAACAGTGCTCTAATTTTGGTCTTTGAAAAGGTTATAGTTTAAGCTGCAGTATCTTCCCATTCGACATTGAGTCAAAAATGCGTCTGTCATCACTAGCTATAGCAGACAGAGTACATACCTTGTACCTCGAACTTCAGTGCTAAATTCTTTAGGTTGAATAACCCTCTAGCTTCACGAACCGTGTTCGTAGAGATCACTGGGCGCTTCTCGACCTCTTTTTCATGGCAAATGTATTATTTTAACACTTGTATGTACTATTCCCTTGAATTATTTACATCTTTATGCTCCGCCTTAACTGGATAAAATAAAGCTTAAAACTGGAACTGTCAAAACCAAGAGGGCTTTTGATGACTTCCAAATTGATCAAAATTTATTACAATCTATAACAAGAAAAACCAGGATAGACTCCTGGAAAAACCAAGAGTACAGTAGCAAAGTAGATAGAGTAAGGAAACCCATGCATCAATGCATGGGAGACGAAACATTAAAGGAAGGGATATTTCTAGTATTCGGGCAAACTTGAACAACCATAGCTCAGCGTTAGTTTTATCAAGTACTGATCTCCGTGTATGCAAAGCTAGATTCATTTTAGGCTTAATTTTTGCTAAATTTCATTTCTTACGTGTAAGCGACTTTGCTGAAAAAAGACATCTACTTCGTTCATTTCAGCTTAAGGCAGTTCAGAGCTACTTACTGCGATGAATATAAAGTCAAGTCAAGTCAACTTTATTTAGGCAGGGTAGCCCTATCAGTCATTGGTTGGTATCAAAAGGGGCACTGCGTAAATTATGACTACATGATACTGAAAATTTAAAAATTAAAAATTACTTTAAAATTATGTACAAGGATTTTAAAAAGTGCCTATAGGCAAATTACATATCTTCATAATTTGTTTAAGATCAAGAAAAATAAGACAGCTATCGAAGTTAGGTAAAATTATATTAATATGAAACAACTAATGGCTTAATGGCGCGCTATAAAAATCCGGCCTGCTTGCATGTTTCAGCGTGCAAATTGTAGCCTAATGGACAGTAATGGTGCTAGCACAACCGAAAGCGTGTCGACTAGCATGCTTATAGAACGCTAAGCGTATTTATCGAAATGTTTTAAATACTTACAAGCCTTTTTACAAGCTTTAGCGCGTTTTTTATGGCGTAGCACGTTTATTAAGAACCAGGGATATGTCATGCTTCTCATCTTAGCATTAATAGAGGAGTTGGAAAGATAGAAACATGTTCTTATTGCTTACTAACTACAATTTTTTGCACACGTTGTAGCACTTTTATTATAGAAACTAAGCTAACAGAGCGTAGCAGCTCACCTATGAAATTTTTTACGCGAAACACGTTGATAGAATGGAATCGTTCTTACGCACAACGCATTACTACACTACCTGTAAGTTTAAGCGCATTTTTTTAGCTTTATGGCAAAAACTGCATCGCAAGTTTTACACGAAGCATGTTTAATTTTTTTCTCGCCCACGCATTTCTACATTGTCTCTATGTTTCAGAGCCTAATTTGTAGAATCGTGGCTTAATGGCCTAGCAAGCATCGAATGTTCGCCGCCGAAATTTGCAAGAGTCGTGAAATTAAATAAGCCCCTGAGTTTATTCATATTTCGATCACCAATCTCTGCCTTTTAAATGACTCGTATGAATCAAGCCTTCGACGGTTGCAGTGGAAGATTTTCTTTATTTTATTGCGATTACATATTGATCACCACTTAATTTACCCAATCGCAACCAGAACTAGTAAATAATATTTTGAAACTGATACCATGCGCACGAGATAAATCACTAGAGACATCACTTTAATTTCACGACTTGTAAGTAGTGAGGTGGGTTTCTGCCAAGACATTCTTGTGAGATAAAAACTCCAAGCACAGGCTTCAAGTAAAATCAGGAAAAATAAACTGATTAACAGGATTAAGGTTGACTGTAGATCCTTCACTCATAATCACAGACAGGCCGATGAATAAATCTTCTCAAATATTCCAAAAGCGTAGGAAATAGATAACACCACTCAAAACTTCTGCCCAAAAGGTTTCATGTTTATGGTAACACCATAGCATTTCATCCACAGACTCAAAAGTTAGAACTACATTATAAATAAATAGTACCATGTGAAAGTACTGCTGAAGAGGTTTCATGTGAATGGTAACACCATAGCATTTCATCCACAGACTCAAAAGTTAGAACTACATTATAAATAACTAGTACCATGTGAAAGCACTGCTGAAGAGGTTTCATTTGAATGGTAACACCATAGCATTTCATCCACAGACTCAAAAGTTAGAACTACATTATAAATAAATAGTACCATGTGCAAGTTCTGATAATGAGATTTCTTTTGAATGGTAACACCATAGGATTTCATCTACAGATTCAAAAGTTAGAGCTGCATGCTAAATAAGTTAGCACCATGTACTACCAAAGAGGTCTTAATTGAGTGGAAACATCACATGATTTTGTCCATAGATGCCAGATATAAAAGTTGGTAGTAACAAATCATGATCCGTCCTAGGAAGATTAAAAGAACTTCAGAAAAGCTATTCAAAACGGATCAGGGATGGACAGAAAGGCTGAAGAAGATTAAAACGGATTCCGTCCAAGTGCACTTGAAAAAAAGCGGCCTGCTTTTTGTCAAGTTTGTCTCCAAAATATTTCTATCAAGTTAGGACTTAAGTATAATGCTTGAGAATGATCCATATTTGTTTGGTTTCGATGATTTTCATAGTAAGAGACGTCTCTTTCATCAATTCGCAGTTGCTGAAAATAGGCGGCAAAATCATTTTTTCATCTGAGTTTATGCCCTTAGGTAAAGAAGGATTTCAAATTGAAAATCTGTCTATTGTAACGCAACACGGTCAACATCGCCCCTTTCACATGACTCCAAATAAGGAAACCTCTCTATTTAGGTCACTTCTTTCGCTCCTGAAACCGGATTCCAAACTCAAGACAGTCCTTAGTACCATAATACAGACTCCTCTGTAATGCGGAGGTAGGGGACACCTGGTTGCTTATTTTGTCTCTTTGGTGTTCGAAGGAGTGACTATTGAACGTTTTCGTATGACGTCACGGCGGCCATATTGGTGTCCCAAATAAAACGGAGGCCATGTTGGTGTTCCAAACCAATCCTGTGGGAGTTGAACTCTTTTCTTATACAAACGCTTTCTTTTGTTGCAATTGAAATTTTTATACATGCTGGTCATATGAGTGGAAACGCTCTATACCATTAATTTGTCGCGTTTTGGGGGGGTTTTCAACGCTAAATGAATGAAGCAACGTGAAGCAAATCAGCCCAGCTGACGAGGGTATGAATTGGGATGCGGGGCTCTTACGGTTACCAGCGGTTAATTTCTTTTATTCCGTTACGGTTGACTTTTAAAAGGTAAGAAAAAAGTGCAGAACTGTGAAACAAATCTTCTCTTGTCTCAAACTATGTCTTCTAAAAAAATTTTACGAGGGTAACGTTACTATATTAGGAAAGGTTCCGCCCGGACCAGGTGCCGACTAAAGGTGGCTCGATGGGGGTTTTCAAGGTCATTACTTCGCAAGTTTGTGCATTTACTACGTCGCCATTACAAATATTTGGAAAACTGACAACCACAGCTGTATTAGTTAAAGACGAAAATTCGTTATGATCGGTGTTAAAATGACATGGGAGCTGTCATAGCAACGAAATGACGTCATGACCTATTTTAATTGCAGCCGTATTCCTCGGCACTGGGGTTTTTTTTTTTTGAAAAAAAAAATCGTGCAGTTTGAGCGAAATCTATAAGAACGTTATCGAGATATGTTGGGATGAAGTTTTTATGGTTAGAAATTCGTTTAAAAACATCTTGATGTTCGGCCGTTAGCTTTAGAAAACGAAGCGCTTTTGAAACGCAGTTTTACCTAATATTCGTTTCATTCTCTTTTAAAACGTGTTTGAAAAGATCATGGGAATAGCTTTAGTCGATTGTAAGAAAGGGGGGTGTGATTTGCATGCATGCATTGAGATACTCTTGTTCGCCATTCCTGTAAATATTTTATTGTGTTGATTTACATGTATAAAGCTTTCCGTTTTTAGGAACACATTAATTGAGAGTAGTAAACCTTGTACCCTTATCTTGTTTCTACACCTTTGGACATGGGAGTTGTCCTTTGTTTACAGTTAACGTGGCTTATACCACTTATATAAGTTACTGATAAAGTAACATGCAGTGGCAAAAATGTCCTTATTTTCACTGAACTTTACTCTGGTAGTTGTTAACCTGTTCTCATGAGAACTAGTGAAAAACCTTTGCAACAGAGTATTTTGAGTTAAACATGTTTTAATAAACAAGTAATTGGAACCGTACGCATGATATAATTAAGAATAAAACATTATCCATAAGTAAGCAAGTAAAATAAGAGTTTAACAGTGTTAAAGTGAGAAGTAAGAAAAGATCAGGAAGAGAAAGTCCAAACTGCAAGAAGAACAGACGAACTGAAGGTCCTTAAGTTGTTTTCAGTCGAGAGCAAAAGTAAGCGGTAACTTCCAATTAAATTCTCTACTAAGTTTAATGTTTGGACATTGGATTCTTCCACGTCCTCGAACCTCTCCGCACGAGAGTGCGCTGTGAGCTCTGTTTCGGTTCCAGCTATCGAAATAATAAGTTAGCTCGGTCCTAAACTTAAAGTATTGAAGGAAAATCCTGCCTCTCACACTATGATCACTATTTTCCTACGATCAGTTCAAGTTCATTACCAATTTTCACGTAAGTACGTGAAATCAAGACATAATGCATACACTCTCGATTTTCAAAAAGGTCTCCTTATTGTTACACTGTTTACAGCCTTGTTTTCATACGGCCTACCTAAAGGAAAAACTTAGAAAGATGGGAGGTGGTTTTATGCATCGATTGAGACAATTCAAATGAATGAGACTCCCTCTTCCAACAGAGCTCCTTAAATTCAAATCGGATTTCAGTGCTTCACATGAGCTCACTTTCACACGATCCGATCGCACGTGGAAGCTTGATGGACGGCCTTTAGACCGTAAGCACTCAGTGCGAGTAGCGGCCACTCACCACAACCACCTATCTGAGCTCAATGCTACAGAAAAATCAGTGAGTACGGTATCATATTCTATTTTGCTTTGTGTTGAATGGCAAAGCCCTCCCTCCAAACTTAATAAAAACGGCTGGTGTGTTTGAATTTCCTCCGAGACTCATGTAGCTTTTTTTTCTTCCCAGCTCGTGACAATAAACTTGTTTTTATCAATAATATAAAAAAAATCTATGTTAAGAAATAAACCTTCTGTTTAGCCTAGACTGCAAATGAAATTAAATTACAAATTGCAGCTTGCTAACATTAAACAGCAGAATTTAACGACCGTTTCTAGACATTGCCGGCAGCTGAAATCTTGTAAGCTTGTGGACATGCTCTCCACTGAGGGCGAGGGATGTGACCGAAACGATGCCACCAAGTTTACAAAATAAATTGGGCTAGTTTGTGCTAAACCCGATTGTGATTATCTAGACTTTGATTTCAGTTTTATAAAAATATGACTTCGGGCACCGAAATACTACTAACTTGAAGATTTCTAAGAAGGAGCCCAGGTTGTCGCTCCACAGTTACAACTTGCACGGAAATAATCACAGTTAGGCAGGCTAGTTGTTTTGAATTGCTCCAGTTAAAGCAATTCTTTTGTGCTCCTCTAGGGCGGAAAACCTAAGTTTAAATAGAAACTCGTTAAATTACTGAAGTATTCTGATTACCGTCAATAAATGAATTTATGGGCAAAATGTGTCGCAGTTTAACCACTGGACGACCGTCGGACTTGACTGACTTTTTTATTTAAGCTAACTTTCTATTCGTTGTTCCTCAAGAATACATTGTTAGAAAGTACTTACTCCGAACTTTGCTTCCGCTTTTCAGCTTACAAAAACTAGAATAGTTCAATTCAGTTCCATTGAGACAATAACTTAAGTGACAGACACGCGCCACGTGGGTGTCAGTGTGGCCCTCATTCCAAGAAACTCAAGAACAACTCCCCGCGGGTATGTTTTATGCCAAACTGTTGTAAATAGCAAGCTTTTCTTTTCCACTACCCTTAAATACTAGTCATAGTTGTCACTAAATCTGCCCCCGACCTTTTGACTCCATGTGGTTGTCCATGTATTTACCATGAACCTTTGAAATGCAGTTTTCGTATTAGAGTTTCTGAGTGTAATTGGCTTTTCTCAATTATTACACTTTGCTTTCTGGGTTAATGAAAATCCTCATACATGTCATGCTTAGGATAGACAATTGTTTTTTATACATCTCATGATGAGTTCAACCAACAATGCAAATGTAATAGAACGCGTGTTAAACAACAAAGCCATCTTTTATTGTATATTTGTAACTAACAATATAAATGTCCTATAACTAATGTGTCGAACGACTGCTTTGGCTTCGAGTGTGACATTCTCGAACGCACCTGATATAAATAATTTCGCAATAAACTAACCCTACAAAAACATGGAGCACTGTTTCAAGTTTCTCACCTTTGAGATATTTCCCAGTTCACTTTTTCTGATCCTTGTATCAAATGAAATATGCGATTGTGATTCTTGTGCACAATTTTAGGGTAAAACAAGGTGTATGACAATGTATTGACAAGCTTAAAGGTCTGGTTTCTCAAACGTCTCGATAGCTTTTCCGCCCCGCATAGCTGTTTCGTGTTTGTCATGTTTGCATTCAAGATCAAGGTTCCAATAATTTTGAAAATGATACAATAAAACTATCAGTTAACGAAGCAAAATTGACCGGTTTGTGAACTGCTAGGAACTTTTTTGACTTTTAAATTTGCCTTCGGGCATGAAAAGTTTCCGGGCCTTTCGAGAAATGGGCCCCTGCAGGTCACATCAGGAGGACTGCTGGAACTCTTAATTTAAAAGGGTTTTCTAATTTTAATGCACCCCGTCCTTATTAGGCAGTAGTTATACTGCTAAGAGGTAAACACGTGAAGAAAATCAGTTGAGAGGTAGTCTTTGTACGTCGAGGAAATTCTGATAAAATGATCGCCAGCCGGGTCAAAGATATTTTTTCACGAACTAATGTAACCATCTTGAACATCAGGACTTTTTGGGACAAAGATTTGAAGTCAACGATTATTTTGTTACAAGAGAGGATAAAGGGGACAGAGAAGGCATCCCCCATACACACCCTATTCCATAGGTAATTCGTCTCGAGTTATTTTTAGAATCGGGATAAAGTTACCTCGTGCGCTGCGCGGATGTTTCGTGGAGGTTTCGCACGACTAAACGCGGTGCAAAACATGTCGGGCGAAAGGCAATGAAAGCGTAAAAAGATCGAGAGCATTCCTGAATATTGAAGCGAAATTAATCGGCGCTCACCTGGGAAAAGGGAATCGCTGGACTCTTTGACAACCCGTGAAATCACTTTAACTCGAAGTTGTCGTAACCTCAGTGCTTTAATAAAATGAGAAATTTCGGCGGTCTATTGAAACCGGTCGTTTGTACAATTAAGCAAGTAGGACGCCAAGTGTTATTGTTGTTGAATTATAAAAGACTAATAAAAGAATAAAAATCAAACCAGAAATTGCTCTCTTCAAACTGTAAATTATAAATGATCCTGAGAGAATATTCAGTGTGTTAAGAATTTCCCTGCTGTACTGTTAGCTCTTATACAAGAGGGGAAGGGCGATTCTTTTTTAATTTCCGTTTCGCTGACACAGCTTTAGCAGAAATCTCTCTGTGGTGGTTTTCGTCGACAAAACGAATAGCAATATCGCTCTCTGCGCCTTCCGCCACTTTGTTCTGCGTCAATTCGTGAAGGACGCGTGCCTCTGAGCGTGGATCATCCACGCGGAACACATTCGCACTATGTGATTGGCTGTTGTCTAATCCCCCTTGAGATCTGTGGTGTTAAAATTAACTCGAGACGAATTACCTATGGAATAGGGTGTGTATGGGGAATGCCTTCTCTGTCCCCTTCATCCTCTCTTGTTTGTTACTATGAAGCCAGATACGAAGTTACACTGGAAGGGACGAACTTTGGACCATGATTTTTTGATCATTATTACAAAGGGAAATTTATATTTATAAATAAATATATTTATATATTTATATTTAAAGCTTGCTTCTTTACAAATTAATGGAGGTAATGAATGACACGTACCCTTCTAAACTGAGATCGAGTTGAATTGAACTCATGTCAAGATAATGAAAGCTTAATGGTCCAAATAATGCATCAGTACTTAGTTTTTAATCTATTGTTTCAAGTGTGATGCATATATATATATATATATATATATATATGGGTCAATAAAGGATTCAAATCAACATATGTAGTCCATTCTCCTTTGTACAAACTATATATTTATATATATATATATATATATATATATGTGGGGTAATATAGCTATGCCTTACAACCCGAGGCTTTTTGTCGGGCACTATCGAAGTCATTTCGAAGCGAATTGCGTTACTATTGTGTACTCAAGTGTGGGTTTGCAGGATGCGAAGCGCCCCTAGCTCCGGACCTGTTCTACTGAATGATTGTTCGATAGTAAATGAGCCTGGAATTGAAAGCTAGTCTCTGTATATTTTTATGTGGTGTCCCAAATCGGCCAATTTTGCAACCTTGTTAAACGTGTCACAGAATCAAGTCATCCACGAGTATATTTCCTACACCGTTTAGTTGACCAGTTGACTAAACGACACTTTTTCAGACCGTCACCTTTTGATTTCTCCTCCTTTTTCTGACTAACCCACTTAACACAGCAGCATCCTTCCCCCAAGACTGACTATCAGAACTTGGTTGCCTTGACCCCAGGCGTGGTCAAAAACCAAGTCGGTGCGTGCAGAACTTCTGATTCCATCATGATATCAGTCAACGTGACTTTTGTCCTAGTTGAGTTGCTTTTAAAAATTCAGTTACCTCTCAAAGTATTTTATTGAGCTGTCACTTGGAAACAGAAAGCACAATTTTTGGTAACGAGGACAAACTTTCAATGGGTGGAAGGCACCATAAACCACTTCAAATAGTAAGTGAACATTACTTCTAAGTCGCTTTCTGTTTACAGTTTCAGGCTAGCTAACCAAATATCAACAAAGACAGAGTATAACCAGGTTTACAGTTCTATTTTATTTTATGTATTCGTACTGTATATTTCAAATAAACAAGTTCAGGAAACTCATTCAGCTAAAAAAAATCAATCGTGCTGACCCAAAACTGTCGTCCAAAATTTATAAATTCTCTTTATTGAAAGATTTTTTGTACAAATCAATCTAGCTCAGCGTGGGCATCTGACAGAAGTCAATTAATGTTATTTTTTAAGGTGAGTTCTATTATGAGTAATGTGCTCCTTGCAATCCTTTTTTTCACCTTTAGCAAAAAACCTTTCGGCGTGATTTCAGGGGAAAGTCCCTGAATCAGGTAAGAGCTTTTTCATGTGTAAAAATCGAGCTGTCTTTCTCTGATTAACTCAGTGAACCGAATAAACTCACCAAAAATAATTTTTCAAAAGAACTGAAAAAAAAAAACAAACAAACAAACAAACAAAACAGGTGTATTAGAAAGCTTTTTGCAAAATTTATCAAAACTATGATTATTTGTACGGCAAAGTTGCGAACGCAGTCGCATTTCCGGTTTTCACGAAACAATCGACAACCGGAATTACGTTTGCGTTCGCTGGCTATTGTAGCTTCGGTGCAAAGGAATTTACCTAACTCTCCAATAGAGGCTACTTTTGTCCATTTTTGACAAAAAAATTGTTTCGACTTAATTTTTCGGTGATAGTGACCGGTATAGAAATTTCATTTGGTGAAAAGGAAAAAAAATTGTCAGAATTAAAGTTCGCAACTGCTAAAGGAACGTGAATCATGATGTCGCAGTCACGCACACGTGTGGACTTTGATATCACATCATTCCAACTAATGAATACGTGTTCACAATTTTTTTTGTAAAATAGTGCGAAAAATATATTCAAATTATAATGATCATTAATCTTAACGGATCGTTGATTTAACTTGAGTATTGGATATGTATTTCGCTTAATTTCTTAACGGCTAATTTTATTTATAATGATTATAGTTATGAGTTCGAAGGGTGAATGTTATATTGCAAAAATATAAACCGAGTTTCTCTTTAAGCACCAATGCCTGTAAGACGGATTAAGGTCAGCAAAGGCGAAGTGCAATGGCGAAAAGTTTTGTGGCCATTGAAATTGCCGAGAAAAAACTAAGAAAATCGATTAAGTGAATTCAACAACTTTTTGTGTGGGGTTGGTATTGTGAAGAGAGGATTTATTGTTATTCTGTTATTTTGGTTTCGCTGGTAAAAATATGAAAAGCCAATGTAGAAATCATTTATTCTTTAGTCTTAACTACTTTTACCCCTAGACAACCTGTTGATTTATTGAGCGTAAACTTATTTGTCAAGTCATAATTGTATTTAGTCTGCAAGCTGCGATCAACCTGTAAAAAGCCGTTATCCACCTGTGTAGCTTTTGGAAGTAATTAATGTTTCAAAACAAGCTTAGGTTTCCACCAATAGTCTTGTAGAAATGATTGTTGTGCTCTGTAATTAGACTCGTTGAGTTGTGATGTAATCTGTATCGCTTCGCTAGGTTAGGCTTAAATACGAGTGCTTTGTAGGAACTTCTTCGGTTACGTCCTGGTTACATTCTTGTTACATCTAGTCTTGGTTGTATTTTGGTTGGTTATGTTTTGACTCTATCCGTGGTATGGTCTTGGAATAAACCTCTACATTGGAGCCAAGTTCTGTTGTAATCATTGTCTCAAGGGTGTTCAGCAGGCGTAAGAGATTCCGTGCCTTCTCGCAGCCAGCGAGTGTCCCCAGGAAAAGGCCTTTCCCAGACAGTTTTAGAGTTTTTCCCCGTCCGTCAGTTTACCTTTTGTGAAGGCAAAACCTGTTTCCACACTGGTGTTTATGTGAAAAAACGTGTTTTCACACTGGTGGAGAATCCGGGCAATTACGTAAGGAATACCAGAGGCAAAGAAACTTCACAGAACAGGATGTAACCCCTTGGAGCAAGGGAGTACGCCCAAATATGGTGTCCATGGAGACTTGCTAAATTGGTGTAGAGATTATTTAACAGAACGTCAACAGCGTGTTGTAGTGAAAGGAGAGGCTTCTGACTGGTTAACCGTAACCTCTGGTGTCCCACAAGGTTCTTTGTTGGGACCATTATTCTTCATAGTCTACATCAACGATTTACCGGGGGTAATTAGTAAGGACAGTTCAATTGCTCTGTATGCTGATGACAGTAAAATGTATAGGGTTATTAGTACTCAAGAAGATCTGCCTACTTTTCAAAGTGACATAGACAAAATTTCAGATTGGTGTAAGATGAATAAGATGAGAATTAATACCAAGAAATGTAAGATCATGCGTATAACAAGGAAAAAATCACCATTAGTTGGGGAGTATAATATTGAAGGTCAACCTTTGGAAAGTGTTGATGTGTATAAAGATTTAGGATTATTTACTACTAGTAATCTTTCATGGAACCAACACGTAGATAAAATAACTGCTAAGGCTAATAGGGTTTTAGGGTTGGTTAAGAGGACTTGTAGGGACTTAAAGGATATTGATACCATGAACACACTTTATTGTAGTCTTGTGAGACCTTTATTAGAATATTCATGCGAAACTTGGAACCCTCATACTAAACGTAACATTGATAAACTGGAGGCTGTTCAGCGAAGAGCTACCAGATGGATCACTAGGTCTGATGATGATTATAATACTAGACTATCTAAGCTAAAATTGTTGTCATTATCTAATAGGAGGTTCACTAGAGATGTTACATTTTTTTTTAATGTAATTAATGGACATTATGATATTGACATTTCAAATAAGCTCATATTTTGTAAGGACAGAAATACAGGTTATAACTTGAGGAAAAATGACACACAGGACCTTGTTCCAAATTTTAGTAGAACTGATGGTTTTAAATATAGTTTTTTTAACCGTGTTGTAGGTGAATGGAATGGTTTACCCAATCATATTAGAGAATCAAACAGTATTGCAACTTTTAAAAGAAATGTGTTAAGGTTTATTAAGGATAACTAGAACATTTATATTTCTATTTGTATATATTTTTCTTGTATGTTAATTAGTGGGGACATCCCTAGTATGGCGCATTGGTGCTTTTGGTTGTCTCCTTCTCCACAACTTTTTTTGCTTTTTTTTGTTCGTTTGTTTGTTTGTTAAAGTAGTGTTAGCTTATTTCATTTCATTATTTGCTTGTTAAGCAGTGGAGTGAATCTGTAATAAATAAATAAGTAAGTCAATTTAACTAAATGCCGAAATTTTTCACAAAAAGAAAAGAACCTTAATTACAACCTAAGGAGCCGGAGTAAGAACCAAAGCACTCCGAAGTCGAAAGTAGACGCCTGCGTTGAGTGCGATTTCCCTTTCGACGAATCAAAAATAGCCCCAGAATTGAGGCGTGGGCCAGTTACTAAAGAAGGAACTAGCTCGGAACTGTTGGAACCTTCTCACAAAAACTCTGTAGGGTTTAACAAGACCAACTTGTAACCTGTTGATATTGGTGTAGATTTCGATAGCGACGACAGTCTTAGTGCTTTGGACCCACGGCGCCTCAGAGCTCTCGTAGAATCTGAGGAAGAACTTTATTCAGAAAACGAGAGAGAAAAAGAAATAGAGAACTGTACGGATAACCTTTTTACAACAGGTAGTCAACAGGTACCCGCGAGTACGTCACCTGTTACTGGTAATATATCACCTCCTGGTAGTACATTACCCTCCACGACCGCACTGCTAGATCCTACATTTATAGAACAACCAGAGGTGATAAATACTACACCAATTGTTATCAATTATACTGCTGGTGGACAAAAGTTACCGACTATCAATTCACCTGCTGATATTTATAAACATTTCTCACGTAAAAGTTGTAAAGGCGGATTAGGAGTTACTGCCGCTAGACATAGTGAACCCTTCTCAGACTCTGATCCTACCGACGATTGAAGTTCAACCAGTATGGATGGAGAATACATTCGCGCGCTAACTGAACTTACTCAAAAGCTCTTAAATAAAGACGTAAACATAAACAAATTTCATGGATATGAAAATGAGGACATAAATCGCTGGTTTGAGAAATTAGAACTAGTTCTGGACTCTAAAGGGATCAGGTTAGATGTCCCCGCCGCAAGAACACAGCTTATTTACAATCTTGCTGGACCAGCGGAAACTTTTATGTTTGAATTGCCACCAGACGAGCGCGGAAACTATAACGCTTCAAAACAAGCCCTGTTGAAACGTTACTCTACCAAGGACCGCGCATGGGTTAAACGACGTCGTTTAGTTGCTCGCCGTCAAGGCCCGAATGAGTTACTATCAGATTATATCAATGATATGCATGAACTGTTCAGCGGACTTAAGGTGGCTCGATACAGTTTTTCAGGGTCAATACCTCCCAAGTTTGAGCGTAAACTACGTCGCCATAAACAAAGTTTTGGAAAAATTGCCATCACAGTTGTATTAGATAAAGATGAAAATTTGTTATGATCAGGGTTGCAACGGCATCGGAGTTGTCATAGCAACGAAATGACGCTATTAGCTATTTTACTTGCAGCAGTGTATCTCGGCACTAGGAACTGTTCTTCGAAAATCATTCACGGGAGCTTTTTCCTCCAATAGCAGCCTCGATGTTCGTGAAGTTTAAGCGAAATCTGTAAGAGCGTTATCGAGATATTTTGGGATAAAGTTTTTATTGTTAGAAACACAGTAAAAAATGGACAATATTGTTGTTTGGCCGTTATCTGTAGAAAATGAGGCGCTTTCGATATGCAATTTCACCTCATAGTAGTTTCAATCTTTTTAAAAGCGTGTGTGAAAGATCATGGGAGATAGCTCCAGCCGATTGCTAGAAAGAAGGGTTTGATTAGTACGTATCGAAGCGCTCTTGTTAGCGGTTTTGTAAACATCTTGGTCTACTTTAACAAATTAGCGAATAATTTTTAAACCGCTCGATGGATTTTTTTTAAAATTTAAGATTCTTGAGATTAACTTTCCTTTTATATGACCTTTTAGTTTCAAGATTATTGATATGTTGTAAGGCAGTGAAATAAGGGCTACAATTTGTTACTTTTTTATCGGAAGTTTCGTCATTACAAGTGAAAGCCTCTAATTATTCAAGGCATTGTCTCCAAGTTTCATTTTCACGTGAACAGTAGTAACTAACAATGCAGTTGAAATATGCAAAAATGTTAGCTATTGTTGTGCACGAAAATATGAAACTTGGACACAATACCCTGAATAATGAGAGGCGCACACTTGAAAACACAAAATTTCTGCCAAAATATTGGCGAATTGTAGCCCTTATTTTACTGCCTTACAATATATCAATAATCTTGAAACTAAAAGGTCATATAAAAGGAAGGTTAATCTCAAGAATCTTAAATTTTTAAAAAAATCCATCGAGCGGTTTAAAAATTATTCGCTAATTTGTTAAAGTAGACCAAAACGTTCAAAAAACGGCTAACAGAGCGCCTCGATACATACTAATCAAATCCTTCTTTCTAGCAAACGGCTGAAGCTATCTCCTTGATCTTTCACACATGTTTTTAAAAAGATTGAAACTACTATGAGGTGAAATTGCATGTCAAAAGCGCTTCGTTCTCTACAGATAACAGCCGAACACCAAGATTGTCTATTTTTTACCGTATTTCTAACCACAAACTCTTTATCCCAAAATATCTCGATAACGCTCTTACAGATTTCGCTTAAACTTCACGAACATCGAAGCTGCTATTGGAGGAAAAAGCTCTCGCGAATGATTTTCGAAGAAAAGTTCCCAGTGCCGAGATATACTGCTGCAAGTAAAATAGCTAATAGCGTCATTTCGTTGCTATGAAAACTCCGATGCCGTTGCAACCCAGATCAAAACAAATTTCCATCTTCATCTAATACAACTGTGGTGGCAATTTTTCCAAAACTTTGTTTATGGCGACGTAGTTTATGCTCAAATTTAGAAGGTATTGGTCCTGAAAAACTGTATCGAGCCACCTTAATATGGCCGAAGTGGACAAGGTGACATATTTCACAGAAGGATTACTGCAACCCTTAAGGACCAAAGTCCTAGAGCGAATGCCGGAAACACTCTTGAAAGCAGAAGAAGTGGCTAGAACAGTCGACTCGATATCACAGCAAGAAACTAGCACCAAAGAAAGCAGCCAAATTGAACGCCTAATTGAAGCAATTACCCGCAGTCAACAGGTACCCGCTCAAGCAACAGGTACTAAGGCTTCACTTAACACTTCACAACAACAGTCACTTCAAGCACAAATAGAAACATTAACACGGAAGCAAAGTGAACTTACACATACAGTTACCAAGTCAGATAAAGTTGCCGCTTATTCAGAGCCACAAGTGGGTTGTCAAAGTAAGATTGAGGAACTTTAATACTAAACTTGTGAAACGCATGGAAGGTAACTTTCAGGATCAAATTGCCAGTTTGGATAAGAGGATGGACGCACGCATCACTGACCTCGCACAACGTCAGCGAGAGACTCGTAACACTAGGGAGCGATCAAGAGATGGCCAACCTTGTTGTTATGTATGTGGTTTGCCTAGCCATTATCAAAACAGTTGTCCACGACGGAACAACCCTGAAGGTGACCGACCGCCGGTGCCCAGGTACGCGCTGCCTGCTCCTGATAACTACACACAATATTCAAGTGGCCCTCAAGAACGACAGAGAGCCTTACCACCGCCGCCGCATCAGAGCCGAATCGCTGCCTTTCAGGACAGTACTCCAACCTCTTCCAGTCATCCGGAGTTGCCCATATACGACTCTCCCAAATATGACTCCGTTGATTGGGCTTATTATTATGATGATGTCCTACCAGAAGCCACAACGATCAAGACTTTAACGATGTAGACTTCGATGGAGATTGGGATTATTATTACGATTATGAACCAGAAACCGAGGCGAGCAATAATGTAGACGAGTTAGATGGAGTATATGAAGAAACACAGCCAACAAGTGTCTCTACCTTGGTCGAGAGTTTACACAGTACAGTAACCGCTGACCAGCTGTTGTTGCCTCCTTTTCCGTTTGAAGATCCCTGTCCTTCTTCGTGGCCACCCGAAGCGGCTGGTTTGTTACTTGAAGAAATACGGGCCGTGCCTAACCCGGTGACTGAGTTGCCGCTCGCCAACTTTGGGAAGAATCCCGAACAGCCTCAACAAGGACCAATACTGAGTGCCACACCTCAATTATACGCAGGTATGAGTAGCTTGCCGCCATTTACTGACAAAGTAGGCCAGTTAGCAGAACTGAATTTGATCCACCCGTCCCGGCCACTAATCCGGTGCCGACTGCAACAGCCATACGTAGTAAGACTGCTGACACTAGAATTCTTGGGCACTATCCTCCAGCTGATCATGAGCCAAGGCAGAACCAGCCATGACCTATCCGCCAGCACCAGTTGGTTGATATCTTGCCACCCCATATCCAGATCACGTTGGGGAGCAAGGGTGGCGCAGTGGTGAGAGCACTCGCCTCCCACCATTGTGGCCCGGGTTCGAATCCTGGCGTCGACGCCATATGTGGGTTGAGTTTGTTGTTGGTTCTCTCCCTTGCTCCGAGAGGTTTTTCTCAGGGTACTCCGGTTTCCCCCTCTCCTTAAAAACCAACACTTTCAAATTCCAATTCGATCTGGAACGCACGGACACGTTTCAACGAGTTCTTATGAACTCCTTAGTGATCCGTGGGTAAACAAATTACAAATTACAAAAAAAAATTACTCAGTATTTTGGAACTAACTCTCCTAAACCAGAGTTAGCAGGTTACAATAAAGTAGCTCTTAGGATGGCTCAGCCACCACAGACCAAAGAGGTAAAGCAGACGTCAACAGCCACTGCTTATAGTACCCTGAGCGCTGATAACCACGTTACAGGAGATTCCAGCCGATCTCGCTATGAAGACCTTCCCACAGAAAACCCAACCGTTGTACATTCTGGGGAGAAGACAGTTTCGGTTCAAAATTTCGGAGAAATGGTCAAGACTCAGGTCAGTAAACAAGTGAAACCCTTAACCAACCAGGAAACAGACAGAACTACCAAGCTAGAGCAGAACTACCTTGTAGCTCTCAAAGCAATACCGAGTGACCAATCAAGTTTCCTTTGCCCTGAGATTGGACAGTCAAATCCTGATACTGGACAGCCTGGTACTAACCACTCCCTACGAGCGCAGATAGTTTCAACAGAACCGAAAACCAGAAGAGCAACTCATTCTCAGCTTCATAAAGATTACCAGCACGAACTTAAGGACGAGCTTACTAAAGTTATAAAGGATATGGAAGGAAATCTGTTGAACAAGATTACGATTTTGGAACGACGCTTGGGAGGAAACTTAAGACACAGTAAGGTACAACCATGGAAAAGGACTTGCTTTTATTGTGGAATGGTTGGCCACATTCAGATCAACTGCCCTCATCGTAGTTGCCAACAAGGGTCCTATAATTATAATGTACGTCATGAGCCCGAGCGAATCCCGCATCAAACCACTACGTTTAAGCCGGCATACACAGCCAGAGACAAACCTCGTTGCCAAGATTCAGGAGAGGAACCATCTGACGTCGACCACAACTCGACAAAAGTGGGAGTTATCCTGTACCAACCAAAGGAAGTACTTAAACTGGGCCGCCTAAACTCAGTTGCAGCAAACAGCTTCAAGCAAACAAGTTTCCAGGTACCCAATGTGCCACCCGACTGCAGAAATCTTTTAAATTCCCAGGAACAAGAGAAACCTAAGTACCAGCAGAATACCCTCATTTCCTCTCGTCAAACGCCTGGTGAAAGAAACTGCAACCAACAAGTCGTAACAAGTTGTACAGAAAAGTATCCGCCTCAAAAGTCGACCAAGACAAAGATTTCAACAGACACTGACAGTGAAGAACTTAAGGACAGCAACATGATGATAACCGGCGATATAGCAGGTCAGATCGTTAATTTTCGTTTGGACACCGGTGCTTGTGCCTCCATTATTGACGAGAAGCTACTAAACAAGATTTATGATCAAGGAGCAACAATAGTGACAAATGGATCGGTTCAGTTTGTTGAGACAATCACAGGACAAAAAGTACCGTGGTTGGGAAAAGTCGAAATTCCTGTCAAACTCAATGGTGTTCTTTATCCCAGCTGTTTTCAAGTGATACAGGGTCTTTGTCACGAAGCCATACCTGGTCAAGATTTTTTGCAAGTATACGGTGCAGTGATAGATTTCAAGAACAAACATCTGAAATTAGAAGATACTTCGTTGCACTTCAAGGAAATGTCAAAAGCGACTGATGAAGGTATTATCCCTTCATACGCTCTCAGGTTAAGGAGAAATCTACGTTCACCAACTTCCCAAGCATCGCAGTCCAGCAAGACGCCCACTATTAGCAAAAACGCGGTGAAGCCTCAGAAGACAGGCAAATCAGCAACATTGCAGCTCAAGATTCCACTTATGTTCGAGAAGTTTATTTCCTGGTTCATGCTACTAGTGGTCATTCACTTGTGTTTTGCTTCACAAGCTCATAATTTACTTCAAGTGCAACCAACAACTGAAAAGCTCCACAACATGCACGACTACCGCCAGTCTGTAGACAAAGAATTGCTTCCGTTTCCTAAAAATGATGGCAGATTGACAACCGAAACTCATACACATAATTGGCATCAACCAGTGTCTTCCACAAAGTTCAAGTACAATTTTCCGCTGCTGAATGATGACCCTCCCGACGCCTTACTACAGACAGTCTCACCAGTAAATGACAATGGCCATCCACTAACCGAGAGAACGACTTTAAGAACAGGAAATAGTTTGTAATTTCTAAGAGTCCAAGAGATATGAGACAGAATAACGAATACACCGTTGAGTAATACTGAACCAATTAAGATCAGTCCGTTCAAGCCAGAGAGAAGGTTCGAATAAGAAGAAACATATTAATAAGGAGTTAACAGACAGAATTCGAAGAATCGAGAATTAAGAAACACTACATGAGAGTATCAGGTAACCTTAAGTGTGAGAGTTTTAAGCTAAGAAACGAGCGTTTGAAACGTATATAATAACCTTTTAGTAGCTTCGCTGAGTAAGAATGCATGTAAGTAATTGCCCTCAAAAAGCGCATATTTTGAGGTACGTTAATCTTTATATAAATCAGCTTTTATTTTCATTTGAACCCCCGAGGCCAGTATGTTTCGGTTAGTTCGGTTTATGCCGCGGTTCAGGCACAAAAAACAAATAAAAAATTTCCCAAAACCCAGAAAATCAAATGTAAAATTTCAACATTAATATCAAACGTAAGTTTTAGAAAGTTTAAGGTGGCTCCGTAATTAATACAAGAGGATTTAGCTGTGACAAATTTTCCGTCTTAACTTTTTGGTTTTTAACGCGATGGCTGCGAAACTTTGCAAAGAACAACGGATATCATTCGGCAATAATACGAAATATTCCGATTTCATTGATGGTAAATATTTCTTGAGAAATTAGCGCTTAAAAGAACCCTACTGTTCAAAGAAAATTGCGTCTAGTAAAAAAATTTCCTGATATTTTTTTACTGAAATTTCTGGTATCGGCTTTAATTGATATAATAAATATGCCAGAGGAATTTCAGAAAAATCGTTGGAGCAGAAGTCCGTAACTAAAAGTCGCTCAAAATTCAGCGGTGAAATTGTTTAGGAATTCCAAAAATAAATTACTATCAGGTAGAAGGAGCCACCAGTTTGAATTTTCGGGACAAGTAAATTCAAAGTTTGCTAATTCTTAAAACAAAAGCCGATTGCCTATCGTGCTATTCTTTAAAAGGTACTTTTTAGTTTTAGAACCACTATAAATTGCTCCAAACCTTGCTCTGAAGTAGAATGACATGTTCTTCGACAGTTTTAAAGTATCCCTTGGCAGTTTTGTCCCAAACTCCTGCTGCGTACATTTTGATGTATTGCAATGCATTTTCAACGACTTTTACTGCTGTTCGTTGCTTCCAACTCAGAAAAAAAGTATTGAGATTAGATGCTACGTCGTATCAGAGCTTAGAAAGAACTGTCCAGCACCTTTGTTTATGACTACAAAATGAGCACGAGTGGCAGTTCTGCGAGGAATTCGCACCTCACCCAGGGGGGACGAACGACAATGATGACCATGCCTGTGAACCGAATAACATCACAGTGCAAAATAAAATTATCGCAAAAATACTGCGCGTAAATAAATTTACAACTCTGAAATTTTTGTCACTCCTTCCTTCAATGAATGGGTATTTTTTTCTTGATTATTATGTTTTGCTCTGCAATACATGTTTATACAGTTCGGTTCACAGACATGGGCATCATTGCCATTCGTCCCCCCTGGCTGAGGTGCGAATTCCTCGCGGAGCTGCCGCTCGTGCTCATTTTCTGGTCATAAACAAAGGTGCTGGACAGTTCTATCTGAGCTTCGATACAAGGTAGCTTACAATCCCAATACCTTTTTCCTGAATTGGAAACAACGTACAGCAGGAAAGCCGTTGAGGATGCATTGCAATACATCAAAATGTATGCAGCAGGAGTTTGAACCAAAACTGCCAAGGGATATTTTAAAAATGTCAAGGAACAAGTCATTCGACGTCAGAGCAAAGTTTGGAGCAATTTATAGTGCTTTTAAAACTGAAAAGTACCTTTTAAGGAATAGCACGATAGGCAATCGGCTTCTGTTTTCAGAATTAGGAAACACTGAATTTACTTGTCCCGAAAATTGAAACTGGTGTCTCCTTCTTCCTGATAGTAATTTATTTTTGAAATTCCAAAACAATTTCACAGCTGAATTTTGAGCGACTTTTAGTTACGGACTTCTGCTCCAACAATTTTTCTGAAATTCCCCTGGCACATTTATTATATCAATTAAAGCCGATACCAGAAATTTCAGTAAAAAATATCAGCAAAATCTTTTACTAGAGGCGATTTTCTTTGAACAGTAGGGTCCTTTTAAGCGATAATTTCTCAAGAAATATTTACCATCAATGAAATCGGAATATTTCGTATTATTGCCAAATGACGTCTGTTGTTTTTTGCAAAGTTTCGCAGCCATCGCGTTAAAATCGAAAAAGTTATGACGGAAAATTTGTCACAGCTAAATGCTCCTGTATTAATTACGGAGCCACCTTAATTCGCCGTGCATTTTCTAATTTTTTTCGTATATTTTTTGATCGTTTTCCTTTTCCTCTAATCAGCTGAGGACAGCTGAAACTTAAGGTGGGAGGAATGTGAAGAGAGAATTTATTGTTATTCAGTTATTTTGCTTTCGCTTGTAAAATATGAAAAGCCAATGTAGAAATCATTTATTCTTTAGTCTTAACTACTTTTAGCCGTAGACAACCTGTTGATTTATTGAGCGTAAACTTATTTGTCAAGTCATAATTGTATTTAGTCTGCAAGCTGTGATCAACCTGTAAAAAGCCGTTATCCACCTGTGTAGCTTTTGAAGGTAATTAATGTTTCAAAACAAGCTTAGGTTTCCACCAATAGTCTTGTAGAAATGATTGTTGTGCTCTGTAATAAGACTCGTTGAGTTGTGACGTAATCTGTATCGCTTCGCTAGGTTAGGCTTAAATACGAGTGCTTTGTAGGAACTTCTTCGGTTACGTCCTGGTTACATTCTCGTTACATCTAGTCTTGGTTGTATTTTGGTTGGTTATGTTTTGACTCTACCCGTGGTATGGTCTTGGATTAAACCTCTACATTGGAGCCAAGTTCTGTTGTAATCATTGTCTCAAGAGTGTTCAGCAGGCGTAAGAGATTCCGTGCCTTCTCGCAGCCAGCGAGTGTCCTCAGGAAAAGGCCTTTCCCAGACAGTTTTAGAGTTTTTCCCCGTCCGTCAGTTTACCTTTTGTGAAGGCAAAACCTGTTTCCACACTGGTGTTTATGTGAAAAAACGTGTTTTCACAGTATAAGCATAATTAAGTAATTTCCTTCTACAAGCTGAGTTTAATACTTTTTTGTCGTTTTAGGTATTAAATGACAACTGTTGAGCGCAACGTTCGTATATATTGTGTTTATTTCGGGATTAATAGCATCAACCTTTATAGTAAATGAAATTTGAAAATTATCAAAACATATATCACGAGTACTTAAACTAGTGCACGAGTGCTCCACAAGTAAGAATTTGTTTACATCTTTATGTTCCAGCTTAACTGCAACCATCAAAACCAAGAGGGCTTTTGATGACTTCCACAATGATCAAAATTTATTACAATCTTCGAAGATGAAGATTTATTTATTATTTTGAAGGTTTATTTATTTTATTATCATTTTGCCATTTAAATTAAATATGTAAACAAAATTCACAAAGGTAAGGTGTGCCTATACCAAGAAAAATGACTTAAGTTTAGAAATGATGAAAACAGCAATACTAGGGGAATTCTGAATTTCAGATCATGGCTAGTTGTTCCGAAAAAAAGAATTGAAAAAAGGGTCTATCAGGAAATACAATTTTAGGCAAATTCAGCTCGTTATAAAATGATAGGTAACTAAATCAACCCTCCATTTAAAAACAACAACGTTTTAGAAAGGGATTAGGGCTAGTAGGAGACACGTCTGGTCTTCTCTGTTTAACTGCAGCACGGTGACCTGTTGTTTTGCCCTTTTGATGTGGCGTTTAATTTAAAAATTACTTTAAAATTATGTACAAAGATTTCAAAAGTGCCTAAAAGGGAAATTACATATCATCATAATTTGCTTAAGATCAAGAAAAATAAGACAGCTATCGAAGTTAGGTAAAATTATATTAATAAGAAACAAGTAATGGCTTAAATGAAATCTAAGAAAGTTCTTAAAACGGGAAACGTGCGACGTAGCTTCTTTTATTGATGATGTGGGTCAATTATTAAAAAGAACCGCAGCTGAAAATCTAAAAGTGTTTTTTCCTAGCATTAACTTTAAACAAATTAAATCATTCACGAGAACCGTCAGCTGAACAGTGAGCTAATTTTAGTCTTTGAAAAGGTACAGTTTAAGCCGCAGTATCTTCCCATTCGACATCAGTGAGTCAAAAATGCGTCTGTCATCACCAGCTATAGCAGACAGAGTACGTACCTTGTACCTCGAACTTCAGTGTTAAATTCTTTAGGCCGAATAACTCTCTAGCTTCATGAACCGTGTCCGTAGAGATCACTGGGCGTTTCTCGGCTTCTTTTTCATGGCAAGTGTATTAGTTTAAAACTTGTATGTACTATTCCCTTGAATTAAAAAAAAAAAATACTCAGAACCACTTTTGCAAGCAATACAAGCTGTATCTTATAAACTTTTGTACCCCAAAGGGTAATAAATATTTTTTATCTGCCAGTGCTTACTTTTAATAATTATTAATGCTATTATCTATCACTTTCTATTGCTTTTTATATGAAAATGTAAGTGGGACTTTACACTCTTTTTTCTTTCTCAATTTTTGTAATTTTATGTAAATGTATACGCCAGTTGATTGCACGTGACCCGTGACCAACTCAAAAGTCGATAATGCTACTTTGGTCACTACGCACATTTTAGAATTTTTACATTTCACTATCTGCGTGATTTGTTGTTATTCTTTCTTTTTCTTTTCTGTTTTTTGTAATATTTTGTAATGTATGTGTTCCCATTATGGCTCTTGCATCTTGTAAAAGTGCAAAAAGTTAACGATCTGAAATCCAACCGACCAAACAAGCGTTTGGAGAAATCGATCGCTTAAGCCTCCTATGCCGCCGTTAAGTCTCATATGCCGCCGTTGCGCCTTCGACATGGCCGCCGGTACTGCCTGGGATACTGTTCCGATATGAGAACAGAAGTGGCTGGCAACATTAGTCATCCCAGTCTTTACCACCGGCTTGCCTGCGAAGTTGACTCGAGTTCAACTTCGCAGGCATGCCGGCGGTAAAGCTTTGCGATGGCTCTAGTTGTCTGCGTCGCGTGTTCTCATTCGTCCGAGAAGTAGCCTGGGCGGTACCGGCGGCTACTTCGCAGATACATCGGCGGCCGATGAGATCCAGGCTTTAGTATCAGTAGTATCCCAGGCTCAAGCAACCGGTCGTTAGTATGATAATTAATAATAAAACATAATAAATTAATGATAAATAGATTTTTGTAAATTTGAAATTGATTGATGCATGGAGATAAAGATATACTGAACAAAGTACGGTAGTTTTAACGCACCAGAGCAGCAGTTAAAAAACAAAAACAAATTTTAACTCGTTTATTCAAATGGGGTTAATGTTTTCAACTTTTCTTTTTATTTTGCTGTTTTTTTTTTTACGATTTATTTATTTACTTATTTTTATGATACTTTTTAGTTTTTTGACTGGTTTTTTTTTTTTTAATAATTTTATTTTTTTCTTTTTTACGTAGATTTCATTCGTCATTGCAGCAGACCTATGTTTGTTATGTGCGTTTAGTGAGGGAACGTGTTCCGAAAGCTGTAAAAAAGGCCATTTTCGTGTCTACAATGAAAGCAAGGAATGTCACGTCTGCGAACCTTGTCCGGTAAAGAATATGCTAGGTATTCTTTAATAGGCAATTTCCGAGTTGCCTCAAGTCTCTGTTTCAAAGCGATGCTAAATGCGAAGCCATTGATACAAAATGATTTTTTTATCTGCCAATTTCATGTTCCCGTGACGCAATTTGTCTTCCCCACATTATTTTGCATAAGTTTTGTTTTCAATTCACCAAGGGATGATAGTTAGTCGCAAGAGAAATTTATAACAATACTAATGAAAAATCTTGTGGGAAAAACAAATTACACTCTGGGGAATGTCCGTGAAGGTCGCAACTGTTCTCTTGCAAATAAAACTCATTTTGACAACAAAGATTGCACTTAGCCTCGTTTTGGAACTCGGAAATCTTCTATCAAAATTATTTTTTACTTAATGATAACGACGAAATGTTTTTCATGCCACGAAAAAAGAAACTTTGAGCTCTCGAAAAAAAGAAGCAAACCCTCAACTCCCTCTAAGAGCCCCTAAAGCCTGCATTCGGGAGAGGAGACGCTCATTGTTTGGTCACGCTGTTCTGTATGCTTTGGCTTCTCTCACCGAAATTAAAGGTGTGGTTCAATTTTGTCCTTGGACTAAATTTTATTTACCCTAGTTGCAAACCCTAAATAAACTGCAGCTCCTTTAGTTTTCATCTTTGATGTTTGCCCGCGGATTTCATAACCAATTTCCTAACCCTACTATGTTAAAACCTAGCTAAAGATGTCCTCGCGTGTCTTTGGTTTTTACTCAAGAGACTATAAAGGGGACAGAGAGGGCATCCCCCATATACACCCTATTCCATAGGTAATTTGTCTCGAGTTATTTTTAGAATCGGGATAAAGTTACCTCGCGCGAGGCGTGGATGTTTCGTGGAGGTTTCGCATGACCAAACGCCGTGCAAAACATGTCGGGCGAGAGGCAATGAAAGCGTAAAAAGATCGAGAGCATTCCTGAATATTGAAGCGAAATGATTCGGCGCTCACCTGGGAAAAAGGAATCGCTGGACTCTTTGACAACCCGTGAAATCAGTTTAACTCGATGTTGTCGTAACCTCAGTGCTTTCATAAAATGAAAAAATTTCGCCGGTCTATTGAAACCGGTCGTTTGTACAATTTAGGGAGTTTAAGATCCAACGACGTGGACGACAACTAGAACGTCAAAAAAACAATAGGTTTAATTAGCAAAACAACAACTTCGCACGTGCAACACACTTTTTTGTTCATTTCTTTCCCGTTTTTGCACGACTACGACGTGAAAATGCCTAATTTTGCGTTTTATGGAGGACGTAAATAAGCAACGACGAAATTTTATTTCTCTTTCTGAGCTTGAATATGGTCCCTTGAAATTCAGCTTTAGGAGGGTTCGCCTACAATTGACAAAGTAAGTGGGTAGGAATAATCGCTATAAGACTGAAAAAAATAAACATCAAACAAGAAATTGCTCTCTTCAAACTGTAAATTATGAATGATCCTAAGAGAATATTCAGCGTGTTAGGGATTTCCCTGCTCTACTGTTAGCTCTATACAAGAGAGGAAGGGCGATTCTTTTTTAATTTCCGTTTCGCTGACACAGCTTTCGCAGAAATCTCGCTGTAGTCGTTTTCGTCGACAAAAGGAATAGCAAAATCGCCCTCTGCGTCTTCCCCCATTTTGTTCTGCGTCATATCGTGAAGGACGCGTGGCTCTCAGCGTGGGTCATCCACGCGGAACACATTCGCGCAATGTGATTGGCTGTTGTCTAATCCCCCTTGAGATCTGTGGTGTTAAAAATAACTCAAGACGAATTACCTATGGAATAGGGTGTATATGGGGGAGGCCCTCTCTGTCCCCTTTATAGTCTCTTGTTTTTACTGTATTTGTTTCATTTGTGCTTAAACAGCCTTCTACATATATGGACAAAGAGAATAACAGTACTAAATGCCTGCCCTGCTTAGAATGTAGTTCTCCAAAAGCTGCAATTGTTGAGTGTAACTCGACTCAGAACAGAGAATGTGGTTGCCTGCCCGGTAAATTCTTCGATGCGGAACTCCTCTTCTGTAGTAGATGCTCAAAATGTCCCGTGGGAGAGAGGGTGGTGACACCGTGCACACCAACAGATGACACGAAATGTCAGCCTTGCCCAAAGGTATGCATTATATTAAACACTTAATGACTGGTCCCTCGGGAAACAGTTAATTTTGTCTCCCGAGAATCTCAGTGTTTCCCGAGGCGGAGCCGAGGGAAACATTTGAAGCTGGAAATTCATGAAACCTCACTGGGACGAGAAAAGGGAGGAAAACTTTGAAGTCAATTTGTTGTGTTATGGGTATTTGACTTTGTCACCATTTTTATATATTTTCTTGATTAACTCTTAGGTTTGCCAATCCTGTAAAGGCCATTGTTGAGAGTTCCCCGGGCTTTAAAATAGCGCGAAAGATGTTAAATTTACTTTTTTATTTAGGGCAGATTTTCTGACAAGGAAAATTTCGAGCAAAGATGTAAGAGATGTTCCAAATGCAAGGCATCTCGGAACAAAGTTTTAAAAGAAAACTGCACCGCGTTCAGAGACACCATCTGCGACAGAATGAGAAGTCAACCTACTGTCACGACCACATCACAGAGCGTTATCTTTGGTGAGTGGGTAACCTGTGTCTTACCTTGTCGGTTCCTTTAACTCTTGAACGTACACGGAAAGTCATGCCCCCACCGTGGTACGACGTGATAGGGGGGGGGGGGGGGTTGATGCATGATGGAACCCTTCCCCAGAGTTTTGGATATGCTGCATTATTTTGTCAGTGGAAAGCCTTTGATCTTCTAAACAAGATGGGGTATTTTTTATGGGTAATGGCGCTGCTCAAGAATAGCATCTCATAGGGATAAAATTAAACTTAGCCTGTGTGCAGTAGCCCCCTGATTCTAATTTTCCGACCAACATCCCTGTCTCTTGAAATCTACCGTATATGGGAGTACTACCACAGGAACCTCTCAAATAGCTAAGCTGTTATATATGAGTTTGTATTGTATCCAAACCGTTATCTCGCTCTGATGATAAATTCCTCTTTCAGACAGTTCAAAGACCACGCCGCCGAATAAAGAAGAAGAACCTCAAGAACCTCAAGAACCTCAAGGAGTCGTAAGAAGAACAAACAGAAGAACGTCCGCGCAAAGTGTTTATTTAATTCTTGGCATCACCTTTGTTGGCCTTATTCCAGCTGCCATTATTAGTGTTGCGTTGTTCTTCGCAATGAAACGAAGACGTGAATGTGGCAAACACGCAAATTACCCTCCAGGTAAAGAACAGTAAAAGTCTCGAAATTTCGTTTTATCGATCAGCTAAGGTTAATAATTAACGTGGCCATCGTAACAGATTAAGGCGGAATCCATCACGAAATATTGTAATTTTAATTTTCAGTGGACGAAAACCTTGTACCAGAATAATTTAAAGTATCCCATTCTTTTATACATTTTTCAAGGGCTATAGACATAATTAGCTATCTGTAATAACACTAAAGAAAATTTGTTATGAGAGCGCGAGAAAATAAATGTCAAATTTCACATAATGACATCTTACAAATGAATTTTTCAGAATTTTACAAGGTAATTTTCTGACCTTTCTTTTCACAACTCTTGTGAATTTTGACATTTATTTTCTCGGGCTCACATGAGGAATAGTCTTTGATGTTATTACATATAACTAATTTTAGTAAAATCCAACTAGCGGTCTATTATCAATGCTGCGTTCTGATTGGTTGAGCTACTACTGGGCTGTATGTTATATAGCCCACTAATAGCCGGAAAAGCGCCGGCTTCGAAAACCAAAACAATGGCGGCAAAATCGCGTTTTGCTGGCTAAAGTTGTTTTGTCTCGATATTTTTGACCAACTAGTTAGATTTTACTAAAACAATTATTCCTCTCGCCCTCATGGCCTCTAAATCAATAGCCCATTCGGGCTCAAGGAATAATTGTTAAATATCCATAGCCCTTGAAAAATGTAAAAAAGAATAAGAAGTGGTCAAGACGACCCGTGGGCCAACTGCAACGCAGGCCCTGCTGCCGTTATAGTCAGTGAAAAACCAAATGTTTGTGTTTCTCTTCCCCACGGAAAATCAACCCCAAGGGTATTACAGTTAAACCCCCTTTAAGCGGCCACCCTCGGTTACCGGCAATTGGCCCGTTTATGGAGATATTGGATGGTCAATAGATGTTCAACATAAATTAACATGATCTTTATCACTTTATTTTGAAACGAACTTGCGACGGGAACTGCATTACTGGTCCCTAATTTCTTAAAAAAAGCTCCTTAAAAGCACATAAAATGATGAGCGAAAATATCCAAACCTTTGAAAATATTGTGGTCTGGCCCCATTTATCAAGCTCTGGTGCAACAATGTCTCCTACAAACGTTGCATGATTGGCTTGTAATCACATTCGTTCCAGTTGGGGAACGAGAAGAGGGTCATGTGTGTGGGAGGGAGGGGGGGGGGAAGAGGGGCGCGGCTGTTTTTTATTGTAAGATCAAAACCGAGGCCTTCAGGACAGAGAAAAATTTTCCGGAGCACTACCCTCTTATCACAAGCTACTGATCAGTGCTCCCTCTCCCCTCACCTGTCTCACGGTCTGGAGCATAGACTCGTGCCTGCAAAACCATGGGTTTACCGTCTTGGAATGGTATTTATTCTTAGCACTGGCAATACGTTTTACAAGGATTTTTCATTGTCGTAATTTGCAGAAGAAAAAGGAATCAGGAAGTACCATCTTTCAATTCCAATGACACATGTGTCAGGGACACCGATACTAGCTCGTTACTCGCAGTACGAAAATAGCAAGAGTAAGTAGAGTAATACCTTATTGGAACTTTATTTCGCGTTTTTCGAAATTGTTAAAAAATCGCGAAATTTAATTCCCATATAGAAAATTCAAATCACAGGGAAAAAAAGATAAACATGTACCAACAACGATATATACAGGAAATATAGAGCGGTTTTCACTTGACTGTCGAAAGTAATTGAGGAATTGGTTTGGTTTTGGTTTTACTACGCCCTTTGGTTGGCTAGTGTATTTACTTTGGTTTTGGTTTTACGACAGTCAAGTGAAAACCGCTCTATCGACAAATACACCTTAACTGGTAAGTTTCATTTTGTATCTTCTGTTGTGAAATAACGTACGTTAATTCGCGAATTCAGTAGGCAAGTATGAAAAAGGGCATAAAATTTCGCGATTCAAGTGTTCTCAAATTTATTTTATTTTACAAACGTCTGAAGTTTTTAAAATATCGACATAAACTGGAACAAGCAAAATGCTAAAGACCCCCGAAATTAAATAACAATAAGGTATCATTTCGTTGCAGACAAGATGCTTGTTCGGGACCTACCTGGAAATGTGATCATCGAATTAGGAAGACTCTTAAATCCCAGGTCGTATAACAACTGGGCAAAACTTGCAGGACGCCTGGGATTCACAAACAACCATGTCAAAAACTTCGAACTGGAGCCCGAGGAAGCGACGCAATCTCTTTTGAGCGAGTGGAGTCAACAAGATGGGTCGACTGTCGATGTTCTCGTCAGAATTTTAAAGGAAATGAAACGAGACGACTGTGTCCAAGTCCTGCAAGAAAATAATAACAAAACCTGCGAAAAACACACTTCCTGTTGTATACCAAGTCCTGCCGACGAATGAGGCAATACTTCAGGATTAGAATTTTGTTAGCTGTAGAAATGTGTTTCGCAGGTAACTCCAGGAGAACCGATAACCAGTAGAAATGTGGGTCACTAGAAGATGGTTTTGCCCAGAAACATTCCCAAGGTAGGAGTCACATGCATATGGGTTAGGAGCAATTATTTTTAACAGTTGCCATACAAGGTGGAATTCAGCACCAGACACTTACTTCCGGTCTGCCTCAGCCCCATGCGCCTCTAGGGCGTGATGAAGTGTTGGAAATTCCCATTGTATTCGACAAAACTATCGTGAGTATTGCGGAGAAACGATGCCAAAGGGTGCCTGAAGACAAGGAAGATTTGAAAGTGCATAGAAAGTCTGTATGTATAACCAGTATGAGCAGTACTTTAATTCAGCAGCACATTTGTACGTAGCATAATCGAAGTGTAGACATGCACTAGCCGGGACTAGTCGTTTGCATCGATTGCTTGTTTAATACGGAAGCATATTGCAGTTGCAATCTAGTAATCTCAACTATATAGTACCGTAAATCCTCTATTAAGCCATTTCTCCATAAAGAACCAGAAAAAATGTGGTAAAGCTCAAGTACAAGTCGTTGGAGGTCATGCAGCCAAGGATTAAAAACAAAGACGAACTTCCAGCTGGTAAATAAACCATCCCGGATCAATCCACACGAGGTTTTATAGTCGCAATTGATTAATACAGTCTGACATTTATTAGTGAAGAATAATGGGGGGGGGGGGGGGGGCTTATTAACTCTCTTCCCCTGAAAAGGGGGGGGGCTTATTAGAGAATGGGGCTTTATTTGAGATTTATACCAAGATTGATGCTTAAAGATGATGAATTTTGATTGTTGAAAGTTTTGCAAATTTAAGGAATTTGTATAAGAAAGTTGTTGGAGCCAAAGCAATACCAAACTCTCCCAAGCAAATGAAACTCTTCAAAACTTTAATATTCTAACTTTCATATAAAGTATCTGTTAGATGTCAGACGTCCTAATCGTTGCAATATTTTCGAATCTGACTATAGTATAAAAAGCCTCTATGCAAACTATGCCACGTGAACCTAACTACATTCCATATATAGGTCGACACTCTTTATCATTTAGGACTAATTGCAATACAGACATATTTTAGCAAGACTGCTAAGCATCGTTTATACTTCCTAATTTGAGTGTCACGTGACATTGCTGTCAATAGACATGTCGTTAAGATCTCACAACTTTTGTACACATATAGGCGAATCCTTGGTGACGTCATTAGCAAACGACTTAATCATTCTTACAAAGGATACACGTTTTCTTAATGACTTTTATTTGTTGCAATTGTGGCACGAAAAAAAAAAGCCGAGCGAAAACTAGGAGATGTGCTAGAACACAGGCTTTGAGAGGTTTAACTAAAACTCGTTAGCTTTTGGTCATTAATGTAGGAATCCAGTTTATGATCTTATTTATTGGAATTATATTTGCTTTGCTAAGCACATTCAAGTAACATAAAAAGAATTTGTGAAACGGAGGGTACTTAGAAAAGAAGGAGAACGTAACAGGCAAAAAAAATTAAACTACATACGCACTGAAATCCTCGACGAGTTCAGGATATATACGCTGTATAGTTGATTATTGGTATACTGAACCATTGATTGGTTTATATCAAAACAAGCCTTTTTGCCTTGTGTTTGGACATCATAAAACAACGACAAACTCAACACGGGCGCTATCAAAAACGTGTCTCTCGGTGACGTCACAGCTCAGGGTAGAGTTCAGGAATGACCAAGCCGAAAACGCCTGGGGACTAGGCTGGATCTAGCTTAGAACGGCAATAGCACGACGTTTGAAACAGGCCTTACACGTGTTTACGTTTTTCTCTCTTGCTTAATTGCTTGCTTACTTAATTTCTTACGTACTTGCTTATCTTCCTAGTTACATGCATGAGTTTCCATTTAAAATATGTTATTGGTTAAAGTAATAGGTTTTATGGTCGTCTTAATTTACAAAAAAAAGATATCTTTGCTTATTTTTTCATATATTTGAATTTGCCCTTCATGTAAACAACTTTACCTCATATAAGAAAAGTATTAAAAGATCAATTGTATTTGAAAATTTGTCGTATATATCATTTTCTCTTTGACTGTGAAGTTGAAAATACTCTGTTAAAAAATGAGAACAGCGATGGATAACACAATCCAGTTTATTGGAAAAATTTCAGAAGAGGGACTGAAAGTCAATATATTGTGAGACGAATTTTTGTGTCATGTGTTTTTTTGAATCATGCCCAATCCCTACCCTGCGAACAGATAGCTTTAAGCGTTTATATTACAACTAGTCGTTCGCATCGCTGGTCAGTCATGTATTTGGTTTGTTTTATGCGAACTACGTGACTGACAAGCGACGCGAACGACTTTGTAAACGCTAAAAGCCATGCAAGACAGAAACTCTGCTCGCACGGTACCCCATCCCTTCCTCAGTGATATAATAGATCCTCGCCTCGGTTTCTTCATGTTTTGAAAAAGATCACTCAGCAAAATCTGTCGACACCTCCCGAGGCTAAAATAGACTACAAGGGGTACCCTTTTCACTGTTTTCATACTTCTGGTAAACTTAAAGTTGTAGTCCTTCAACCTACAGTGGTTTCGAGATTTGGGTGCTTCATTTATGAGTTTTTGATGCTTCGTTTTCGAGTCCTGGGTGCTTCGTTTTCGAGTCTTGGGTGCTTCGTTTTCGAGTCTTGGGTGCTTCGTTTTCGAGATTTGGGTGCTTCGTTTTCGAGTTTAGGGTGCTTCGTTTTCGAGATTTGGTGCTTCGTGCTTCGGTCTTCGTTTTCGAGTGCTTCGTTTTCGAAACTACCACGTTCGAAACGCCGATTATAGCAAACTTAACAGCAATTGGCACACGTACACCAGCCCACGGCCTGGTAAGTACCTAATGCATGCATGCGCAAAGCCATATCACCCTGGCACTGGCAGGCAGCTGTCTCGACCCACGGGCGTCCTTATTAGGAGTCATCAAAATATGAAATATCGGCAAGTCCATAGCGACAAACCAATCAGCATGGTATAGCCGTCTGACCAAGTCTGACCAATGAACCGCGGACTCTAGCTCCTGGAATAGGTTCAATTCAATGTTAATGAGAGAAAGCCTGCCTATTTTATTAAAGGCTTGCAGTTGCAAGGCTGGTTTTACTTTCCCATTTAAGAGCGTGCTTCGATTCCTGGACATGCGCGAAACATATTTTTTGTTCACATAATTTTCAATCTCGTTCCCAGAGTCCGCGTTGCTTTGTCAACCTGAACGGGCAATGGGGACCTCTGGGATAGTCCGTTTCAACTCGAGTTTTCATTGGCTGAACGTGTGAGCATGAGCAGTAGATTTAGGGTTTTCAAAATGGCGGACAAAACTCCAGTGAAGACTCTACCAGGTCGTGAACGCGTTTGCAGATGTTGTAATTCAGATGTCAAAAGCAATCCGATTGATTTATTTGGAGAAAAAGCAAAGGCTGAAAAACTCCTAAGCAATTTAGAGATAATTACAGGGCTTACTTTTGTTGCGGGTGACGAATTTCCTACGTATATTTGTAGGAACTGTTTTAACCGTGTAAGACAATTTTCCGAATTTCGGGATTTGTGTATCAAGTCTCGAGCAAAGCAAGAGGCATCGGTGAGGTTAAAACGGGGTAAGAAGGTGACAGAGAGTCCGTCTACAGCAGAGCTACGGGAAGCCAAACGAGGAAAAGTGGACACTGCAACCCAGCGTGGGTCGTCATCGTCTGTTTATATGAGGAAGAGCTTGCAGATGGGGCCGGGGATTACTCCCACTTTACCCGGCAGAGATGGTGATGAAGCACCTGTTCAAAAGCAAGTTAGAATCCTGCCAAAGCCACTACAGCCAGCTCCAGTTGTTGAGCCAAGCCAGGAAGTACCAATACTTGCAAAGACCGGCCTTCGTAACTGTGAGGTTCGTTCTGAAATTTACAAGTCGCTTATCATTGAACGTTTTCCAATTTCATTTTGTCATGAATAAGTAAGTTTGATTGTATTACTTTTTATTATAATTTGTGGAATAAAGTTGACAGTAAATTGTTAACTCTCGTTGTGTTTGTTTTGTTATAATCTAACAGTCTGACCTTGACACGCCATGAACGTAGTAAATGGCAATACTACAATGAACGCCTGAGTCGGGTTTGGATGTTAAATGCCATTTAGAAAACGACTGAATGTTGTCACCGAGGCATCTGACATAAGGGTAAATGCAAATACAAGGGGCTTTGTTCCTATTGTTGTCTACACCAATATTTAATTCATAACATTTTTACTGTTTTGCATGTTGTGTTATATATGACCCCACAAGCTTAACTGTTAATTTGAGTAAATAAAAATTGTCTAAATGAAATACTAATGAATAATATCTTATGTTGTTGTTTTACTAATTTGAAATGGCAAGTACAGCTGAGGTTGTGATATAAAGAATGCATACCTTTGTCAGTATGCTGAGATTTTTGGTGTTTGGTTCTTTAAGACCAGTTATGGTGAGGGTACAGTTGAACAGTAAGGCAGGTAAGTAAAGTTGAATATTTTATTAGGAAAGATTTACGATGCTTTTGGATCGGTAAATACTTTGAGTTAATTCAATATTGTTTATAATTGACTGAAAATAATAATCTGCTTTTATTTGTCCTATCAAACTGGATTACTTAGAGACAAGATAAGGAACACTGCAAGGTCGAGATAAACCTGAACACAGTGGGTTATGTATCGTAGGGTAAAAACCCACAAGTAAGAACCTGAAAATTAAGAACCTGTTAGCCTAAAATTTGCCATTTATACCCCCTACAAACAAGAACCTGTTTAGCCTAGAAAATGAAAAACAGGTTCTTCTTTTTAAAAATCATATTAGTGAAATGCAGCTGTAAAGCTGTGCAAGAATCCTGTTAGGAGAATTAGGAGCTTGGCATTGCTGTGCAAAACAAAAGTGCAAATTTATTGATGTACCGGTAATAAAAAATAAAGTCCAAGGGGTTAATATTGTTGTATCGCATTTTGAAATTGAAAAAGAGGCTGATTAATTACCACCTTGTTTTGTAGCTTGTTTTTTTTTTTTGTTTACAGAAATAAGAACCTATTTAAGAACCTAAATAGCCTAAAATTGTGTTAACTACCATTTAAATAAGAACCTGTTTAGACTAACTCCAGAAAATTTAGGTTCTTACTCGCAGGTTTTTACTGCATTTAGTTATTGATCATTTCAGCAGGTTAGTTTTCTCAATTGCTTATTTTAAAATATTATGTCATCTTCTTTAATATGATGTATTAAAATTTCACTGAGCAATCTTTCATGTTTATCACTAGCTCTCATCTAGGATAAGGACTATGGGTCCAGAGGAGAGTGAAGAAATTATAGCTGCAGCTAACACCTCAAATTCATATATTCTTGCTGAAGCTGTTATGAAAATTCCCTCTTGGAGAAATGCCGTTAAAGGTTTATATCTAAAGTTAGTTGATGAGCAGTGTTCCAGACTTTGTTTAAGAACAACTGGAGAACCATCAGTCCTCCGTTTACCCAGTGCGCAGCATAAGAATCTTGTAGAATTCAAATGGGAGGCTATTTTGAAGGAGATGGAAGAACGAGCCCCAGATGTTTTGGACTTCTTGGTTGCCATGGCCATTCCGAAGCTAAAGGGCAATGATGGGCGTCAAGTCATACCCCTCTGCACAGCATATGGCATACTGATGAATGTTAGGTGCCGGGAGCTATCACTCGTACAAAAACTCAATGCCGTTGTTCTAGCTGTTGGAAATGCTACAAAAAGAGTAAATATTTACTAGTTAACTTCACTTTTTACAGTTGTGTGGTGCTATAAATAAAAATATTATAAATAATCTGATACAACATAATTTGTTGTATATTCTTTATACTGGCACTAAAACTTTTATGATTCTCTATTTAAGGTGAAAAAGTTTTAAGAAACTGCACATGATTTAAAAAATAATTAATAAGTCGTTATAAAATTCTAAAGTGAAGAACGTGATATGCTGTTTCTCTTGGTGAAATTTATCTTAATATATTTTAGTATATTTAGCGGCATAATTTTGCAACCTAACAATTAACTCAAAATTTCTCTTCTCTTTCGCTTACATGAAGACCTTCGAGAGAATGAACAAGTCATGTATTGCACAATCCAGGGAAAGTCTCAGAAATATCATGGATAGCCTTGGTTCTAACCTAGCCTCAGTTGTTAAAGCACATGTCGAATCAGGTCAGGACTTGAGGGTTGTATTTGACAACTTGGATTTTAGAATCCTTGCAAATATTATCCTTAGAAATCACCGAAACTCTGACATGCACTGGATTGCCCATTATGTTACATTTGAGAGAGTATCATCCAGACACCTAGACGATTCAAAGCCGATTGTTTCAGACATTGAAGACTTTGACAACATCAATTACCTCATGAGCAAAGATGAACTGGAGTGGCAGAGAAATGATTATATTATCCTTGTTGCCAGAGTTCTCCTTGAGTTCTTTCCATCACTAGGGCCTCTCCGTGATGTTGTTCCTTCTCATATTTTACACAGGTAATATAATATTTTTAAACATTATTATATACTCTGTATTCATTTTGTGGTTCCAGAAATGATTCATAAACTACCCTTTTTCACAGAGGGTTGATATTATTCATAATCAGAGGGAGACCAAAATTTTATAAAGGCATTGAAGTTAAAAGCCTAGACTTTAACTTCTAGATGGGCACAGGGGAAGGGTATCTCATCAAAAATAATGCTTTCTATGGGATTTATTAATAGATATTTTCTGAATAAAAAAAGAAGCCATTGTATACAGCAATAACTAGTTGCATAACATATGGACCAGGCGGCTGACACTATGGTTTGAGTTGCCGTGTATAATCGGCTGTGAATTGAACTCCCAGCTATGGAATTAAGTTCTTTTTCAATTGGTTATACTTTTTTTTTTCTCATGATAGTCAGGGACAATCCCTGCCCTCCCTTTCTTGGTAACAGCCTTGTGTGGATTAATGTTTCTTTACAGTATTTTCTATGTTATCACTACCTTTCCCTGAGCCATAGTGTGCTTTAAAATAGCTAGTATGTGTTTTATACACAGCTGCTAGGCTCAGTGTAGTCCATATTTTATTCTCAGTTGCTATAATTAAGTCTAGTCCATGTAAACTGCTGATTCTTTGTTTTAAGATACTCAAGTCAGATGGCTGGAAAGTCTTGTGTTGTGGGGCTGCCAGTAGTTCCCTTTAATCAAAGTAAAGTTGGGGATGTTTGTCAGTACCTGCAGTGGCTAGAGGATTTTTTCTCTAAAGTTTTCACAACTCAGGTAATAATGACAATATTATTGCTGAGCTTGACTAGCTAATTTCCACTGCCTGAAGCAACTGGCGTACATTATCAAAACATAGCAGATTACAGTTGAACTTCCACACTGTGGGTCTTCCACTGTCAGTGTTCTCCCTAAATTTTAGCTCAGCAGGTAAGGGACCATTCATAGACGGTAAGGCAAAAAATATATACTTTTCTAAGAGGGGGGGCGGGGGGAGGGGGGCAGTGGAGTGAGGGACACGGACCCGCCCTCACTGGAAAATTTTTTATCCCCATATTTTAAGACCTATTTTACGCAAATCTGCTGTCGTTATCTTTACACCATAAATTAAAACGTTTGATTCCAATAATTATACTATGTCTCCAAAATGCATGTCCCTAGAAAGGAAAGCTGCATACACAGTACTAGTACAGAACAAAAATTATGCACACGCAAAAAGTGGCGTAAGAAGTTACTGCGCCGCAAGAACATGCAAGCCACCGCAAGTACAATACCATAGTCTCGGCAAAACAAACCAAAGGCGTTGAATTTCTACCCACAAGAAAACATGAGAATTATTATTACTTTATTGCGCTAATTTGAAAGAGCCTTTGGTGAAAATATTCCTTACTTTACTTTAGCATGTTTTTTTTTCCGAGAGCGCTTTAAGTTGACACAGTTGCACGTGCGGTCTCAAATTACACGGCTCTTTTGCGAAACATACTATGATCGTTCCTTATTTTTTGAAGCGCAGCTTTTTTTAATCAAAATTGTACACATGTCCTCGCTTAAAAGGTTAGTTTTGCACAAGATAATTTTAAGAAATTCTTGTGGTTAAATTTATAACCGCAAAAGAAGTTCTTGCGTCTTGCTAGTTCAAGCGCAAGCGCCCTGCAAAAAGCCGCACGAAGTTGCCAGCTTGCGGACGCTAAAAGAAGTTCCTGCACGTGCATTATTTTTGGGCTGTACGTTTTGTACTTAGGTAGCTATACTTTTCCATATATTCATTCACTTTCTGGTGAGGATCGGATCGGATCACAACTTGCATATTTTTTTTATAAAAAAAATTATTTAATTTTGGTAAACCTTTAAGCAGTTGCAGGCGGTAAGAAGTGTTGCTTCAGGCGGTAAATTTTACCGGTTACCGCCTGATAAGGAGAACACTGCACTGTGGGTTCAAAATAACTCAAGCAAGATTTTTCCTGAAGTGTGTTGTTAATGTAAGATATATTAGGCAAATTGGTTTAATGTCCACTTTAAGTTAGGCTGAGCACTCTGAAAAAGGACAATAATATTATTTGTTGGGGAGGAAAGGAGATGGTGTATAGAGGAGGGGGTAAGTTGTTGTGTTGAGTATTTAGTTTGTTGGGTTTTTGTTCCATGGTGTCAACAATTTTTTTCATGACCTGCAAGCCTTGTTATTCATTTCTGTAGGTTTTTTATTTCCATTTTGTTACAAAGGATTAAAATTTACCCTAAAAACATTCAATAAATGTGACATGCCAAATAATGTCATGCATAAACAGGATGAATCTCCTGCAGCTGATAGCAGTGCTAGTCAAAACCAGCATGCTGCTAGCTCTGAGATGGTTTTGGAAAAAATCAGAGTACCATTGGCAGGTGATCTTCTTGGCCGAGAAAGGGTGACCAGTGCAAAGAAGACTCGTTTGGGGTGTGATAGTTCTGTTGAACGCTTTGACAACATCGTGGAGTGTCCAGCCCTTTGGCATGCAAAGCAATCATTTCTCTCTGTAAGTCTGCTCTATAAGACTTTAATATCACCCTGTATTTCCTTAAAACCCTTAAGTCCCAAGAGTGACCAACATCAATTTTCTCCTAACAAAATCAAATTATACAGAATTAAAGAAAAGTTTATGAGAATAAATAAAATGATCACCTAATATATAAGGGAACTGTTTTGATCTTTGAACAAATTCTCTCAACTATATAGCTACTGGTATATTAATTTTGTAAGGAAATTTATGGAGATTAGTTTGGAGAATTTGTATGTGGATTTTGGGGCTTAAAGTGTTACAGAATTAGTCAAGAGAATTTGATACAAGAACGAACTATTTTCTTATCGACTATAATTTTATAACAATTTTTTCTTTTGTCGATGTTGAGGGCAAAAAATGATTCTAAAGACCTAATGGCCAGATTAATGGGTATAAAGTTTACTCAAGTTACCAAACACTTGAACGATATCCGGTTCCTAAAATTACAGATTTTAGTCATTTATGTAAACTCCACATAGCAGCAAAGATTTGCCAAAAAAACTTCTAAGGCTTTGTGTTTTGAGGTGGCCATTACATGTAAAACTGTGCCTTGAACGTATGAAAAAGGTGTCTGAAGTGATGTTTATATTTCCTAACTAAAATGAGATAGACCGAGCACAGTACTTAAGCAGAATCCTGATCTGATGACATTGAATGATGATTGTGAACTTCCTCATCACATTTTGTTGCTGAGTTTCAAGTTGAGGTTTAGTGTTTTAAAGTGTTTGACCCTATTTTTAAATTGACTTTAGTATGTTTGGGAGCAATTGTACAACAACACATCCATTGGTGGAAGAGACATCAGTACACTTTATCACCTGAGGCAACATTTTAGATTGGTCAATGTCTCTAACAAAGTACAAAAAAACTACAAGAGTGCTGAAAGCCTCATGTTGTCTACAACCAAGGCGTATTTGTGTTCTGCTTTTATGAAATGGGCTGGTCTTCAGACGCTTGATGATAAACCAGTCAACTTGCCAAAACTTCCATCTGAGACCGACTCTGCTGAAGTGAAGAAAGATTTTCTTCACAAGCATATAGGAAAGTTTGTCGATGAATTTGTGCTTGTTGAATTTGATGTTGAGAGAGCTTGGAAGGAAGCTAGCCAAGAGCGCCAAGAGCAACAAAGAACACCCCTATCTGCAGCAGTACTCACAAGCCAGAGTCTAGCTTCATGTAAGGCAAAAAGTTAATTTAACTTTGGTTTGTAGCCCTTAGAGTTCACTCCTATAGGTAACATGATATTAGAGTGCATGGCAGTCTGTACTATACAAAGGGCTGGGGATGGGGGTTAAATTCCTTTGACTAAAAGCATGACCCCCTGAGCTACTTGTTGAAAAGAAAACAAACTAAGAAAAAAACCTGATAATTAATTGCAGACACTCAGCAACTTCAAGATCTTTTTCTCAGACCTGAAAATTTATTATCAAGTAAAATGATTCATTTTTTTTTTCATTAAAATTGGAAGTTATAATAATAGTCATTGTTTCAAGAGGTTCAGTCCAACAGCCATTACTGCAACCCCGTGCAGCTTTTAATACAATAACACAACAAACCACCTTGTATTGTACACTTAATGTATATCAACCTAGTTAATAACGTACAGACATAATTAACCCTGGACAAATTGCTTATCTTCCAGCAGGTGGAAGAGAAGCAGTCCAACAGCCATTACTGCAACCCCGTGCTGCTGTTAACACAGTGTCACAACAAACCAGTAAGTGTTACAGCCTGGTATTGTGCCCTCAATGTATATCAACCTAGTAGAAACTTATACAGACTTAATTAACCCTGGATAAATGCTAATCTTCCAGCAGGTGGAAGAGGTGGAGTCCAACAGCCATCACTGCAGCCCCGCGTGCTGCTGTTAATACAGTGTCACAACAAACCAGTTAGTGTATTAATAGCACCTAATTGGTATTAGTTAATAGATATAATCTTAGACCAAGTAACGTACAGACTTAATTAACCCTGGTTAAATTGCTTATTTTCCAGCAAGTGGAAGAGGTACAGTCCAACAGCCTTTACTGCAACCCCATAATTCTGTTAATACAGTGTCACAACAAACCAGTAAGTGCATGTACACAGCACTTGGTATTAGTTAATAGCCATAATCTTAGACCTAGTAACTTACAGACTTAATTAACCCTGGATAAATTGCTTATTTTCCAGCACGTGGAAGAGGTACAGTCCAACAGCCATTACTGCAACCCCGTAATTCTGTTAATACAGTGTCACAACAAACCAGTAAGTGCATGTACACAGCACTTGGTATTAGTAAATAGCCATAATGTTAGACCTAGTAACTTACAGACTTAATTGACCTGGATAATTTGCTTATCTTCCAGCAGGTGGAAGAGGAGCAGTCCAACAGCCATTGCTGCAACCCCATGCTGCTGTTAATACAGTGTCACAACAAACCGGTATTGTGTTACAGCACTCCGTATTAGTTAATAGATATAATCTTAGACCTAGTAACTTAGAGACTTAATTAACCCTGGATAAATTGCTTATTTTCCAGCACGTGGAAGAGGTACAGTCCAACAGCCATTACTGCAACCCCGTGCTACTGTTAATACAGTGTCACAACAAACCAGTAAGTGCATGTACACAGCACTTGGTATTAGTTAATAATAGCCACAATCTTAGACCTAGTAACAGACAGACTTAATTAACCCTGGATAAATTGCTTATTTTCCAGCACGTGGAAGAGGTACAGTCCAACAGCCATTACTGCAACCCCGTAATTCTGTTAATACAGTGTCACAACAAACCAGTAAGTGCGTGTACACAGCACTTGGTATTAGTTAATAGCCACAATCTTAGACCTAGTAACGGACAGACTTAATTAACCCTGGATAAATTGCTTATCTTCTAGCAGGTGGAAGAGGAGCAGTCCAACAGCCATTACTGCAACCCCGTGCTGCTGTTAACACAGTGTCACAACAAACCGGTAAATAAGTGTTACAGCACTCCATATTAGTTAATAGATATCATCTTAGACCTAGTAACTTACAGACTTAATGAACCCTGGATAAATTGCTTATTTTCCAGCAGGTGGAAGAGTTGCAGTCCAACAGCCATTACTGCAACCCCGTGCTACTGTTAACACAGTGTCACAACAAAGGGGTAAGTGTATACAGCCTGGTGTTGTACCCTCAATGTATTAATCAACCTATAGCTAGTAGTAACTTATACAAATTTAATTATCCCTGGATAAATTGGTTATTTTCCAGCAGGTGGAAGAGTTGCAGTCCACCAGCCATTACTGCAACCCTGTGCTACTGTTAACACGATGTCACAACAAACAGGTAAGTGTGTACAGCCTGGTATTGTACACTCAACGTATATCAACCTAATAGTAACTTACAGACTTAATTAACCCTGGATAAATTGCTAATCTTCCAGCAGGTGGAAGAGGTGCAGTCCTTGGCCAACAGCCATGCATTATTGCAACCAATACAGTATCACAAGATACTGGTGCAAGTGTAATTTAAAAAGTACTTGGTATTAGTTAATAGAATTAATCTTAGACCTTGTAACTTACATACTTAATTAGCCCCGGATAAATTGCTTATTTTCCAGCAGGTGGAAGAGTTGCAGTCCAACAGCCATTACTGCAACCCCGTGTTGCTGTTAATACAGTATCACAACAAACTGGTAAGTATATAAAGCACAAATTGGTATCAGTGTGTAATGTTACAGCTCAAATTGATTTCTTGTTAAATTTTGATTTAACTTAAGGTGATCTCAATTTCCTTTGTTTCGTAGCTGTAATCGTCGTTATGAATACACGTATGTAGATCAGTTAAGCATAAGTTACAGTTTCAAATAACACTGCACTAATAAGTTAATATTTACCAACAGCTGGAAGAGTTACCATGCCACATCCAGATCATGCAGATCCCTCTGTGGCAGTGCTACCACTTGGTGAGATATACAGAATGTTACTTTTTTTCCCAGCACTGGAGTTAATAAGAATACTTAGAAATACTCCCTAGCAAGTACCACCTCTTCAATTTTACTGCAAACCTTGAGACGGAATCCACCAGGAAATTGAGTAATTTTAATTCTCAGTGAACAAAAACCTTGTACCAGAATATTGCATTCTTTCTTACATTTTTTTTAAGGCCTAAAGATGTAATTAGTCATCTCTAATAACACCAAAGAAAATTTCTCATGGGAGTGTGAGAAAATAATGTGAAATTTCACAAGAATTGTGAAAACACAGGTAAATCTCTGAAAATTTCATGTGAATGATGTATTTTTTTGAAATTTGACATTCATATTCTCAGGCTCCCATAAGAAATTTTCTTTGGTGTTATTACAATTAATGATTTATTACCTCTTTAGGTCTTGAAAAATGTAAAAAGGAATGCAATATGTTTCAAATTATTTGTCTGGTACAAGTTTTTTGTCCACTGAAAATTAAAATTACTCAATTTCATGGTGGAGTCCGTCTTAATTTGTTTTGCATTTTCTTGTGGTAAGCAATAAATTATTTTAAAATGATTAATGCACAGTTTTCTTTTATAATTAAGGCTGAGCAAATTAAATAATTTATTAAGTTAATCAGCTATATTCTATTTCTCATAATATTATGTTTGATAAAATGAATACCGACTCAATTATTCTTATATATAAACATAAATTAATAAATAGAAGCTTAAGTTTGCCTTTCAATTTCCTTCTCCAAGGGCAAGTGGTTGTTTTGGTACAGTCAGTGGAGGGACAAAGCAGTTATGATGTACTAGCTGTTGGGAAAGTATCAGGAGTAGCCACGTCAGATTTGGTGCCTGTTTTGGTTGCTTTTGTTCAACCAAAAGCAGCTCATCTTCTCTCTGTTGGTCAGGTGGTCTTATGGCCAAAGACCCTGGTTGCAGTGTATGGAGAACAAGCTCAAAAAGAACCAGTCCCAGCAGAAATCATATCCCCCATCTCCAGCATTCCTACTAGTTCCACAGAAGATCGTAGAATGAACTATGGACTGCAAGTCTTGCAATTGGGAGTGTTCTTGATGCAGCTGAATGACACTGAGGCGGAGGGCAATGGAGAGAGGAGTTTAAGGAACTGGAAAATGCTAATGCTTTATTTCAGGGCCCGAACACGAGGTATGAAGTATGCTTTTGAGTCCATGCGTTTTATAACATTTGTTAAGGGCTTATACAGTGAAAGAATGGCTCACCGTATTCTTCATGGCCAGTTTGTAAATGCAAAAGGTGGAAAAGGAAACAACTATGCCAATGATTTAAAAATGGAGCACATAGTAAGGAATGATAAAGGTATCCTAAAAGGAATGTGTGGGAACAAAACACTCAAAGCGGTACAGAGGTCAACAGCATCAAGTTTTCTTTTGAATGAAATAGTAAAGCAGTATGACAAAGTCAGTAACATTGCCCCAGAGTCTACAAGTCACACTCATGCATGCACCTGGGATGATGTCAGAGAGATGATCAACATTATAAGTGGACAAAAGACATTTGATTTTCAACCAGGACGAAACATTAACAGCTTTCCTTCCATTTCAAAAAGTCTGTTAGATCAGCTGGATGTATTTGCCCTGCACGCCTGGTTAACCCGGCACAAGAAACGCCTGGCAGCAAATCCATACAGCTGTGATGACTCAGGCTGCGAGGATGATGACCAAGAGAGTGCTGATGAGGAGGAGGAAGAAGAAGCTATTATTGTTGATGATGCCAATGATTTATAACTTCACCATTTCCCTCCAATAACAATAGTTAAAGACAGAATCAATTTTCAGTGACCAAAAACCTTGTACCATAGTAACTGAAACAATATTGCCCCCTTTTTCTCCATTTTTCAACGGCTACAGATGTAATAATTAGTTATCTGTAATAACACCAAAGAAAATTTCCTATGAGAGCTCGAGAAAATAAATATCAAATCTCACAAAATGACATCTTATATATGAAATTTTCAGAATTTTACCTGTGTTTTCACAATTCTTGTGAAATTTGACATTTCTTTTCTCGGGCTTCCATGACAATTAGTGTTCTTTATGTTACTTCAAGTAACTAATAATTATATCTATAGCCTTTAAAAGAAGGAAGTGATATTGTTTAAGATATTAAGAAAATACGATCGGGTTGATCCACTTAAATGTACCCTACAGTTACATTGTTTGTTAATATTATTATTATTATTATTATTATTATTATTATTTTTATGCTATGCTAGAGCTTGGGGTGAAGTATGCTTCTGAATAATACAAAAAATGTCCATTGCAATCTTAGAACTATATACAGGGAGAATTTCTTCAACATTTTCAACAGATGTCAATTTGGGAAGGTGTTGCAGAACTAAATCAATAAGATTGATAGAAAATCCACTTGAGAGGGCCACACTGCCAACTGAACTCCTGCCTACTTCACTTTGCAATTTCAGTCTGTAATTTATAAGGTCTTTCTTGATTTCTGCTTGAATACCCTCACTGAACAAAGGAGTTGGCTCATTATCTGACTGATCTCTTGAAGAATCACATGGTTGATCAGGGTACCTGGTATCTACACAGTCCATGTCATCTGCAGCTCTTGCCAATAGGCAGTCATCACAAGCACACTGAGCACTGTGAAAATCACAGCACATATGTGCTGGTCCTTGGGTGGAAGGAACTTTATGATCAAAATAATTTAGAATCATTTTTCTTTTACATTCTTTTGACTTAACGTAGTTTCTCATCACATCTGTCATATTTTTTCGTGATCTGGAGACGTCATATGAGTTATAATATATGTCAGCCCTGGCAGGTAGACCATCTCTCCCAGCTCTGCCCACTTCTTGACAATAATCTTCCATTGAGTATGGCACCCCAATGTGTACAACTCTTCGAATGTCATTACAGTCAATACCTAGTCCAAAAGCAATGGTTACAAAAAGAACACGATGGGTTGAAGTGCCCTGTACTAATTCCTCCACAATCCTAGAGCGTTCACTTTCGGGATATTGGGCATGATATTGGGTAAACAATCTGTTTTTGGCCAAGGGTTCAGCATTGGGCGGATAAAATTGATCTTTACCCATCTTTGTGCTAAAATACAAAAAGCAGTCAGAAATAGTTTCAAGGCTTCCATAAATCAACGTAAGGGGCATCTTTACCTTATAGGCTTTCAACTCAGCAACTATGGGTTCCAAAATTGAATCAAGTTTCTCATCACCTCTGTCAGGACGAGTGTGCGATGCATAGTAAATGTTTGCTCTGTTTGGGTTACTTTCAACAATTTTTGGATTTGAAAGCCCCAATGTTTCCACTATGCTACATTTAGTGGCACTTGTTGCTGTTCCTGTCAGGGCCACAACTGGTACTAAGGGGAACAAATTGGTTAGAAACCCAATCTTCCCATATGCTGGCCTGAATGTGGACCTTAAATACAAAAGGGAAAAGCCCTTATTGAAAGAAAATTCACGTAATCTTTAGCAAAATCTTTTTTTATAATTATCTCAGTGACTCTGGCTTCCTGGCATAATTTAATTATGGCACTACTGTATATAATAATAATGAGAGTACCGTAATTAAATTAAGTTAAGCCAGGAAGCCAGAGTCACTGAGATAATATTAATAAGCTTATACCTTGCACATTAAAACTAGCTTTATTTTCTTGTTATTGGTGCAATGTTGTTGTTATCTACTACAGAAGGGACCAGTGGAAACATGTATTTTCAAAACTATATCAACATTATAAGCCGGTTCAGTTCCTGTATGAATGTCACAGGACAAGAAGGAACAACTATATTACTTTTTTAAATAAGATCAACTTTCACTTCAAAATTCAGTATTAAAGTCCAAGCTACATTGTGACTAAAACTTTTAAGAAGCTTAAGGCTTATATCTTATATGTACATATTAAAATAGAAGATTTATTGACAGATAAATAAGATTTTAATATAGTACGCATGTTTACTATTCTATAAAAAAATCTGTATCTTGTTATTAATTTTAATTGGCTTCATTTAAAATAGTGTGCAAAATAGTGTCCGACTTTTAGTCTTTATTAGATAACTATTTTATTTTATTATTTATATTATTTGTTAATAACGTTCATATATAAGCTTAAATGTGTGATTAAGCTAAAGTACACTAACCATTGTTGAACTAGGTGCGCCTCATCGATTACTATCGCCTGAACACTTTCTTGGAAATGCTTTTCTTTAAGCATTTTCGCGGTGTTCTTGTGGTCAACAAAAACCTCAGGATGACCGAACAACAAACTGCATTTCCACACATCTTGAGGCAAATTTACTTTATTCTCTCCTTCCTCGTCTTCTACACTTTGCACGACACAGACATTTAAAAATCCTTCTAATTTTTTAAGTTGGTCCTTCATTAAGGCGTTAAGAGGAAAAACAACTATAACGACAGAGTTTTCTTCTTGCTTGTCCCCTCTGCTTCGAAGGAAATCAAATATTGCAGGCAAAATTTGATAAATTAAAGATTTACCAAAACCCGTCGGCAATACGGCTAAAACGTCCTTTCTTTCAACACAGACAGCCCTTATGGCTTCAAATTGTTCCCTCTTTAGTTCCAGGTCTGGTTTGCCAAGTTTTTCCGAAGAGAACTTAATCGCCTCGTGAAACGAATCCTCTGAATTAGACGCCATTTTCCAAACTGGTTTGGGCCTGCGCAGTCGGGACGACAACAAGAATCCTGTTGTCGGGAAACGGATTATCCCAGAGGTCCCGATCCCTGTCGCTGACCAAAAGGATCGCGGCCTCTGGAAACGAGATTGCATAATTTTATAAGGGTTTCAGCACTCACATTCCTCATGTGCTGGTTCCATTACACAGTTGAAGTACTCGTTACTGTTAGAAGTAATATTTACCATTTATCTCACTCTTAATCGCGAAAGTTCATGAGCAAGTAATAGGTATGTACGAGTACTCGAGAAACGCGAAACGAGTACTGCGAAAGCCCGTGCGCGAGACGCGCGCGCCAATCGAGAGACTGGGTTCTAACTGAAACCAATATGGCGACGTTTACTGACCAGACAGAACACGTTTGTGGTAAATTGGATCTAAAGTAACATAATTAGACTTCTGGAACTCGGTTTTGAGCTTCAGCAGTTCTTTTACTTACTGGTCAACACTTGCCTTTATTCATGATCGAAAAATTCTCGCACGTGGCATGGTAGTAGTCGTGAAAAATCTTGCACGGGTCTTGTGAGGTAAGCTGATGTTTAATTAGCTCAAGTTAAGCTTAAGCTTAAATTTAAGACTATTTCGCAGAAAACGATGGTCTCATAAGCAAGTAATATTGGTAATGGTAATTAAAAGATTAAACTTATGGCTTAGATCATCAAGTAAATCCAGGTGATCCGGTACAAATTAAGGTGAAACGTGAAATTTGGCAGGTACAGAATACACGTCACAGGTCACAGGTCATAAGTGCAGGTAATTGCTCTGTTGATAAATAACAGAAACATATAACTGAAATAAGCTAAAACTCAAGATTTCGGGTTTTGATTCCTCATGGAGAGAGTTTATTATGTTGTCGACCTCTCTATCAGTTGGGAAATTAATGTGCCTGTATTGCATAGCGAGGCAGAAACACGAGTTGGCTTTGGATACATAAAATAATGCCAACTCTTCTGGTTTTCCTGGGAGTCTCCAAGTTTTTCATCAAATCTTCCGGTCTCCCAGTTAGAGCACCAAATCTCCCAGGAAATGCCTTCCTTGGCCTTTTTCAAAATGTTTTCATCAATTTCATTATTTTCGAGAGCTCAAAAAGGAAAATAAAACAAGAAGTGGATTTAGTGCTCTTATTTGAGCTGAACTCAAATGGAAAACGTAATGCAGAGCAGTCAAATTGATAAATGTTTAACGAGTATAATAATTGGTCAGAAATCAACCAATCAAATTGCACAGTAGATGGTAGAAAGTTGGTGTGGTTTTCGCTCGCTGTTATCAATGTTGGGGACATTCCGAAGGCCTTTGGGTGATTTTTGGAGAGTTTTCAGACATTGTAGAAAATGACATTCTTACAATGCAAAGATTTCTAGATGTCTCCAGATTTTTGTACTGTGGGCGTTGGCAGGTATGTGGATGGTAGTTGCAGTGACGTTGTTGATTGTGATGTCGAGTTGCATTAAGGTTTCAAAGCAACATAACTTCCATTGGGTGCAATGAAAGGCTGATATGTTTATTTACTGAAAATATATGCAGTAGGTAAAAACAATTGTTTTCAATAATCTTCTGACTCTCTAGGAATTACAAGCTCGTTTGTAGAGGAACATGTGCTCAAGTGCAGGCACCACACATGCGCAAGGTTGATTATATAACATCTCCACCCTAAAATGAGCTAGCTGGAAAGCAAAACTGTCCAACAAGCACTAACAGCAAAAAATAGATTTCAAAAACCTATATAATAAACGGCAAAAAATCTAATAAATAAAGAGGTAAACAAAATAAGTTTCTCTGTATGGTTAACATGCCAGAAGAATTCTAAAGGTAGACGCTCATAAGTCTAGTCTAGACGTATTCTCCACAACACGGCCGCTCCTAGTTGTCATTGGTAAGTTAGCATCGCTTTGGCCAGAAGGCACTGGTGACTGGCTGGCTGTGCGGGTTAGTTCTGGTGATGACAACTGAGGATAGGCTGATGGTTTTGATAGGTCTCTGTGTGTTGAAAGACTCTTTGTTGCTATTAACCTGGCTTGATGTCTTCTCTAAGAGCTTGAATTGTACTCCATTGCATCTTAGCTCATGCAGACCCATCAGCTGTCTCAACAATGTAAGACTGTGGGTCACTGGCCTCTTCCCTCACCTGTGCTGGAGTCCAAGTCTCAGTTCTTGGCTGGAACGCGACTACCTCCTCACCTTGATATAATATTATAGGTTTTTGAAGTTTGAGTGTCGATCTACTATCATACTGTTTTCTGTCGATGTTCTGTTGGTTCTGCAGTTGTTCTCTGTGGCTAGCAAGGGCTTGAGAACGTTGAAGCCGTTCACTGATTGGTAACTGTGTGGGGTAATCTCTGTGGTTCGGCAGTTGGGCAGGCGATGGTAGGCTGTTGTCTATAGGTGTGGAACAGTATGTCAACAGTGCTAGATAGGGGTCTTTCCCTGAGGCTTCTGCTTTTCCTAGAAGATTAATTACTGTCTGGACTGTTGTCTATAAAGCCATTACTCTGAGGATACAGTGGTGAACCTGTCATCTGGTCAATGCCTGACTGTTTGCAAAAGGCTGCAAATTCTTGGCTGCCACAGTGTGTATACTGGTGCCTGTTGTCAGATACCAGCCTGAGAGTTTCTGGTATTCCATTCTCTGCAAATACCAACTTGAGATGATTGATGACAGATGTGGTTGAGGTAAGCCTTCTATGATAGGGTACTCTCTGTAGTAGTCTGTTATTAGCAAGTACTGTCCTCCTTGATAGTCAAACAGATCTGAAGCAACTTTTTGCCAGGGAAAACTGGGTACATTGTGAGGATGCAAGAGTTCCTTTTTGTAATGTTTCAAGAACTGTATGCAGGTAGGGCAGTTAGCAGTCATGTTCATAATATCTTTTGAGATACCCAGCCAAAAGATACAGTCTCTAGCTTTCAACTGACACTTTTCCACACCAAGGTGGCCTTGGAGGATGATTTGTAGCATCTGGGTGTGCAGGTCACTCAGGGTCAGAGGCCGGTGTCCCTTTAGGATAAGGCCTTTTTCTCAACACAAAGGTCTTCTCTGAAATTCCAGAATTCTTTTAGGTCAGAAGGGCATTCGTTTGGATACTCAGGCCACCCTTGGGGAATGACATCTTTCAGATGGCTGGCTGTCCTGGCTTGTTTGGTTTCATATTTCATCTAATCCAGCTGGACAAGCAGACAGGGTGTTTGTAATCACATTGACTTCAAGAAGGGTTACGCCTTGGTCTTCTTCAGGAGGTTCCATGCAACAGACTCTGGAAAGGGCGTCAGCAATAAAGTTAGTTTTACCTTGGATGTATCTCATCTCCACATTGTATTTAGCCTTTTTCAGGAGGAGTCTCTGGTAGGCTTTTGTGGATTGTGCTCGAAAAACGAGTAGATTATGCTCCTTGCAGTGCACAAAGTTTTTGGAAATTATGCCAGAATTGTGCTCTTTTCTCTGAATTATGCTGTCCTTGCATTTGAATTATGCTGCTTGGTTTTTAAGCCAAATAAAGGCTGAACACCGGGTAAACACAAGTGTTGGACAAGGAGGATGCCATCTTTGATCTTAGATCCCAGGCAGCTTGCTACTGAGTCGTATGAATGGGGCCTTAAACCAAGAAACATGACAACGACCACACAAACAAACAAACAAACATCGTTTATTCCACTCTTTGCAATAAAGACTGAATTGTCAAGTGATAAAATTGACAATAATGATACTATAATATATGTAAAATGTAATGAAACTAATATAAAAATTTAAAAGTAATAAAATCATTTGCTCTTGTGGTTCTGATGTAAGGGCCTAGACATTTCTTGGCCAGATCTAATATTATGTGGTAAACTAACAACTTCATGACAAGTGCGCACCGTCTATGCAGAGATAAACTTGCAACAATTATGACAAGTTGTCTTACCTCAAGAAACTTTCTAGAAACACAATTCAGTAAGTAGAAGTATATTCAGCGCAAAATTATAACAATTTGTCACAACATAGAAGGAAAACAACAGATTAAGCTAGCAGTTCTTTTCTTTAAGAAAAGCTAAGAATTATGCTCGTTTTGCCAAATAATTATTATTATGCTAAAAATTATGCTAGCACGATCAACAAAAGCCTAGTCTCTGGAGCCATGGCAATGCACTGGGTACACTGTATGGTCTTCTTCCATATACTTTTTAGTGGCTTGTGGTTCATTTTGATGACTACTCTTTTGCCAAAAACATAGTGTTTGAACCTCTCTAGGGACCAACTAGCAGCAAGAAGCTCTCTCTCAATGTTACTGTGTCGGGATTCTGTATCACTGAGTGATCTGCTTGCATAGCACACTGGCTTGCTGTCCTGCATCAGTATGCAACAGATGCCTTTTAGGCTTGCATCGGACTGGATCACATTGTCCTTTTCTGGGTCATAGTAGGCTAGCACAGGTGTTTTAGTGATGATTTGTTTAACATTCTGTAAAGCCCTGTGGTGCTTTGGTTGCCATACAAAGGGTGTGTCTTTCTTCATCAGTTGTTGTAGGGGTTCTGAGTCATGGGTTATGATGGGGGAGAATCAGGTAGTCGACCATTCCCATAAAAATCTGCAACTTAGCAAGGTGCTGTCAGGAAGTCGTGTCGGTGATGGCGTTAATTTTGAGGTTGTCAGCTCTCGGTCCATCCGGGGTTCATGTAAGCCCCAAGAAAAGATGTTTGGTCTACTTTAAACTGGAACTTGTCTGGGTTGAACCGTACATGATTATCTCGTGCTGTGTCAAGGATGCTGAGTATGTGCTGATCATGCTCTTGTAGGTAAGTCCAAATGGAAGTCTTTTCCATCGGTACTTTCCTCATGGGATACTGAAAGTGCAGAGTTTGTTGCTGTCATCATCAAGTTTTACTTGCCAGAACCCACACTCCTGGTGTTGAGGATGCTAAAATGGGAGGCACCGCTGACTTTGGGTACATATATGACATCATCTATGGTTTTCACATAGTAGGGGGTGCATTGAATTGCTTTGTTCACGGTTATGGGGGTCCAGGCAAAGGCGAATTGTGCCATTTGGCTTTCTTGTAACTACAGTAGAGTTAACCCGTGGCATGTACTCATTGTGCACTTGTTCAGGGATATCTGCCTGCCTTAGTCGTTCCAGCTCTTCTTGGTAGGCACCTTGGACTGGGGCTTGCCTCGGAGGGTATTGTACTGTGGAAACGTTCAGGTTGGTTTCTACGTGGTATGGGAGAACCTGGGAAGCACACATCACCAGTAAACACATCTTCAATTGATACTCTTTCAGGAGATATTATTTTGTCAATGGAACAGTTTCAAGCCCTGAGTGGCAGGTTTGCAGTTGCTCTCAACAGCAACTGTCCACTTAAGCTTTAGCTGACATATTGCCTATTTACAGCAGGGTCATCGACATAAACAATTTCTGCCTGTACTGATTTGGGGTATGGGTTGTCAGGACCCTTAACGTACACTTGGCATGATCCCAAGTTTGGGATTTCATTCCCACCATATGCTGTTAACTTCATAGTGGGCTTTATCTGTAAATTGTTATTTCTAGGGCTAAGCTAGTTATACAGGGAGTTGGGTATGATGTTGATTTCTGCACCCGAGTCTATCTGACAAAAGGCATGTGTTTGTTTTCCTTTGGGGCTCAGTACAAGGTGCATCTTTAAAAGGGCCTTCTGTTTACAGGAGACGACATGGACACTGCTAGTCAAGGGTGTTGCACTAATTGGGCCCATAAACATGTGATCACAGGATGACTGGCTAGGGTCTGGTACTGATTCACTTGCACCCGCACTGGTCGCTTTAATTTTATGCACATTTTTCTTCTTTAACTTTGATCAACATACATGTACCTTTGCTAAGTGTCCTACCTTTAATTCTGGCAGAAGGGACATGTAACATTCTTCACGGGGCATTTCTCTCAAGTTTGGGTACCCCAGCCACAGTTCCTGCAGGCTTGCAGTTTACTTGAGCCAGTGTTAGAGGTTGGTCGCTGGTTTCCTTGGCATTGATATCCTTTAGGAACATTGATGGAGTATACTTTGGAATTCATTAGCTGAAGCTGTTTGTCTGCTGACTCTTCTGCCTTTGCCATTTGTATCACGAACTTCCTTGAAGGTGGGGGTTTTCCAACTTTGAACCAGTCCTTTCAAACACAGTCAGAGTTCATTCCTAGCACAAGGAAATCCCTCACGAATTGATCATTGCTCTTGACTGAATAGTTGGCTTCCTTCACAAGGATTCTCAGTTTTGCAATAAATTCTTCCAGAGAGAGGGTACCTTGTCGAAAGGTCGTGAAGCTCCTACACTGCTATTAGTGCATTGGAGTGTGGCTTTACAAAATTTTCCAGTCTCATCCATTAATTTTTCAGCTTTTTTTGCTCATCTGCGGATATATCCCAGCTGTTGAATAGTTCGATTCTGTGCTAAATTCTCTGAAGGGTAGTCTTTAATCAAGCCCAACACTGAGTAGGGATCCGGGAGGCCTAGACCCATCATCTATATGGCACATAAAGATTGTCTTGAATCCATAAAAATTGTGTGTTTTTCATTGTGTTAGTAGCAAAAAGAAAAATCTAATTGGGATCCACTTTCAACACACATTCATTTAGGTGATTCACAAAACTACCTTGCTCAGTTGTTTGCCATTCCGAATGACTGAGTGGCTGACTATCTGACTGCCTGAACTGACTGACTTACCTATTGGCTAACTACAGGGATAACAGTGACAACAGGGGGAACAGTGACAACATTGACACTAGGGATATGTGTATCCCAGGTACGGCACACATATCACTAGAAATACGTGTTCCTGGGTAAGGGATAAGTGTTCCCCTACCCAGGAACACATACATGTAATTCTAGTGATATGTCCCCTACTCAGGAATCAGGAAACACATATCCCTACTGAAATGTGTTTCCCCTACCCAGGGCTCGAAATTAACGCCCACAAAAGGCCAGTGATTTTGATAATCTGCAAGTGAAAGAAATGTCTACTAGCAAACATTTGAAAGTTAGAATCATCCTTGTCTCCAAAGCAAAGGGAAAGAATTTGCCTCACCAGTTTGCTAGTGGAAAAAATCTTACTAGCAAAAATTTGTAAGTGCACTGAAAAGTTAACTTCGAGCCCTAACCCAGAAACACATATCTGTAGTGTTAAGTCTTCCTTTACCCAGGAAAGATAATTAGCCAGTGATATGTGTTTCCTTACCTTGGAAACAAATATTACTTGTTCCCCTATCCAGGAAACAGTCATGAAACAGTCACTCTCAATGCTGACATAGATATGACGTTGAGATTTGAAAGAGCGAATCTCTAGAAGGCCTCATCATATTAAGTTATATTTTGGAGAAATTAAAAGCATATCAGTTTTGTTGAGCTGGTTAGTTATGGTATTGAACATCTCTCCCTTTTTAATGCCTGCTATCTTATAATGTATACACCCCCAGAATTTAATAAATGCACCAGGCACTTGTCAGATTATTATTTTATAGTAATCAGGCCAAGGTGCTCATTCAAATGTGGCTGCTAATTAAATATTCATGCAAGTATGGTACACTAGAATTTGGTCTGTTCTGGAAATTGTTGTTATTAATTTTTATGTGTACACGACATGCAGTAAATTAATGGTGAGTAAATTAATGAGCTGAAGTACATTTTCATTTTTTGTCCAGATCAGATGCCCCCAGTTTGGATCAAGACTTCAGCAGCCAGGATTTAGTTATAGAGATTATCTTCATTACTGTAAGTGTGGTACATTTTAAGTTTCTGATTTTTGTTCCAGTTATATTCATTTGATCATCTTTGAAGGACAAACCTCCCTGATATGCAGGCTTGAGATATCCCTTGAGAAAGGAAGGGCACACTTAGTTTCCAGTAAAAATTGTTTGTTTGTTATTATGTCAGTAGCAAAAAGTAAAAACTAATTGGGATCCACTTTCAGAACAGATTCATTTAGGTGATTCACAAAACTACCTTGCTCAGTTGCTTGCCATTCCGAATGACTGAGTGGCTGACTATCTGACTGCCTGAACGAATGACCTGCTGACTGACTTACCTATTGGCTAACAACAGCTGAGGGATAACAGTGACAACAGGGGGAACAGTGACAACATTGACAACACTGACAAATGTGACCACAGTGACACTAGGGATATGTGTATTCCGGGTACGGTGCACATATCACTAGAAATACGTGTTCCTGGTTGGGGGATAAGTGTTCCCCTACCCAGGAACACATAATTCTAATGATATGTTTCCTACTCAGGAAACACATGTCCCTACTGAAATGTGTTTCCCCTACCCAGGACTCGAAATTAACGCTTACAAAATGCGAGTGAGTTTGGTAATCTGCGAGTGAAAGAAATGTCCACTAGCAAACATTTGCGAGTTAGAATCATCCATTTGCCCAAAGCAAAGGGAAAGAATTTGCTGGTGGTCTCACCAGTTTGCTAGTGGAAAAAATATTACTAGCAAAAATTTGCAAGTGCACTGAAAAGTTAACTTCAATTCCTAACCCAGAAACACATTATCCGTAGTGATAAGTGTTCCTTTACCCAGGAAACATAATTAACCAGTGATATGTGTTTCCCTACCTGGGAAAGAGACATTACTTGTTCCCCTATTCAGGAAACAGTCATACTACTCTCAATGCTGACATTGATATGACATTGAGATTTGAAAGAGCGAATCTCTAGAAGGCCTCATCATATTAAGTGATATTTGGAGAAATTAAAAGCATATCAGTTTTGTTGAACTGGTTAGTTATGGTATTGAAAGCAGGGCTCGACTTTCAGAAAAAAATCTTGGGGCCAGCTGGCCTGTAAGTTTTCATTTTTGGTCGCCAGGACAAGTATTCTAGTCGCCAAAAATTATCTTCAAGAAAAAATAGCATACAATATACTTAAGGTCTTTTTAACCTCAACAAAATCGTCAATAAGTTACCTTCTACATAACAGGCTACATAACCCCTACAATGGCACTTGTTATAAAATTCATTTTTACGTTTTTATGTATTCCGTTACCGTTAAACTAACGGATAGCTAACGGCTTTTCTAACGCTCTAACGGCTTGTCCCAACGCTCTAACGATTTGTTCTAACGGATTGCTCTTACGATCTAACGGTTGATTCTTAGCAGCTAACGGTTGGTCCGTCTAACGTTCGACTTTAACTTTACTTGTAAGAGAAAATCACCATTCGACGGAAGTCTTTTTTAAGACTTCCGTCAAAATTAATCGGGCAAATCGATCGCAGTTCTCAACAGGTCCCTTGTTTGTCCGGGAATAAGTTTTAGCGCATCGATTAAAAATACTTCCTTTATGTCGAACATGTATCTAGATTGCGGACTCGATTGCAGACTAGTCTGATAAAAGAACAAACGTCTATCTCGGGCTTCTTGTAAACTACTTTTTTCTGCAAATTTATGTCGACATTTGAGCCCTTCGCGACAAAGCGTTGCGTGACGACCCAAGTGAGAGCTTTGCGGCATTTTATTGACTTTTAATAAAGTATCGTTGAAGTCAGACTTCTTGAACAGACTTCTCGCCAAATCAACTTTTGCCCGAAAATATTGACGATCTGTTTCTTCTTTGTGAAGGAGACTTTCGATCACGTGCTAGGCAACGAGATAGATCATATTTCACCGATGTTCATCTCTGAACATCAATGCAAATATGGAACGCAAAGCGAATGTTTGCAGATTTGTTCTTTCATAGCCCAAATGAGTTTTTTCTAATACAAAAAATTTGTTTAACTGCAAGTGTATTTCATTTCCTGAAGCTTGAATAACTGTTTGAGGAAATTTACGCTTCAGTATTACCTTAAGAGATTTTGGACGCCGCCCGCCGGTATGTGAGTTCTTCGACCGATGCTGTACGATGCGAACGGACACTGAAACGGGCAAAAATCGTGCGAAAGGAAGCCTTAAAACATCGGTTACAAGCTCTTACAGAATAATTTTTCTAAAGCGATGGTGTTACAGACCCACTAAGAGACAGTCTCCGTTGCCCGTTGGAACTTCTTCAACAGTGTATTTCAGTAGAAGATCGACAGATACAACTAACGATCTAACGGATACGGATGAGTTGCTAGCCTAAAGACTGAATTGCCAAACGCCTCCAGCGATTTTCACTGATCTGTCTAACGGATGACTAACGGATAGCTAACGGTCTAACCGTTTAACGGAATATCGTTAGTGTACGTTTTATCAGAGAAGGTCACAAATATCATGGGGGCCAGCCTGGCGACCAGGCGTGAAAAGTTAGTCGCCACCAAAAAAAACCAAGTCGCATTGGCGACCCCAGGGGTCGCAACGTCGAGCCCTGGAATGTCTCTACCTTTTTAATGCCTGCTATCTTATAATAATTTATACACCCCCAGAATTTAATAAATTATGCACCAGGCACTTGTCAGATCATTTATAGTAATCAGGCCAAGGTGCTTATTCAAATGTGGCTGCTAATTAAATACTCATGCAAGCATGGTATACTAGAATTTGCTGTTCTGAAAATTGTTGTTATTTTACACGTAGTAAATTAATGATGAGTGAATTAATGAGCTGAGGTACATTTTTATTTTTTTTCCAGATCAGATGCCCCAGATTGGTTCAAAACTCCAGCAGCCTGGATTTAGTTATAGAGATTATCTTCATTACTGTAAGTGCACAGTACATTTTAAGTTTCTGATTTTTGTTACAGTTATATTGATCGTCTTTGAAGGACAAACCTCCCTGGTATGCAAGCTTGAGATATCCCTTGAGAAAGGAAGGGCACACTTATTTTCCAGTAATTAGGGAACTTTAGCAATGAAGATGACCACAGCATTGAGAACGTCAAAAAAGCAATAGGTTTTAATAAGTACACTGTTTTGATAAGTCACTGCATGACTGAGACATGAAAATGCCTAATTTCATGTGTTATGGAGGAAATAAATAAGCAACAACAAAGTTTTCTTTCTGAGTACTATTCCAAGCAATCAACTCCAGGGAAATTCACCTATATTAAGGTGACTCGACCCAGTTTTTTTTGGGGGGGTACCATCCTACTTTGAAGCTCTCTGGTATCCCCACCTTTACTTTTATCGTAAGTCTAACACATAGAATGAATAACATATAGATCAATCTACAATATAACATAAAATTTTTGGCGATTGGAGTAAATGTCACGTGGTTATAATGCCACGCCCCTTTGAGGTCTGAGTCGAAAATCTGCTGTTGCCGGCATTTTTTCGTGAAAATCTCTCGGGGACATATAGTGCGCATTAGTGCCTTGAGCTGAACAGAGTTTCACCAAAATCGCAAAGACCCAATTCGAGAAATTCAGCGGTTTCCAAATTTAGGTCATAATTTATGCGAAAATGATAAGCAAACTTTACACGGATTATATCTAATAAACTATGAGATTCATCTCTGTATTTTAGGCATCCTTATAACAGATGGGTCCTTGCAAGTCAGCAAAACAATTTAGGGCCTTGTAAATGTGTGCGATTTCAAGCAAAGCAAACATTTAGAAATTATAGTTTTCACTATTTGTTGACATTTGTCAGCGTTTAAGAGTCAATCTCACGAAAAAAGCATTTTCTTAAAAATTCGTAGTTTTTTTTCCTTCAAATTTTTTCAGGGCCACAATTGATTAACTAACAACCCGGACTCTGAATTTCATGGTCATTGAAAAACTGTGACATTATCTTCTGTAAGCCCAAACTTGAGTAAGCATTGAAGATTTTTAGCGTTTTGGCTGAGTTTGTGCTTTGGGAGTTGTCTATTGTTTCTAGTCTGTCATTATACAGCACGCGTGCAATGACCGCGCTTGTTATCCATTCTATGTGTTATACTTACGATAAAAGTAAAGGTGGGGATACCAGAGAGCTTCAAAGTAGGATGGTACTCCCTAAAAAAAACTGGGTCAAGTCACCTTAAATTTAACATTTTGTCAAAAAGGAATAAATGCACTGAAGCAGAGAGTCTTCAATTCTTGACCAAGTTTCTTGAAATTTGCCCAGCAATTTTCCAGACCTGGAAAAAGTGTGGTAAATGGAGATGAAGTGCAATTTGTTTTTGTTTTTGTGCGTAAGTTTGAATCATGAAAAAAGCATTTGTTGCTGCTTTTTTTAAGGTCTCTATCGATCACCAATTTTGATAACCTTGAGTCTCAAAAAAGAAACTGTTGTTTTGGAAAAACGTCTGGAGAAAGTCTTGATTTTTGGATCCAAAAAACCAGTTACGAACCCTGATTTTAAAAGTGATGTTTTGGTTGCTGTCACCATTGTCTATGCTAAATCTCCCTCTTATGGCTGAATGGGAGTGTGCTCCATTAATCATGTCACTGGCAAGATGCCAAATTCAAATATGCCTGCTAATAAAATTAATTATATAATACTGGAATTAGGTCTGTTCTGGAAATTAATAATCAGTCAAATAAAGAGCATACATGTAACATACTAATTTTATTATTATTTTCAAACTTTCTTTCCAGATCAGATGCCCCAGAATGTATCAAGACTTGATGAGCATAAGCAGCCCAAATTTAGTCACAGTTTATCTTCAGTACCGTAAGTGCTGTACAATTTACTTTGTAATCCAGCTCTTGAGTGAACCAGATAAGCTGAACTGTAACCTGTGTTTGGTCAAAGTATCATTAAGCTAATCCAGGGAAAGCTGTACCTAGTTCTTTCTTTTTACAATAATTATTTTATCATTTCACCAACAAGTGTACCACAGCAGCTGGTACTACATGTAGAAGTTCATCAATCTTTCTGTTTCCAATAAACCAGGCAAATTAATTCATGTTTTGCAAGCAAATCAAAGTACAAATAAGAGAATTCCATCCTAAACAATAGATCAAAATAATTATTACAACTTGATTGCTCAACATTAATTTTGTACCACATTTTGATTTGACTTACGGTAATTCGAATTATTTGAACCCAGGATTGGATATCATTATCCAAAAATTCCCAAAGCAAAAAGTTTAAAGATTATGATTATTATGTGGAATGTTTTCCTTAATAGTCAGGACACTATACTGTTGACAATTCAACCAGCAATTCAGCCGACAACTAGCATTTCAACAAAAGTCATTGATGATGATTAAAAATGATTTCTAATTAAATTTGGCTCTTTAATCAAAATAAGTTTGTTCTATCCTGCTTTCTGTCTCAACCGAATTCATAGACAGAAGCACGAAATTGCACTATCAGTGCACTAACACCCTTTTTTCTGCAGGTTAAAAACGGTTATGACAGCAGCTGCAGAAACTCAAATTCTTTTATACCTGCAACACCTTTATTTTACATTTATATCATGATTGCTAAATTCCAGGTGATGTACGATTGTTGGTGAAGTGACAACTTATGCAAAAATCTTTGTTGTAGCCTGTAGTTTTCTCCTGGGATAGCATTAATCTACTTTGTTCAACAGTGTTGCAGTTTTTTTATTTAATCAAAGCCAAGTTCTGCTTAAAATAATCATTAGGACCAAACTGGTACTAGTATTGATATGCAATCTACAGTACATGCTACACTTTAAATTTGTCCTTACCTAGTAAAACTGATTGACTGGTTTTGAAATCATGAAATTATTGACTGTCTGATGGAATAAGTGATTTCGCAGCAACCTCAAAAGTGGGCCCAGTTGATGGACCAGTAATATTAATAACTGGGTGTGCGTTGATGGAAATTATATTGACCATTGTAAATGAAAATTATTATTATTATTACTGGACTGATTCAGTGTTTCTCAATGGCTGGCTAACTGTCTCAGAAACAGCTAACTGTCTGACTGACTTGGTGGAATGTTTTAGTGACTCAGTGATTGACTGACAACTTACATAGCAGCTGTCTGAATGACTTAGAAAATATCAAGCTGATTAATTGACGTTATTGGTAATGTGGTGTGCTCACTCATTGAAATTAAATTGACCATTTCAAAGAAAGAATTTTCTTGCTGGATTGACTGTTTTTCCCAATGGCTGGCTACATGTAACTGCATCAGAAGCTGTTAGATGTCTGACTGACTTGGTGAAATGTAAAATTTGTTTTATTGACTCAGTTGTTGACTGACATCAACTGATCTAGCGACTGTCTGAATGACTCAGGAACTTTTAAACTGATGGCCATCATTGTTATACTGATTATTTGGCTTAGTGGTTATTTATTTTTGGACTGGCTGTGGGTTTTGATGGCTGGCTTAATGCCTCAGAAGCTGTTGATTGTCTGACTGACTTGGTGGAATCATTAATGACTCATTGGTTGACTGACGACTGACTTAGTGACTATCTGAGTGATTCAGGAACTTTCAGAGTGATTGACCTTGCTGCTAGACTGATTTTGTGGCTCTATGGGTAAAAGACAAAATCAATAGCTGCTTCTGTGTTTGTCAGCAACACTGTGGTTGACTGACCATCTGACTAAGTGACTATATACATGTATTTAATACTAACTCAGTAAAACTGTGATAAAAATCTCCCTGACATTTTGTTAGACAGACCCATTGGCTCAGTGTCAGACTGAACTAATGGACTTGGTGAATGTTTGGCTGTATCTGACTGACATTATTGCTAAACTCACTCTATAAAATATTATGTACAATGACTGACTAACTTACTCAGTTGCTCTGTGTCTGACTGATGTAATACTGGACTAACTGACAGTGACTTACATGTGCTGATTGACTGATTACCTCAGCAGTAGCTGAGGGTCTGCCTAAAGTAATAGCGGACTAACTGACAGTGACTTGCATGTACATGTATTGATTAACTGATTGCCTCAGCAGTAGCTGAGTGTCTGACTGATGTAATACTGGACTAACGGACAGTGACTTGTTTGTATTGATTGATTGATTACTTCAGCAGTAGCTGAGTGTCTGACTGATGTAATACTGGACTAACGGACAGTGACTTACATGTATTGATTGACTCATTACCTCAGCAGTAGCTGAGTGTCTGACTGATGTAATACTGGACTAACTGACAGTGACTTCAGGTATTGATTGACTGATTGCCTCAGCAGTAGCTAAGGGTGTGACTGATGTAATACTGGACTAACTGACAGTGACGTACATGTGTTGATTGACTGATTACGTCAGCAGTAGCTGAATGTCTGACTGGAGTAACACTGGACTAACTGACAGTGACTTACATGTATTGATTGACTGATTCCCTCAGCAGATGCCGAGTGTCTGACTGATATACTACTGGACTAACTGACAGTGACTTACATGTATTGTTTGACTGATTACCTCAGCAGTAGCTAAGTGTCTGACTGGAGTAACACTGGACTAACTGACAGTGACTTACATGTGTTGATTGACTGATTACCTCAGCAGTAGCTGAGGGTCTGACTAGAGTAACACCAGACTAACTGACAGTGACTTACATGTATTGATTAACTGATGCCCTCAGCAGAAGCGGAGTGTCTGACTGATGTACTACTGGACTAACGGACAGTGACTTACATGTATTGTGTGACTGATTACCTCAGCAGTAGCTAAGTGTCTGACTGGAGTAACACTGGACTAACTGACAGTGACTTACATGTGTTGATTGACTGATTACCTCAGCAGTAGCTAAGTGTCTGACTGGAGTAACACTGGACTAACTGACAGTGACTTACATGTGTTGATTGACTGATTACCTCAGCAGTAGCTGAGGGTCTGACTAGAGTAACACCAGACTAACTGACAGTGACTTACATGTATTGATTGACTGATGCCCTCAGCAGAAGCGGAGTGTCTGACTGATGTACTACTGGACTAACGGACAGTGACTTACATGTATTGTGTGACTGATTACCTCAGCAGTAGCTGAGTGTCTGACTGGAGTAACACTGGACTAACTGACGGTGACTTGCACGTATTGATTGACTGATTTCCTCAGCAGAAGCTGAGTGTCTGACTGATGTAATACTGGACTAACTGACAGTGACTTACATGTGTTGATTGACTGTTTGCGTCAACAGTAGCTGAGTGTCTGACTGATGTAACACTGGACTAACTGACAGTGACTTACATGTGTTGATTGACTGATTACCTCAACAGTAGCTGAGGGTCTGACTAGAGTAACACCGGACTAACTGACAGTGACTTACATGTATTGATTGACTGATGCCCTCAGCAGATGCTGAGTGTCTGACTGATGTACTACTGGACTAACGGACAGTGACTTACATGTATTGTGTGACTGATTACCTCAGCAGTAGCTGAGTGTCTGACTGGAGTAACACTGGACTAACTGACGGTGACTTGCACGTATTGATTGACTGATTTCCTCAGCAGAAGCTGAGTGTCTGACTGATGTAATACTGGACTAACTGACAGTGACTTACATGTGTTGATTGACGGATTACATCAGCAGTAGCTGAGTGTCTCACTGGAGTAACTCTGGACAAACTGACAGTGACTTGCATGTATTGATTGACTGATTACCTCAGCAGTAGCTGAGGGTCTGACTAGAGTAACACCGGACTAACTGACAGTGACTTACATGTATTGATTGACTGATGCCCTCAGCAGATACTGAGTGTCTGACTGATGTACTACTGGACTAACGGACAGTGACTTACATGTATTGTGTGACTGATTACCTCAGCAGTAGCTGAGTGTCTGACTGGAGTAACACTGGACTAACTGACGGTGACTTGCACATATTGATTGACTGATTTCCTCAGCAGAAGCTGAGTGTCTGACTGATGTAATACTGGACTAACTGACAGTGACTTACATGTGTTGATTGACTGATTACATCAGCAGTAGCTGAGTGTCTGACTGGAGTAACACTGGACTAACTGACGGTGACTTGCACATATTGATTGACTGATTTCCTCAGCAGAAGCTGAGTGTCTGACTGATGTAACACTGGACGAACTGACAGTGACTTGCATGTATTGATTGACTGATTGCCTCAGCAGAAGCTGAGTGTCTGACTGATGTACTACTGGGCTAACTGACAGTGACTTACATGCATTGATTGTTTGATTGGTTCAGTAGTTGTGTGTCTGACTGATATAATTCTTGACTAGCTCGTAAATCCTGTGTTTAAATCAGCTACGTGAAAAGCTGTTACATTTCTCTCTAAGTACGTGCATGCTCAACACTTGTGCGCTTGCTGAGATCATGCAAAGGCGATTGACGAAAACAGCTTTTGAACATTTTTCTCAACTTGTCCTTGTACTTTTTACTTAAAAGACTTATCAGCTGCATAATTATTTTCTCATGATCAGTAAATGGATAAATCAGTTCTAGAGAAACTGTGTTAAGCTACCTAACTGATTCATTCAACAGCTGACTGAGTACAAATCTTTCTAATTTTGAGATACACAGCTGAAAATTATACAAATTACATAATTTTTGTACGTTGTTTGAGTTGGTGCCAAAATCGTTCTTTTAAAATGAGTATTTTTGTGTTTGGAGAAAGTTGATCACGTGACCAATTAATGCAAAAGTCCTATTTCCTACATTAAAACCAATTACAGAAATCAAGTTGTTGCCGACTTACTGATTTAATGGTAGAGTGAGAATTTTTCTTACTGAATAACGGAGTGCCTCTAGGTTTTTTTTTTGACTTAATGTGCTGACTGACTATTATCTGGCCAATTCACAGTTGCATTATTTTTTGGGGGATTTTTTAAATGGTGTAGTTGGTAGATTGCATATCTGTGCTGACTCATAGATTTGTTTTCTGTGAGCTTCTCGAGTGCATTTTTTCAATCTCTCTTGCTTATCCTCAATTCCCCTGAAAGGCGATTTCCCAGCATGCAATAATGTCTGAGGAATGACTCATTACATTTCATAATGATGATGCAGTGCTTCTTGCTGGGTGTTAATTATTTCAAACATTATAATAATTATACAAAGGATCAAATCATCAGCCTGATCTCTACAGTACAGCATCTTCACTATGAAATTAATCACTCCTTCCTTAGACTTTATTTTATGGAAGGGGGGGGGGGGGGGGGAAGAGGAGCGTTTGTTCTTAGGCAAAACTGCAGTCGTGGCAAATTAATCTGTTGTTTTGTTTTAGAGCTTGTATATCTGACATTCATCACTGCAGCAACTTACCTTCCTGTTCTTGCAAGTGATTTTTCAGTTAACGTAAGGGAAAAATTCAAAATTCTAAAATTCAATTTCAGCTCTCAGCTTCACTTTAAGCTGGGGCGTCAGTGTTTGTCAGGTCCTTTTTTGTTTTTTAACGGAAAAGCTTCAGGTTAAACAGTTTCCGTCGATAAAAACTTGCATTTGGCTTGGTTGAAGTGGATTTTTTTTGTAGATTTTGATTAACTGCGAATTTGAACCCTGGTCTTCTAAAACCTTAGTACAAAACAGTTAGTGCTTTGACCATGACTGTATGAAAGTGGTGTGGCTTTATTTCTGACAAGTATCGAAATGAAAAATAAATTACTTTTGAAAAACAATGCAAAATGGAAACCTTACTACTAAAAAACAACCACAGTTAAAACGAAAGTTGCCAAATTTCTGCTGCAGTGTTACTTCCGTTTGACAGTGTTACAAGTTCTCAACAAGAATGTGCATGGAAAGTTGAGTAATCTGAGGACGCAAATTAAAGTGGGGAGATTCTGAAAACTTGCACTCGTCTTTTTCAGTTCCAGAGTGATCAACATGTTATTTCTCCTTACTTCTTTGAATAACTTACCAAGCAGGAAGGGTGTTGAAAATAAGCATAATTATGATGAGTGGGGAGGCTTGTCTTGATCAACTATCATATTCTCAAAACTGATGGTAAAGAAACTCCGCAGCAGTTAGTAAAGAAAATAACATGTTGAAACTTTGGACTGAAAGTTCACAGTAACTTAAAGGCCTTCAGATAAGCAGTTTGTTTTGCAATAACAATGCAATCCATAAATACATGTGCAAATTGAAATTCTGATTAACAGTGACTCGTATCAAACTCGGAGTCTTTTTTTCGGCCGTTATTTAGGCTCGTCACGCCAATTCGTGCAGCCAAGTAACGACCGCGAAGAAGATCAAACGCACGTTTGACGTCCAATTAGAGAATACTAAAATTTTTTTACTAGTTTTTTTTTTTCTATTCGCATGTATTTTATGGGATGTAATTTAATGAAAACCAAACCGCTCACTGAAAAGTCTGAATTTAATTCCCCTATATTTTTGCAACTTTTGGAGTTCAAGCAATCACAGTGACGACAGCAACAACAATGGAACCTAACAGAAGGCTTTCTCACCACGCTCGCTTTCATTTTTTTGGACATTTATTCTCTTTTGTATGCAAAACAACTAGATAAGTAATAATCAGAAATTCAAGGTTTTGAGACGGCACACAAACAATTAGCCATGAAATATCAAATTCAAACTGCGCGCGTACCAAGTTCAAATTAATAGGTAAATCTAAAATGCTGACGAAATTTAAACAATGACAGAAGGCTTTCCCAGCTCGCTCGCTTTCATTTTTTTGCACATTTATTCGCTATTGTTTGCAAAACAAGGAAAGTAAGAATAAAAAATTCAAGGTTTTGAAAAACACAAACATTTTTAGCCGTGAAATATCATATTCAATACGCGCGCGCACTAAGTTCAAATTAATAGGTAAATCTAAAATGCTGAGGAAATTTAAACAATAAATGACGGTTCGCATAACTGCTAATTATTTTTTCAAGTGCCGATCTTGCTGCAGTCGCTTTGTTGATTGCTTAAAGCTTTATAGTATGTAAAGCAGAACTTGGCTTATTATAAGGCTCGGACAAACAGTGAAACATTACGCGCAGTAACTTTGCACTGTGTTTCTACTCCTATAAAGAATTATAACGTAAAATCACAACACAGTATTAATTTTTGCTTTTGAAAATCTTGGACAAGGTTTTTAGGGGTGGAAACACAGTGTAATTAAAAGGATGGATTTTACTAGCGGCGTACCACAGGCTTAAGTTTAGTGAGGTCATCAACAACTGAAGTTTATTAAAATACAAAACTGAAGGTGTGAGCACAAAGAATTGGTGAACATGCGAACTTATTCTTGTTTTCTCTTCGTAAAGGTTTAACACAACACGAGCTGAGCACAGCAAAACAAACTTTGTTTTGGCTTATCTTGCTTGTGGTTATGTTGTGTTAATTCTTAGCGCGGAGGAATATAATAAACGCGTCGGGTTTCATATGTATACATTTGTGCTTATGCTTTTGTTGTTGATGTCTTCACTAAGCTGTCGCTTGTGTTCATGTCGTTAGTGAAAACCAGCCTTCACTGCGCGTAATGTTTCACTGTGTCTGAGCCTTAACGGGGTTTATCTGGTTCACTCAAGTAGTTAGATTACAAAGTAAACAGCACAGGTACTGAAGATACCAGTATTTTATTGAACAAATAAAGCTTGTCTCTGTTGTCCATTTATTTACAATAAAAAAAATACAAAAAAAAAGTAATCTAGCCTCCCCCGTCCCTGCCGGGCTGCTTCCACTCTGCTCCGAGTCGGTGTTCATTCTTTAGTCCTCATTTGATATTCCAACTTTAAAATCCTGGTCGGTTTTATCTGATCCCTACATTCAAGCTGGGGCAGTTGGACACTTAGAAAATTTGGCTGTTTGTCCCCAAGTAGGGAGGGCAGGGTGAAGGAAAGTGAGAGTTTGCTCCTCATGCCCTCAGGGTCTCATTCAACTTTGTCACAATAGCACACCAAATTAATTTGGAATTAAAATTAGCCAAAATAGTTTGTAGTGAAATCTATAATTTTGTTTAGAGAGTGCGTGTCTGCAAAGTCAACATATCGTGAAAAATATCCAGAGTCGTGGACAAGAAAAAAGAGGGCGCAAGACAGTGAAACTCAGTCTTCAGTGGGTCTCCGTCAACGATGCCCAGAAAACTGGACAAAGCATCGCGCTGGTCTGACCGACCTTCATCCCACAAACGTCACCAAAGAGCACAAGTCAAAAATAATCTCTCCTCTGCGAAGCTACTGATACTGGATTTCTCTCGTCCTAGTTATTGTGTAGTATTTAGTGTTTAGACCTACATTAAAGGAAATTTGGAAGTGAAAATTACGCGGATTGTTTACGCGTCGTTTATTACTACTGTTATTCTAAAGAGTCGAAATTATCTGAAAGTAATAAAGCGAAACATTAAAAGGCAAAATTTACGCAGTACTAATATAGTACCGCGTAAATTGTGCTTCAGATATTTCGTTTTATATCTTAGAATTGGCTGCCCTTATACTATGATGTTGAATTCGTTTAAATCAGTGCCGCCTAGATTTGCTTTCAAATTTCGCCAAAATGATTAAAGCGATCTTGCAGATGATTTAAATTTTGACTTGTTTTGCTTTCAGTACAAATAATTCGATTTAATTCTCTCATTGAAATAAAGGTTTATTTTTCCTTAGGGAAATTAGTGCGAAAGAAATGTGAAGCTAGCAAAATTTAACGTTTCAGTTCCTAGAAAATTGGATTCCATAGCAAGTCTTTAAACCCTGTTCCTTTTCTGCATAATAATTATTTAAATTGTCCTATCTTTACGTTCCCACGAGATTTGAAGCTTTAGTCACGATAATCACGCCCGCCGACTGCACCAGCATTGCGTGACGATCGTGACAAAAGTCCAAATAGCATGGAAAGACGGTCGTGACTGAAATGGATACTTAAAATCCGGATTCCAGATAAATGACTGGAACTAGCCAAATATATAATTTTTAATATAAAAAAAATAATCTTTAGTATATGGTTCCAGACTTATATCCAGCACCCTAATTTGAAGCATCAATTGAAGTCACCACCAAGAAATTGTCTAACAGCGTGAAAAGTTAAGACTTAGCAAAAATGTTTATTGTAGCTGTTTGCATTTAAAGGCTACCCGAAATTTAAATTTAACCTGATTTTTCACACAGCCCAAGGAAATCTGTTCAATATCCTAATTAAAAATAAAGATATAGAGCAGATTACCACAGCTGTGTGATTAATCAAGTCTTTCCTTATGTCGAAAATGGTTTAGTATGTAAAGCTGATATTATCAGTCTAACATCAACCGCTATGTTTTTTTGCCTATTGTTTTCAGTTGACCAAAAAACAACAGGTAAAAAAAAAAAGATGTTGATGTCACCTAAACTTAGTTCTAATAAATTTATTATAATCTGAGGTAGGAAAAAGATGAAAATGAAATAAATTTGGACCTATTTGTGATCGCTGTTTTGTTTTTAGGGTTTTAGTTAAATTTCCAGCTAATCAGGTAGGAAAAAGATGAAAATGAAATAAATTTGGACCTATTTGTGATCGTTGTTTCGTGTTTACGGTTTTAGTTAAATGTTAAGGTAATGAAAAAATATCAGTAGAAAATTTGGCAATTATGGAAATCGTTTATATGCTACTTTTGGTTTTGTGAATAACTTTGGAAAGCTATTTATTGTTAGACTTCAAAAGGTTTAGGTTTAGAAGAGAAATCCTTAACCAGTTGCCCCCCATTAGAGAGATTCTTAGTGACTATCAGCTCAATTTGATGGCATCTGCGAAAATCCACCCAAGCCAGACCAATGCGATTCAGTGCTCAGTTCTCTGCCCTCGTATCATCCGTCGACACACCTACTACGTGAGCCGGGGAGCACGTTCTTGCACCCCCGTTTTTCATCCTCAACAGTGAAACATTCCCAGACACATTGTTTGCAGACAAGCAACTTTCTTAATCGAAATGGTTATTTCATTATTTTTTTGGAAAAAGGTGTGCTATTATAACAAAATGAATGAAACCCTAAGAACATGAGAAGCAAACTCTCACCTTCCTCCACGCTGTCCTCCCCACCTGGGAACCAACGGCCAAATCTTCCAAGTGTCCAACTGCCCCAGCATGAATTACGGGATCACATAAAGTTTTCCAGGATTTCTCAGTTGGAATATCTCAGAGGACATCAGAATTCACACCTTCTCAGAGGCAGAGCTTCCACAGCCCAGCAGGGACGAGGTTGGCTAGATATAAATATGACCTGTCCCAAGTGATGGGCTCCTAATCTTGTGCGTGTGCCACCTGAGGTCTGAAATTAAATAAGAACTTTAAAAAAGTATTTCAAAACTAATGCAAGCTCACTAGCACTTAAAAATAATATGCCAGTACTTTTTGGTGTTACATACAAGTCCCAGAAGATAAAAATATATATATATATATATACAGATTTAGTAGAAAACTTATTTCCTAGTTGTAGCCATATTGGCTAAGAAAAATGCCAATATTTTGCAATACCCCCTCTGTTTGCCCTGTGTACTGACGTCTCAGGAACGAGCACAAATCTTCCATATTGATGATGTGTCACTACCCGGACCTGGGTAGTGATTCTGATTGGTCGTGCTGCAAGAGAAACTTGCTTCAACCAATCAGGAGCACTACCCAGATCAGGGTAGTGACACATCATCAGTATGAATCTCTGCACTCATTCCTCAGATGACATTACACAGGGACACCAATGGTGGCATTGCACATATTCTTAGGCTACCTAGCAAGGCGCAAACAAAAAGACCTAGAGTTCACCGAAAAATGATTTTGAAACTTTGTAACACCAAGAAATAAAGGCATACATAATTATATCTGAGGCGAATTAAACAGAATGTGATGGTAATCAATGGTCCAAAAAAACCGCTTGAATTATTACGTTGAAACCTACTGCAAAATTTCCCTTTGTGTGATGGTAATCGATTGTCTGTAAAAACCTTGAATTATTATGTTGAAAACTATTCCAAAAATTTTTTTGTGTCTTCCATTCAAAAAAAAAATCAGCACGAGATTTTTTTCTAGATTTCAACTAAACTAAGAGTTTTTGATAACAAGCAGACCAGTGATCACCTTCAACAGTATTAATATTAATAATAATTATTATTATTTCGGTGATAAATCTAACATGAATAATAATACTGAGATGAAATAAAATAATTTCTAACACCTTAACCTTAAAGCAAAATTTCCTATGTTTTCGTTGGATTCCCTCTCGATGGTGAAATTTTAGCTAGCAAAAAGAGCACTGAAAAAAAAAGAGTTAAGATAAATTTTAACCAAAACCTGAAAGTATTCCTTTGCCTGTAGCCCAAAAAAATTGGAATCAAATTGATTCAAAAAATGGCCAAATCTACAGCAATCAAATAGTATCTAGTTCCCGGCAATAAATAAATTATGCTAATTGAGCCTAATTTATGCTAGTTGAGGCTTAATCAATTGCATTACTGCTGCTAATGAGCTTGCCATAATTATGTTACCTACATAGTACATGTAAACCTAATAAGCTTTTTTCACTATGATGGCTTCACTTGACTACAATACTAGTACTATTATACCTTCCTTATTTAAGCAGTAACCCCAGAGAGGGTTTGTCTTTTTCCCCCCAAAAAAATGAAAAACCAAGGAAGTCTGGTACATGCAATTGTAGTCAAAAGACACCCATTGAGAAAATGGCCAAGTCTGACAAATATAAGCAAAGAAAGCATTCAAATTTAAACATTGCTGTTTGCTGGTTTCTTCCCATCCATTTTACTCCCACTTTCAATAATACTGCATAAAAATATAGTTTTAAATTTTGAGCTAAACTGGATGAAATTATATGGTGCGAGTCTTTAAATGAAACCTCTCCAGTTATTTTGTCTTTTTTACCTTTGGCCATAAAAAGGTTAAAGCATTTTTGCTACACTCCAGTTTTCAAATACTTTCTTTGCTTATAAATTAGGAATAACACCATGCTACCAAGATCAAGATGCCTTCTGAAAAAACCTCTCTGAATTAATTTGTGACCTGCATACCATAAGAAGAAAAAATTTCTCTCGGACATGTCATACATATGTCTTTGCCCCTAGCTTGTTCTCCAAAACCTTAAAAGCAAAGTGTTGATTCTCATGTACCATAATAATTTTCAGAATAAACTCTAATAAATAAATGAAAAAAATTAATGATGAACCTATAGATCATCTCCCAGCTAATGTTACTCTAAGTAATGTTACAGAAGATTCCACTGAGCAGTTTAACATACTAGGTTACCCGATCTTCAGCAGTAATTGAATTTATTTAATATGTCTCCAATTCAAATGAATGCTGACTGATGTGCTAAAATCCCTTAAAATTGCTTATAAACCAAGGCAAATCAAAAACCCTTCTTTGAAAATAACTCATAAGCTGAAAAATATGGTAACCTTTGTGTATGAAAGTAAGGTAGTTATTAGAGATTATGAATAGATCTGACATCCTAAATTATGTTGAATGCCCTTGAAAATGTTTGGAAATTTTGTAACTATTTTAGGTATGTCTTTCTGCAAAGTGTTGCTCAATAAAATTTAAGAGAGATTTCTTTGGGTATTTCAGCTTTGGTGGCCATCATGTTGGCTACAACTACAACCTCCCCTAGATATTCCCAGAATAAGGAAAATATCTAAAAAAACAATAACTATTAAGGTGGACTATGCTTGGGCACCTGTTGCACTTATGAAACTTATCAGTAAAAGATGAGCTTTGGAACTGTACAGAAAAAAACTGGCCCTTTAGCTCTCAGATAAGCAGCGAGGTTGCCATGGCAACCAGTGAGCAAAAAAAACCAAGTGGTAGCCTTGGTAGCTGGAGGAACTGCACATCCTTGTGGGTGAGATTTTTGTGGCACAGCCGCAAGAACTATTACAGATTCGCAACCTCGATATGCACTGATATGGTAATAAATGCTGATGTGCTGATCCTGCCAGCTATGCAGCCTACCGAAGCGAGTGACTCCTTGAATGAATCAAACTTATACAATTATTTGGGCCAGTTACTGATGTGATTACTAGTAAAAAAATTCATTGATGGCTGAAATGTATCAAAGCATTGCCAAAAAAATCTTAACTGACAAAACTTTTGCAACACCCACATAAATTTGAACCTAATTTTAAAGGTAAAAGAGGAGTGCAAAAGAGGAAGCCTAATTTTTTGTGTTGGTGGTTCCCACAACCAGCTGACTGGGAATTATTAGTAGCCAGGCCAAAATACTGCATAAACCGTTCCTTATTTCATAATAGTGAATATAACACTTATCTGGGTAACCCACTCACCTAAGCTGTTTTCAGAGGGGCCATAAATGCATAAAAGATGCCAATAAGGCAGAAAATGAAAAATAAGGGGGACTAAACTAAAATTTCGCTAACTATTATAAGACTCTTTGACTCGTACTATACTGTAACCAGTTTGTATAGTAGCAAAACTAGAAGATGCAAAGTTTTTCCTTTGTGTCTTCACAACCCAGCAGGAAAGGGCCACTTTTTGTTGTTTCCGTAATTCTGTAGGTTTTGGGTATGGTAATGTATGATAATGATTTTGAAACAAAGGAAAATGAAATTTAAACCAAGGATAAAATTTAACCACAGCATATGGGCTAAACCAAAAATGTGTAAAACCTCAAGAGGAAGTTCATTCAAACTTTCACTACCAAAATAATTTAAAGAGCATTAGATGAATATCAGGCTAATTCTGTATGTACAGGCAAAGATTATGATAAAAAATTAAAATTGGTTAAATAATTGATTCCTTATGTCTTAAGTAATAAGCAGTGCAGCTGGCTGATAGTGATGATGATGATGATAATGGTGATGTTGATGATGATGATACTGATGATGATGATGATGGTGATACTGATGATGATGATGATGTTAATGATGATGATGATGTTAATGATGATGATGATGATGATGATGATGATGTTAATGATGATTTAATGATACTGATGATGACCATACCGATGATTATAATGATGTTGTTGTTGATGATGATGATACTGATGATGACGATGGCGATACTGATGATGATGATGATGCTGATGCTGATGATGATGATGAAACCAATGATGATTATGACAATGATGGCAATGATGATGATTATAATGATGTTGATAAATCTGTGCCTCTTCAGGAAAACCTTTCAAGAAAAACTGTAACTTGCTGTATATTAACAGTATTAAATATGCTTGTAGAGAGAAGTTAAACAAATCCCCTGCTCAATGGAATCTTGTGATGAAAATTTTAAATCTTAAGTAGTGGTTGTACAAACAAATGTGATCAGGGAATGATCTGGAAATTAAAAGCTGAAATTTCTCATGGACTTGTACTTCCTGGTGCTTAAGTAAATGCTAATTCACATTCCTCAATGACCTTTTGTTTGTACAATGGTGGCACACACACTGGAATATTTTAATTCTAAATTAATTATAGACAATCAATGAATCATGCTGTACTTCCAGTTATCAAAGACTGAAAATTTTTCACCTCACCCGATCACCTCAGGCTGGGGACCCCTTAAATGTTTTCCAACACCTAAAGCCAAATATTATTTCTGAGGATTGCTAAGGGCAGACTTCTGAGCATCTCCAAAAATTTTCCAGGAACAACATGATCATGATTTCTGAAGATCTTCTACTTTTCCCAGAAGTTTCTTCCAATACCCCATGGACCTCAGGCCTAAGTACTAAAGATTTTGGAAACCCTTCCAAAAAAAACTTCAGAACGCCCTATACAGCTGTAGATTTTCTGAGACACCCTACTGATTTTGTAGGATCCCTTACAGGATTAAAGGAACCCCTAGAGATAAAATGATTTTTTTCTCAGTCATGTGACAACTGGGTAATTGAATGATTTGTAGTAATACAATGCCATAAATTATGACGTTCAACTAGGTTAATATTGTCTTGTGTAAAGACATATTGAGTGAAAAGCCAAAACACTTAATGAATGGGGGTTGTGGAACAACAGCTGGGTGAAAAACCTCCCCGTACGTCCACTTGCTCCTAGGAGGAAAACCCCGGGCCAGCTGTACCCCACATTCAGACCTCCCGGGCTGGGTCAAAGATTGAAAATCATTTTTGAAATGCTTCATGAAAAGAATTATACTACTACTACTAATAATAATAATAATAATAATAATAATAATAATAATATTAATAGACACCAGATAAAATCTATTGTAAAAATTATTGATGGCTGAATAATAACTTCATAACCTAACTAAATAATGATATGAATTATTTCTTAAAGGAAAAAGCCATCCCCCAATACGTTTGACATGTGTTTTCAGAAAACAAGTGTTAAAACACAAAAACTAGTGAATGCACAAATAAAGAGTGGATGAAAATGGAAATCTATTTTATTTCAGACTCCTGGAAATTCCTCTTTTTTGCTGAAGCGAGGATAAGAACATTTCATTTTGGGATAAAAAACTAAGTTTTCTTACTTAGTTGTCTGGAACACATGTTAAACAGCCAGGCTATAGCATGACCATTTTCCAGGTTACTAAAGTATCATCATATTAATATTACCTGCCATAAAGTAATAATTTAATTATTATTATTTAGTTCAGTATCTCAATGCTATACATACCATACCAAGGGTCTGATAGGTGCCTGTATCCATTACCTTTGTTACCATTGCCACAGTACTTTGCTATCAGGTCCCATCAATCCACATTCAGTCTGTCATACTGGGAGAATGATGTTGCATCCATCACTTTGATGCTTATACTGCAGTCCTTTAGTCCAGCCTCTCCATGCTTTGTTTACCTCACCAATTAGTGCCATGCCATACCAAACCAAACCACAAAGGGAGAATCATTCCATTAACTTGTTGCTAAAGATGATGTCGTCTACTCCTGCAGCCTGCCTGTGATCATTTTCCTATTCCAGGAGCCATACCATACCATACCAAGAGCCTCAGTTGCTGTCCATCATCATCTTGTCATCAATGCCATTGCCCTCTAGTCTAGCTTTTCTACTTGGAACAAAGCTCATTTACTGTCCCTTTTATCCACTGCATAAAACAAAATGAATAGAAAAAATTATAATTCATAAGTTTTCAAAACATTTTAATGGCACCATCCAGGTTAAAAATAGTTTCAGAGTCAACAAACAAAAGATTTAGAACTGGGGGGGAAACCAGCTGTGAAAAATGCTTCAAAATAACCCCTAACAATCCCTCTTTAATTTATAATACATGACAGATGACTTTTCCAGGAACCATTCAATATTTAACAATTACTGGATGAGGTTTAGCAAAACATCGTGATTTGTCAGTGGCAAGCAGATCAAAGGCTGAAGCAAATAATAATGAAAAAAATCACAATATTTTAAATGATAACCAAGATCAATAATAAAAATTGTTTTATCATTCGATCACCGAGTTTGTTTTTTAATTATTTGTAAAGCGATCTGCCATTTTTATGCAAGAGCAATCCCCAAGAAGGAGAAAAGTGTGGTTTCATTTACACATGAGCAGGATATTATTTGCAGCCAGACACAGGTAGACGACATTGCGCATGAGCAGATCATTATTATTAGGCAGTTATTGCAGGTCACATGGTGGACTCTCGACCAAACAAAAGGAAGAAAAATTTGCATTGAATGATAAAGTTTTTTAATAAATAATGTGAATGATTGAGATTGAATAATATACTGTAAACTGTTGCTTTATAAAGCTCCCACCGGTTGCAGGCTCATCTACTTGTAAACAAGAAATACATCGACTATTAGCCTCCGAATATAAAACCCCCTCCAAACGTCTTAACATGAATTTGATTTATTACGACACTTTGAGGCTTAATTAAATCCAGTAAGTGCAAAACAAATTTTGATTGAAACTTCTATAGCTTCTTCGGAACAACTTAGGTTTCTGGGAACCTGACCACGTACCCCTCCGCTAACCCAACATTTTGTCCCAAGTGAGAAGTACGTGTTAATGTTAGCTTAGGGGAGGGGTAGGTGGGCAGTTTCCCAGAACACCTTTTCTATTCCTGTTTTAAGCTCATTGGCTAAGCCCACCCACTTTATAAGAACATCCTAAAACCTCTTAAGAAGATGTTTTAGCCCAGAGACTACAACTAGTTGCAAAAATGTTGAGACACTCTCATGAAAAAAAAACCTTTTATGCTTCAAATCACTGCTAGTCACAGATCCGTGGGATATAATACTGACCTCCCTCCCATTCAAAGTTGTTCCTCCAAGGTTTGAGCATGGCCTTGTATTGCTAGCAACTTTAATAAGGGGTGGATGGAGGAGGGGGGGGGGGCAGAAGCACAAGATCATGGACAGGCCATTTAAGCCAAAATATGGTACAGTGTCTCTAGTACTTTTGCAACTGGTTGTAACAGCAGTTTATGGTATAGATTTGGTCAAGGCAAGCTCCGATCAAACAACACAATCCCTCTGCCAACATTCACAAAATCTGGGCAAAATAAAAAATGCTACACCCTTTGCCAAAAATTGGACATGTAAAATATCAGATAGCATTTGCTTAATTAAATGCAAACTGAAAAATATTCTCATTTTAAAGCAGTCAGGGCTGTCATTAAGGTTTACAGTAGCTACCGGTAGTATCTCCGGGAAAGCAGCTGGCATGGTCATTTATCTCACAGATCCTCCTATATTTGTTATGTTTTACTCATTCTCAAAGTCAGAGTAAGTGGCTGATTTTACTGGACTAATGACAGCCCTGAGCAGTGATGGAATAATTTGTTCCTCACTATACCGATAACTGATATGGACATTTTATGGCCCCCACACCTTAAAGTGCCCCTAACCCTTCAATTTGTTTTCTTTTGATAGATTTCCATATCTTTCAAGAACTCATTTTCGAAAAAAATTTTCAGAAATATTGAATCCTTTTTCTTAACAAGCACTAAAAGTGACTGAAATTTTTAATTTCTTGCACGCTTTAAGCCCCGCTAGACAAATTTTTGTCTCGTGGGCTCATTAGGAACAAGCCAATTAGAAGCGTCCGATATTTAACACTTTTTTACCTGACGTAAGAAAAAGACACCATTCCAAAGCACAAATCTGACATTCTATAAAGGAAGAATACGTTGCTCATAATGTGATATATATAATACTTGTCTAAGCCAAGGTGCGATAGCAGGTCTAATAGAAGATTACTTGGCATTCTCTTTTGTCGTTTTGTTGGGGAACCTTGATGCTCATTTTCACCTGCTCCTTTTCCAACATGAAAAGTTGGCCAAACGCACACTCCAAATTCATCTTCCCTAAGGGCTCGTTTTAGATAAGAGTGAAAAGGTCTTGTAAAGTCTTCGGGCTTGAAATGCACTGAGCATATCGAAGAAGTCTTTCCCATGGTCCACTGTTTGCACGTCTCATTCACGAACTTTATCCATCACCCGGGGGGGTACTCCCATACATTACCTATACGGGTATGTGCCACCCAACGGGGTCGTGATTTTGAAGCTCCTGATTTAGAACGGGGTATCCATTTCAGAGGCGTTTTCTAGAACGGGGTATAAAAAATTGTGGATCACTTCTTTATCTTCTGCTTAAAATTGTTGCTGATTATGAAGAAGCATTTATTTTATGTATAAGTTGAACAAATAAAGAAATATCTTTTTTAAAAAACAGGGCTATTTCAATTTTCAAACTTTGTGGACGAAGTATAAAAAATTGGCCCATTTCTAGAATGGGGCATCAGTTTTAGGGGAAATTTGTTTTTAAAACGAGGACCCAAATTGGAGTCCCGGGCAGCACATACCCACCCAAAAAATGCCCAAGTGCCCCCCCGGGATCCATCGTTGTCTTCTTCAGTGGACTTCAGTCCTCAGATCGCTATCAGAAGGAATCTTATGCATACTGATTCCTTTCTCTTTATTTTGAGAGTTGCTGCATCCAAAAACCACACATTTTTCAACCATTTTCTCTGTTTAACAATAAAGCATTACCCTGAATCTTCGCATATTTTTGCACAATGTCCTTATCTTATGTCATGCTCCATATTTAGACACATTTGGTCGAGTGGGTGACTAATGCGAATGATAGGTGAAAATATCAACAAGACTGCCTTCACTTTTAGCGCTCGCAAAAAAAAAGGATTTAATATTTCTGAAAATTTTTTTCGAAAATGAGTTCTTGAAAGATATGGAAATCTACCAAAAGAAAACAAATTGAAGGGTTAGGGGCACTTTAAGACCCCATCTGATAATAATATCATAAATTGTTGAAGACAAGCAAGAAATTCAAAGAAGACTATACTACTACACTACTATAAAAAAGATGTATTAGCCTGGAGAGGTCAGACGACTAATTCTGTGTTTATCATTAATTTTAATGTTTTGTCAATGTAATTAAAAGGGTTTTTATGCTTTGAGAAAAATGTGCTACAGGACTGGTGCAACATGGTTTTGAAAGGTAGAAAATTCAAATGTTGATTTTACTGAATTATTTCATATACAAATATATTCAGCGAAAGCAATCAGTGAAAGGTTCCGGCAATTCTGCTTTTTTACAAAAAGATCAACTCTGCTACTTGAAAAGAGAAGAAAAATTAACTTTCTGCATTTATTTTTCATAGAGCAACATGCAAAATTGTTACCTTTTTTGTTAATGTTAGTCGATTAGGTGAGAAGTTAAAAAAAGGCAGGTATTTTAAGCTTTCAGGTGAAAATATTTTGACGTCAATATTGTCCCCTTTTCATCCATTTCTCACTTGACCAAACAAAACTTTAAAGCGAGAAAAAGGTAACTTTTTTTCAGTTTGAAGCGATCTCTTCAAAAGCACAAAAAATGTACCTTTTTGGCGGTTTAGAAACGTTCCTATCAAAAGAGCAAAAAAGGCACCTTTTTGCGGTTAGAAGCAATCTCATCAAAAGCGCGGAAAAGGTACCTTTAAAAATAAATGACGTTTCAATTAAAGTCCTACTGATTGACAGATGTCAAGCAACCGTTGGCGCCCCTAATGAACGATACACAGATGTTTTTAGGGGACTCTATGTCCCGTTTCTACAATCGAATTTCGCAGTCCCGAATCTTATTAAAACGAGCAAAACCCATCCTAGACTGCCCTAGAAACACCTGTATGGGAGGCTATTCCTCAATGGCCCTGGCTATTTAACAGAAATGGCTCGGACGTGCAATATTATAATTATCGCGTCATGCATCATTGGCATATTTTACAACCTACGTACGTGGACGAGGGTCTACTATGGGGAATCATTGGACTAAAAAAAACTGAAGAGATCCGAAAATACTGGCTACCATCCAAATGGATGAAATAGCTACTGGTTCTTTCAAACTAGCTGCAACTGGAGGACCTAAGCAAGCCGGCCCATTTTTAAGCGTGGAGTGAAGACTTAAAAAAAGTCCTATATGAAAAGTCGAACCATTTTAATCTGCGAAAAAAAATATATCAGATTCTACGTCAATCTACGACAAACAGCAGAGAAGTGTTTTTTTTTTCTTTTAAGTCTAAACTGAGCAGGTTATCATAATAACTGTTTTGTTTTGTGAGTGCCTTTTTTCACTCCGGAACGGGTTATTAGAGACTTCAGTCCAGAGGTTTAATAAATTGTTTTGCAATAATGCAAACTAGATTTCGAATTTGACCTCAGGTGACTTTTGAGCCGCAAGCTGAAGTAAAGCCATTAACCGTAAATGCCACAATCTTTTTGAGACCCCCTTACTTACACTAAAGTGAGCCTGAAAAGCTTTTATTTTCCCTTCTTAGGCCTTTTTACATTAATAATGCTAGCACTTTTTGGAGCATTTTAGTGGAATTTTCCGAGAAATTTATTATCATTTTTTTTTCAGAGAAAATGAAAATGAAAACTTTTAAAGAGAAAATGAACACTTAAATTCGATATTTAAAAAAAGAAGAAAATTCAAATGCCACCCTAATACAACTGTTTATAATACGGGATTATTGGTTGTTGTATTAAAATCATTAACTGCAACATATACGTTGTTGTTATACCACTTAATACGTTTTAATTAATAAAAAAGACTCTGTATAATGAGCATTATCGAGCATTTTAGTGACTTTTTTGGGGAGAAGCAAACATTTTAGTGGAAAAAATGGAGCATTATTGATTAAGGTGGAACATTTTAGTGGGAAAACAAAAGAATAAGGTACAAAAGCCCGGCCCTTCTCTTCAAGTTACTTATAACTGACACCTGTCATCTATTGACAACCACGTTCAAATATCACGAGCTGCCCACTGAACCAGTGACAACGCTTCCAACGCCACTTAGACATCAAGATAGCTCACACTTATGAGAAAGTTAACCACCGGGAAAGGGTTTTAAAACTTGGGCATGCCACAGTAACAAACTTCAGTGACAAACTTGGCCATGATATTTAAACTACGTTTTATTGTCTTCAATGAGATTCCTTATTAAAGTGACACTGCTTTCCATATATTCCGCCATATTTGTCTCTTGACTAGTGGGTCAGTCAGTTCAAGCAAAACAAATGGCGCCAAATGGTTGACATCTGTCAATCAGTAGGATTTGAACGGCTTTCAAATATTGTATATGGGAATGCTTATAAAATGTTATTTTATGTATTTGGGTGTTGGACAAAACACTGACCCCCAGTCCATGGACTACCCATATGGACTACCCTCAAATGGACTACACTGCTTAAGTTTAGTGATCAGGGTTAGGAAACTGAGTGAATCAAATTTCAGGTCAATTTTCCCAGTATAAGGACCGTAAATGGAGCCTGATTCACTCAGTTCCCTAACCCTAATCACTTAACTTCAGTGGCATAGTCCCATATTGGTAGTCAGTGCTGTCAAGTCTCTCGGATAATCCAGGAGACCCAGGTTTGGGAGCATATCTCCCTATTTCAAGATTAGAGTACGAAATCTACTGGATAATCACCAAAGTTTGCCATTTCTTAAGTAGACTCGACTTTCCAACCCTAAAATTTCAACTATTTTGCATTGTTTGAGTTATTTTAATGTTAACATTGAACGTTTCCTCATAAATGCCTCCGGTTTGCCATTATAGTAATATGATTGGTGGGAAGTAAATCAATGAGGTAATAAGTTACAAGGCAAAACCTCTTTTTCGAGCGTTTTTTGTCATCGCAAATTCATGACGATTGGGGAGCATTTTCTGCAAAAATGACATCATGTGCCGTGCGTTATGATGTTATCTACCATCCCTTCCCTATCAATTCTCAATATTTGAATACGTTGGAGGTTGACAGCCCTGGTAGTCCATGAGGGTCCACCACCATTTATATATTTGGGATCAATTAATTATAGTCACCATAATGTTCAACTGTATTTCTTCTATAAAGAACAAGAGATCAATGCTCAGAATTCAATCAACAATGGCACACGAACAGAGGGTGGTCTGCCTGTGGAGGGAGTAAAACAAATCTCCTTTGCTCATGGTCCCTGTTACAACGTATTTCTTTCCATATTTCTTGCTTCGTATTAACAGAAGTTAACCCTCGAAATTCGACACAATTTTTTTTACATTGACCTTTACATTATCCCATAATAAAACATGATTTAAGCTTAATATGACTGATATGTGAGCTAAAAAGTTAAATATAATAATACTCACCAAAATCTCCACTTCTCAAATGAGTAGAAAGTGACCACTTTTCAAATAACTTATTGATCCAGGCGTTGAGAAATGTGTTGCAGGACTCTACTGGTCATCAACAAAAATACATAACAATCCTATCTTATCTCTGCTGACTATGCTTTCGTCCACACATTTTAACACGAGAAAAATTTTAGCCGCCATCTTGGCGCCTTTCTAGGCCCAGACTTCTCTCAATTGCTGAGAGGAAGGATAGAGTTTGGATAGAGAAGTGATTGTGGAAGAAAGATTTGCCAAACTCGCTGGTCACGACAGCCCAGGCAAAGTACAGATCCTCGATTTCACAGTTTCCCAGCTTTCGTAGGTCGCTGCCTTACATTTTTTGCTTCTATCTGCGTCACGTTGTGTATTCAAAGACTAAATCTTGAGTCATACACTACCACACTACTCTTTACCCCTGGGGGCTGTTCACCGGAGACTTAAAATAATCCCCTTCTCTTTACAAACAGTGTGTGGGTTATTTAACGTCCCACATAATATTACATGAACAAGGGCTGTGAGACGGGGTCTAAGGTTTTTTCAATCTTATTCGAGAAGACACTAGAAACTCTTACTGCAGATGACAGTTCAAAGACTTCAAAGGCAGCACCGCGGCAGCTCCTGACCTCGGCTATTTAGAGACTCTGGGACCCTTAATAACAAGACGGCTTGCATTTTGTCATTTCCCCTAAACAGGGTAATAAAATTGAGGGTGTTGCCCTAAACAGGGTGTTATTTTAGGATTTTCTTTGTCCTAAACAGGGTCACGGTTTCAAACCTTCAGCGTCTCACCTATACCAAAATATTGGTCGAGTACCCCCCCCCCCCCCCCAGGAAGGGAACCCGAAAGCTGTATTAGCTAAGAGAATAATCAGTTGTAGCAAAGCTCACTCCCGATGGAGAAGACTGTCTTTCGCAACGCTATGACGCAGGATTTTAGTGGACGAAGACAAGCCGTTGCTATTAGACCTTTCCACGGTTTGTTTGTTTGTTTGTTCTTTTTTCCATTTTTGAGATGGACCAGTTGGGGGAAATCCGTCAACAGCACTGGAAAGAGCGTCTTTTAACAGATTGTCATGACTGTAACAAACTCCACGAAACTAATATGCTTTAAGCGAATGCATCACCACAGAATGTAATAGCAGACTATCTCTCTGAACATCTCTGCCAACTGCCTAAGCGATTGAAAAGCACTCTTTAAGCGCAGCAGCTCCACACAATGCGAGATGTTGGCTGGGAACCGCGCACGGCTTTTTACTCGCAGTCGGGGAAGGAGTGCGCGCGAGCTGATTTCCCGAATTGCGCGAGCCAATTTAAGAGAGCTGAGCTGATTGTTGTAAACCAGATCAAGTCTTGGCGTGCTCAATAGCGGGATGACAACCGCGGTTCTCCAATTTCCGGGAACTGAGGTGACCACTGAGGAAAGAGATATTTAATAGCCACCTCAGTATAAGAGGGAGCTTACTAACAACCGACATGACTTCGGCAATAACCAAGAAGGAACAGAATCTATCCTAACAGATGCACTGGGCATTCTCGAACAATTTAACACACTTCTCCTAAGGAAGGCGTGAAAACCCTTACCCTTCGTGGCATGGAGAAAAGAGGGGGAAAGGAGAGCGAATTGGGGAGAGTATTGAAGGAAAGGGACGGCTCTCCCTTTCCCTGTTCCCTTTTGCTCTTCACCCCCCATCCCCATAGCTTATGACAAGGACTTTAAGACGAGGCTCTTGAGCTGGAAACCTGTTAACAAGTTGTTCTTTTCCTTAATGAGTTCATTATTGTTGTTAATGTTATTTTTGGAAAAATGTGCCGAATTCGTTCCCAACTATTGTGGGGTCATCAGGCGGAGCCGACCCAAATGGTTCTCAGGACAAAGAATAACTAGACAGAGAGCCGTCGGCCTTCCTTCCTCAGACCAACGCGCGGCGAGCAAAAATGAAAAATTATGCAAGTTTATGGTAAAAGAGAGGATCTACTGTGACTCAAAATAATAATAAGAGACTACCCGCAGTCGCAGCAGTCTAATAACCACACAAAAAGGTTGCGAGAGTCAATCGTACACCAATAAATATTGTTTTAATATTTCACCGCGGACTGGTCTTACATTGCTTTCATTCTTGAATCCCGGCTTAACGGTTCAAAAATTTAGCATGGAATTTGTTGGGATAAATTCTTCCGAAGATTTGTTTTCGGTTTCGCCTCCAGTTCGAGGGATTTTTTTGGTCTTAATCATGACCCCATTTGCATGGTCGTCGCGTTCCTCACCGTCATCACAACCTCGAAGTACCCCCATACACTCTGGGCCTGAGATCTCGCCCTGATTTCGGATACCGATAACAGAAGTAAACTCAATAGCATGGCCAGATTCGTACTCGCTTGCATGCAATTCTAAGGGTAAATTAAATGACAGCGCCAAATGTAAAATAATCAAAGATTTTTCTATAGATGCAAGCGCCTGTTTTTCGGGGAACAAAAATTGTGTGTTTCCCTGATTTCATTGTGAAAAGTTAATTTTGTCCACTCCAAAGGTGATAACGAGCTTTGCGCCTCAAGTCCTCAATACTTGTTTGGTGATGAAACTGACGACCATAGTTCACGTGATAGTCGTTTCCTAGGAAACTGGCTTGGTTGCACATGCACAGGCGTTCCACGCATCCTGCACCATATGAATTCTGGGTAAATGGCGCCTGCAGTTGGGTCACCTGATTGGGAGGTTTGTAAGTTTCTGCTGCTGGGACAACGAAGCCGCGTTTATCCGAGCCTTCCTGACGACGGCACTTCGCTCGACGGTTTTGAAACCATATCTGTGAATTTACAAATTACAACTATTTTTAACAACAGAAAGCGACAATACGAAACCAATACTGTCCGCAAGTTTGGGATCTCTTTTCCCGACAAATCAATAATAAAAGCCATATCTTCACAGGAACCCATCACCCGTGATCCGTGCGTGTAAGAATATCTGATTTACAACTTAACCTTTCGCGCGAAAAAAGAAAAACATAATCCAGTCAGAGCAAAGTAGGGCCGTTTCATAATCAGTAAAGCGCAGTGCAGACCGAGGGGTCTCTATCAAGATCATCAGCAGTGTATTGTGCAGACGTTTGTGAACACAGTGAATTTCTGGGGAAAAAATCTAAAAATAGACTGGCAAGTCAAACACTTCTTGGTATCGTCCAGCGGACAAGCCCGGTTGCACGTCAGCTGGACGAAGATAACGCAGCCTCTGCCGCCTCTGACCTATATTCAGCTGCAAATGATGTTGCAGTCAGGTTGAAGCCGGACAAGTCATTTTTTGGTTTCTCCAAAGAATGTAGAGAACCTCGGCTCCCTCGTGCTGAACATAAACTTTTTCTAAGTACCCAATTTGGTCCCCGTGGCTTTTTCCTTAATAAAGGGAGGGAGAAACCCTGTTTACTATCACGACTGAGTCTGAGCATTGCTCAAATAGGCTTTCTACTTGTCGAGGGCTTTCTTTTGGTCTAGCTTTGAATAATATAGTTACCTAACAAATATTTGCTTGAGGAAATAAATCGAACTATTTCGTAGTGATAATCAATTCATCTATACTTTATTCGTACAATATTCTATAATATATTACTGATTCTAACTACACTGATGTAAATACCTGAACTCTGGCCTCTGATAGGCCCATTCTCTTAGCCAATGTTTCTCGTGTCACAGCATCTGGGTAATGTGTTTGGTCAAATAGTTTCTCCAACTCTCTCAACTGCTCTCTGGTAAAATTTTTTCTGTTTCTCGGGGGCTTGCATCGATGGGAACGTCTGATAGGCGATTCTTCTGCAATTGATTGAATAATCATTTGGAAAATCATAAGGCCACTATATGTAGATAGCTAACGCATGTTCCCACTACCAAATACTTAACTTGTTTTAAGTTGAGTTGTCTAGCCGAAGTAGATTGTTTTTAAATAATGAGTTGAACCTCCATTAAGCGGCGACCCTCGGGGTACCGGCCAACCCGGGCAGCTTAACACAATGTTTTCTGTAAAATATCTGTTCGGAGAAGCAATTAAATATTGCCCGAGGATTTCCTATTAGTTGAGGACGGCTAACACTGATTTCTAGATGACCGTTTCATTCTACCACAATTTTTGAAGCATATCTAATAAATTCCCTACGATTTTCTGAAGTTTATTTCTTCACATTTCACTCCCCAGTTTAAGCTATATTTCGTAGAAAAAGGAAACCTAACTTTTTCGATTGGAAAACGCGCTGGATCGAGAGAAGAATACAAAAAAAGATCCTCACCTTCGTAAAGCTTTAAATTACATCTAAAATTTTCTGAAAAATAATACTGAAGCCCGTATATAGTTTCGAAAAGACTCAAGTTCCCCTAGGATGACCTTATTTAGAAACAAACAGTCGACGGGAGCAGTATACTACTGGTCCAAAATTTGTTGTCAACTTCTATCTCGGACTGTATTTTCCTTCATCATATTCTTGAAATAAAGCCAAAACGAGAGTATCAGCTGGCAAGCGCTTGCTGCTGACCGCTCAATAGTACGCTGGCTCCAGAGGTCCGTTCTCGAAATACCTAATACGAAATAAACCGTGCTTACGGTTTGATAAGGCTCCCGAGAACCATTTTGTACAGCATAATAAACAGCGTTACATGCAGAAAAGTACTGCTCAGTGGCTTTCACTTGAATTGTCACATGTTAGGACTTTATCCACAGACTTAAAAAAATATAGGGACCACCTTGTACAACACAGTAAACAGTGCCACAGGAAAGTACTGCTCAGTAACTTTTATTTGAATGGTCACACTGGAGGATTTCATCCAAGGACTCAAAAATTAGCAGGTACCTAATAAGAGGCTCCGCCAGTGGGGGTCTTAGTCGCTCGCCTGAATTTTAAAACGTTTCGTGTCGGTGTTTATAAAAGCTTTACGTAGCTGTCGGAAATAGAATGAAAATTCTTCGTCTTTGTCGGAATTTTAAAATAGGGGAATAGCGATGCGTTTTATAGACACCATTACAGTTCTGCAATTTCTCAGTTAACATTTCGCGTATCGAACACCTATACATCGCCATTCACAATTAACGTAACACAGGAGGGTCCACTTAGGTTCACTGACAGCGAGACGCTCTCTGAAGTATAAGGAAAACTGACGAAAATTTTTTCTTCTTGGCATTCAGACTGGTGATAAATTAGCCAAATCATCGTTCTTTGTCGCTTATTTTCGGCTGTCGCAATTTGACCGAGGGAGGTTGTCTCTTGTCGCGATTTCATTTTATGGTCTGTCGCTACTTTTTGGGTCATGTTGCTTGTCGGAATTTACCTTGGCAGGGCTTCTAATATAGCACAATATAAATAGTACCACAGGAACGTACTGCTCAGGACTGAGCTTTCATTTGAATCACTCATCCACAGACTAGAAAACCGTAGAGTATAGGGCCACCTTGTACAGCTAAAAATTGCCACGAGAAGTACAGATAAGAAGCCTTCACCTTAATAACAACTGATGTTCAGACTCAAGTGTCATACAATTTCCTTGTATAACATATTTAGTAGAACCATAGTAAAGTACTGCTCAGTAGCTTTTATTTGAATGGTCACACCTCGAATGATCCCCACTCTCGTAAAAATTGTTGCAACTTAATCCACACAACTAGCCAACAGTGTCAGAGAAAAAAATGGTTAATAGGCTTAAATTCGGTCACTTAATTAGCTCCGCCAAGTTCAGGGCATTTGTTTCATAGATCACACTAGTTTAACCAGCTTAAATGCTACGACGAAACGTAACACAGATCATGATATCATAGAGAATTCAATTTCACTACCATGGGCCGCGATATATGCGATTCACATAAAAATTTTTATCACTTTTTTAAACTACCTCATTTTTATTGGGCGAATTGTTGCGTCTGTCAAGGTCATTTCTTCATGAAATAAAAATGAGAGACAAATTCAAAGGCAGAAACGATTAAAATCTTTAGAGATTATCTTCATGATTTAAAAACGTCACTCAGGCATTTTTACCGATTGGCCCCCATTACATTTCAGGTGGGGCGATTTTGAAGAGTATAGCCTAAATTTTGCGATGGAAATGACTCGAAACTTTTCACAAGAATTCTGTTACTGAATTTACTAACTGTTCATGACGATAATTACCATTTGAAATTAGAATGCTTAAAATGAAATTAATATCAAATTGTAGCATTACTATCAATGCTTGGCTAATCACCAGCCATTAAAATAATGTTTGAAAGTTATAATCTTATACTGGACACAATAATTTACAAAATCACGTCGTTACAATCAGCTAGTGGAATCGAGAAAGATATTTCTCCCCTAAAAAATATAGGTTTCATCTCAATCAGTTTTGCGACCTTCTGTTCTACGAAAGGTCAGGTCTTCTTACCTTGTAAACTATAGTCATTTAGCTTGTTCTGTACATCTTCTCTGGGAATGTTTTCTTGCCGATCAGTTACTGAGTGTCGCTTGTCGCTCAGAATTTCTTCAATGCTGAATGGCAGTGATCTTCTCGCTGCTGAGGAACCAGCGGAAGGCATATTGCCTGCTTGGCTTTGCTCCGTTGTAGAGGTACTTTGCCTTGGCTGCTTCTCTTGTTTTTCCTCGTCAAATCTCGAAACGAAAGCAGTTAAGCCCTCCATAAATAGAAACAGGTTTTAATTATTTAGTTTGTTCTGGCATTATCTTTCTGGAAGTGATGTGTTCTCGCTCAAACTTTTAAAGCTACCTTCTGGCGGGCCAAGTTTTGTATACCTCCCGGCAGGTCTGACACGGTTAATAAAACACACAGGTATAACAATGATATTAGTTCTTAAGGATTGTTAATTAAAAGCTCATCACTGTTAATCAACTTTATTATTTGGCTTATTAGTGACGGTTTATTACGCTAAACTTTCGCCCCCTGGGAAAAATCACTTTGTGCTCGAATGGCACCTCGCAGTGCAATACAAACGGCAAACGAAAATAATTTCAAACATTATTAAACTTAAAATATCAAGCTGCGATTAGCGAAGGCAACAAGATAATGTCTTGTGCTTTCACCTCACTCCAGGAAAAGTCGAACGTGTACTTACCCGCTGGGAAAATTATTTCCTTATTAATTACGTTTTTTCCAGACCTGTCAACAGCCTTCTGTTAAGTGCTTCACGCCTCCGATGAAATATATCGATAAAAATCGGCTTGAACCTTCATTTTATCCGCCGAGATCAATCACAAATTTGATTTATTAAGGTTCTGGCTAATTACATGGGACAGAAATTTAATTGAAAGCTTTTTCAGACATAAACCGTAAACCCCGCCATCAATCAATTGTAGCCTTTAAAAAAACGCGTTTTATCACTTCGATCCCGCAGAGTCAAACTTTAAATTGGCGCCCAGCATACTTCGCCGGCTTTCGTCCATACCCAACTGTTTTATTGTTAAATTGAGTTTCCAAACAGTGACAAGGCACTTAGGAGTTCTGATAAACAGGTTTTTTCTTTTCGTAAGTGCGATTTCGATGTTGTTTTAATGTTTGACCAAAAATGTGCGAGACCGGGGTAGATGATTATCGCTCAAGGTCCCTCCTTGTTTTTCGTGGTCAAGTTGGTCGACAATTTATCATTCAGTAGCATCAATACCACAAAGAATTAAACAACTGTACCCCCTCTATCAAAATATAACGCAGATAAAAGTTATAATGTAAATGCAAAACTTTTCCCTTAAAGTTTGCTTAAGACATAGTAAGAGAAGTCAGTTTTACGACCATATTGTCTGTCCGTTCAGTCCATATACATTTCAAAATGATTTTTAAATCGCCCAAATGGGGTAATCTTGTTATCGCCTCTAACAGCGACCCCTTGTGTAGATTTTGCAAAATTGTGTTGCTTGTTTTTGAGACCTTTTGCACTTTTAGCTTCGCAATTACAAAGTGGCTGCATTTTTACAATTCCAGTGACTTTTCAGTGGCTTATACCGGAAGATACAAAAAAAAACAAAATTCATTTTTCCTACTACCGCCATTGTTTCAAATATCACTGTTTTTCTTTTCACATATTGTTATACCAAAACAATCTTAAGAACACCTTGTTCTTCCTCGAAACGTGATATCTAGTTATTAAAATCTGGCGGTCGCTTAACGGAAGATTATTTATCAACACATCATCTTAGTTGTCTTTTTAATCGGATGATTAAGATATTAATTTTTTTCATGCAGTGAACGTTGAAAGGATTAAGTGTCGATAAATAAGCCAGATGTTAAAAAAAATGAAAAACAGAATTATACCACGATCGGAAAGTATTTAAAGAAAAAAATTCAATCATAAAAAGGAGATAGTTTTCACTCTGTCCATTACATCAGTACAAAGCGATGTCCGACTGATTTCTGATGACTTCTTCAACTCCGTAATGATGTATGGAAAGGAACATTTCCATCGTTCTTCCGAAGTGTTCCGAAGAGGTTTAAAGATTTCGGGTTCCGAGGAGTCTTCGGTAAGTCGTTTCCGTGGCAATGAAAGTCGTTTCGCTCATTTAATAATTGAGATGCTCTTAAATAAAAACAGAAATAACAATTAAGAGGTAGCACATCCATACAGTGGTTCTACATCTGCCATTCCTGGTGGAATTGGAATTTCAAAATGTTGGTTTTTGTGGAGAGGGGAAAACCGGAGTACCCGAATAAAAAATTTCGCAGCAAAGGAGACAACCAACAATAAACTCAACCCACATATGGCTTCATCTCCGGGATTTGAACCCACATTGGTGGGGGCGAGTGCTCTCACCACTTTCCACCTTGCTCCTCGTTTCTCGCTATTTTTTAATCATTCTTAGAAACTTACCTAAGACTTTTAACGGGGATTTTTGTCCATGAATGGAAGCTAAATGGGTTGTAAATGGGTTGACTGACAGTGTAGGAGCCTGGTCTAGTGACATAAGGGGCTTGGGCGACGACCACGACCGTTATAAAAGCAATAAAAGCAATAGGTTTTTGCACGTGCAGCACGCTTTTTGTACATTTCTTTGAAGTCGTTGCAAGACAACGACGTGAATCTGCCTAAATTCCATTTCTGGAGGACCTGAACACAACAACAACGCCAGTTCTCTAATTCCTTTTTAAAACTTTGTGAGTCCTTTAGAACTCAACTCCAGAAAAATTAATCAACAATTAACAAGTTAAACGACATGGAATAAGAACGATGAATTTTGAAACGGCGTGAATTCATGTTTTAAAAGGCGTTTTCGCTATGTAGTTGTTGCTTAGGTCCCTATGAGCAAATCTACCCAAGAAGGTCATTATGTGGAGTTAGCAATTTAAACATGACTTAATGACAACAAAAATGAATTGTTCTGTGTGAGCTCATGTACTATTTTATTTTAACAAAATAATCACAAAAGATAGAAGCAAGCCTCTGAACACCACAGACCTATAGATAAAGACTTATTATAAAACCCGCCGCAAAAGCAGCAACTTATTACTAAGCTGTCATAAAAGAGAGGTCGCGTGGTCTGGAATTATGAATGAAGAACCACTTTCTCATTACATCGACGTTTATTTATTTATGTACGTTTAGAGGGCCGGGGTGGGTGTCATGGATACCTTTGGAGTGGAAAGAAGATCAAAAGAATAGAAAATTAAAAATTGAGACATTCTCTCGGTGGCTGTTGTTGACCAAGAACACCTCGGATCCTTAAACGTCAAGTTCGTTCGTTCGTTCGTTCGTTCGTTCGTTCGTTCACACATTTATTTTTGCCATAAACCAGAAATACAACAACAGTATACAGAAATTTATAATACATTTAAAATAATATACAATATTCTAACTAAATTATTTACAAGATCAAATGTTTAAAGTGATAATGGCAAGGAAGCATATGTAGAAGCCGGGGGCTTATAAACTATAGGCTTCCTCGAAATATAGGGTAAACAATGCAAGTTAAGGGTACTGAATGAAAATATGGATTAATTTTTTTAAAAAAATAAAGAAAAGAAGAGAAGAGAAGAAAGAAAAAGAAAAGGTGTGTAGCTCAACAAAGAGTCAATTTAACTAAGAAAGAAGGGATTTTTTAAGTCTTTTGCCAAACAAACTGATACTTTCACTGTTTTGAATTTCCCCGACTTAGCGAGTTGAAAAACTTAGGACCTTGAAACCGAACTGAGAATTTTCGAAAATTAGTTCGACGATGAGGTATACAGAAAAGGCTAGAATTTCTTGTATTGTCAGAATGTATCTGGCTTGCAAGAGTAAACATATCACGAAAATAATTAGGAAGTAAGCCTCTTTTACAAAAATACATAAATTTACCTATTTGGTATAAATAAATATCCGAGAATTTTAAAATCTCCTGCTCTTTAAAAAGAAAGTCTGCCTGTAGAGGTGCAGGAGGTGGCGAAAGTGTAGATAGAAGGATAGAGGGTTCCGCCGTAGTATTCCCCACTACTTTTTGCTGTAGTCATGATAATACGCCTTAATAGCTTTGACTTTCAACGGGGCAGATTGTACCCTCAGTTCTCTGGACGGTTTTCTGTCTGTTTTCCACTCAGCAGAATGCCAGTGTTTAATACTGAGGTAATGAGGTTCGGTGTTTGAGGCTCGTGAACAGAATGTTCTCTCCTCAGTGTCGTTATCATCTTCGTCTTTATCTTCCAGCCCAAGTAATTCCTCTTCTAAGCAATCGGAAAAAATGCTTCGCGCATCTGAATCTGAAAAAATTACAGACTTAACTGTCACACGCTAAGAGAAGCCACCACCATTATGAAGAGAAGGAGCTTTCGTGGTAAGCGACTACTGTGTTTTGATCCGCATTAAACTTCTCCTTAATATATTCTTGCTTGGCAATCATAAAGGTTACGAGAATAAAGACAACGATCACCATGTAACACAGGGGTAGTTGTTAAACAAATTCTCCGATCTCGTTTTCTCTCGTCAAACTGGTTTTTCAAGTGCGAGCATCTGATTATTGTTAAACCGCTCGTCACAACTCAGCCCTCTGTGTGATGTGTGATGTGGACTAGAGGACAACAAGGCGCGCCCTATTTACATTAACATGTCAACAGTAAGCTCGGACGCCAGCACACAAAGGCGTCTCTGGCAGTCGCTGTCAGTCCATTTATGAGCTTATTGTAACCCACCCATAGCCCATGATATAAATGATGCGTGATGTGTGAAAGGTAGACCACACCACCGAGAAAACTTTGGATCAATTAAGGTTTGTGGGAAACGGCCCACCTACCCCTACCCTAAGCCAAAATTCTTACTTACTTCTCACTTAGGACAAAATGTTGGCTTAGGGGAGGGGTGGGTGGGCAGTTTCCCAGAAATCTAATCAGGACCCAAAACTTCCCCTCCACTTTTGGAACAGTAGTGTGGGTTATTTTAAGTCCCCTTCGATTTGACCAATGACAGAAGGATGAAGAAGACAAGGCCAACAGCTTAACGTCATCGCCCATTGACGCGAACATCTAAACTGAGACAATAAGGCCATTTATACGAGGAAAAATAAGACGCGTCTTACATAAGACGCGTCTTAAATAAGACGCGAACTTTCTGTATAAACGGTACATTTCGTCTAAAATAAGACGCGGCTTAGCTAAGACGCGTCTTATTAGATAAGACATGTTCGTATAAACGGTACAGTTCGCGTCTTATTTAAGACGCATCTTATGTAAGACGCGTCTTATTTTTCCTCGTATAAATGGCCCTAATATCTCAAATCACAGCCAGCATGGTCTTACCAGCTTTTTTTAAGACCCTGGTTGTTGGTCCGGCCGGAGTTTGAACCTACGACCTTCTGCTCGGCAGACCGGTGTTCTTAAAACTGAGCTAACCGGGGGGCGGTTAACTAGGCTGGATTCTCCTGCTCTCCAGGATCCAGTCTTTACTGGGGAGCGCGGGCTAATTCCCGAACAGCGGCTGGTAATGAAGCCGAACTGTACCATTAAGCGCACGGCTGTTAGACCTGAGTTCGACACTGCATGCAGACTCTTTTTCGAGTACGACAAAATCGAGCAAGTGAAAGACAGGCTCAGTCGGCAGGGTGTCTGACAGTGTATTGCCCGTCTTAGAGAGCTTGCTCACTGGCTAGACAGTGTGGATAATAGAGAGCTTTGGATTCAAGAACGAGGGCGATTTCGAGGACGACATTTAATTTTAAATTTTCTCGCATATTATCTAAAAATAGACACCCCGGAAAGCTTCATTGTACTTTTTTTCACCGCAAAAGTTAGTTCGCTTATTTCCGTTGAAGGAGGTAAAGCCCTCTCCCGATTGCTAAATGATAAAATTTCTAACATTTGATAACTTGTTTTCGCCACTACGAGATTCTCGCCAAAACTCGAAGCAGAATGGCGACGGCTACCACATTTTCCCGCCAAAATGACGCTGGTTGACGCGCGCGCACTACTTAGTATTGAAAAAATCTCGTTCTCGTTGTCGTCCTCGTTTTAGAATCTAAAGCTCTCTAATTTGTATGCTGGTAAAAGAGGGAGATTAGATTTAGATTTACTAAATTCGCCAATTTGGCAGGTTAACCCAACCTCGTCCCCAGGGTTTTTCCCTTAAAAAATGGGTGGGGCGGGAAAAGGCCCTGGCATCGGCTGGTCACATGTACAGCCTAAATATTCCTGAGAAGCTAATTTATATGCAACCCGCTGGTTTTGCGCTGACAGAAGTCGAACGGAGCAACAATGGAAAATAATAATATCGCGAACTGTATGTCAATATTTTCGCGTCTGTGCGATTCAAAAGCTTAAGATCCATTTAATTGCGTATTATTCAAATGCTACAAGTTTATGAAAGGGCGTACCGGCTCTACGTTGTCACGTACAAAATATGTCAAATGCTTCAGAGTTGAGACAAGCTGTTATCAAGTAGTACTTCGACTGAAATTCATCGCGACTGTGGAATTACTATACGATCATCAAGCGGAAATTGATTTTGTCCAATGTCAAACAAAAATGCGGGCCTTTGCCTCTAGGATCTGCAGTGAATTTAAACAAATTGAACTTAATTGAAATAGAATTGTTCATCAAAATGCTTTATGGAATCTGGTCTTCTAACCCGACCATGAAACAAACAAATCTCCGCGCCGGATGCAAGTCAGCCCTCCAGCCAGGAACGATGACAGGTCGCCGATCTGAAACATTGAAGATCTCTTATATATTTTTTCTTCCGAGGATAAGTACAAGGATTTTCCTTATGTTAAAGGGAAGATTGACCGATCGATTGGAATCAACTACAGCTATGTCAATTTTAAATGGACCCAAGTCTTTCTTTGTTACCAGTCGTTTGATACCCTGGGTGCCAGAGACTATTCATGCGCGGTTTCCGGTTTCGGTCAAGTCTCGCAGAGGTCAATGAATTTTTTAAAAATACAGTCATACAAGATAAGTCTAAACCAACGCGTATCGCTATGATGATATGGCTGAGAGTTAAGGTGAATGGAACTAGGTTGTGTATGGCGGTCTACTTCGCAAGAAATAAAATAAAATATCAAAAGAAGTCGCGAAAACGAACTTTTCCGGTACAAACTTTATGCATGTACGATAGCTTGTTTGTCATTTATATCGCTCTATAAAGGAAGTTTTACAAATGTTACCGCTCGCCGTCCCCTTCATAGAAATCGGAGGAAAGCAAAAAATTACCATAGCCAGTATCTGTGACAAAAAGGAAACCTTGTAAAACTTTTCGTTACTCGTCAAGAGATATAAAAGGCCGCCCAAGATCGCGCGCTGTGAGGTTACGCATATTTTTAGCTTTTCACATAGCGCTAATTTATTACACCCAGGTTTTTAGGGTGTACGAGGGGACACGTGACCAGCCAATGCCAGGGCCTTTTCCCGCCCCACCCATTTTTTAAGGGAAAAGCCCTGGGGACGAGGTTGAGGTTAACCGCAACAGAGTGAAGTCGGTTATTGCAGGCCCGCAACAGTCTCTTCCCCCCATGAGAGATTGACCACACCCCAGGGTTCTACGTCCGCTACGCTTTTCGAAAAGCAGTGCGCGTTCTTTACGTTCCCTTCCAATTATTAAGGAAGGATGAAGGAGACAAGACCAACGGTTTAACGTCACCATTGAATGACGCGATCATCATCACAGCCAGCATAATCTACTACCCCCCCCCCCCCCCCCCTCACACTCGCTCCCCGTCTTTGCTACACCGGCGCTCCTTCAACTGAGTTAACCGGACGGCGGTTAAAATACGTTCCCCACCAAAACTCAGCTTCAGTTGACTCACTTGAAAGCGGTGGTCGAGTGTTATTAGAAGTAGAATATTGTATTCATCTCTCTCTTACCATCAAATTCATCCCTGATGAAAAATGAGTTGAGATCAGGCTTGGGAATGTATACTCCTAATTTGGAGAGTGCGCGTGAATCCAAATACCTGGCCCTACAGAAAAAAAAAAAGAGGGAAAATCAAAACAGTATTCATAAAAGGGGATCAAAACTTATCCAAATGGCCCTATGACCTAACACAGATTGATTTTACATTGGTGAAATCCGTGTCTGAATTTCGTGTTCCAGTGGAAAATCAACAATTGTCAGTCTCCCGGAACAAGATCAAAGACGACGCGAGGAGATGCCTTTTATCCACATTTCTGGCACCTTATCGCCGGGTGGACTCAACTCGTGTGTACTCTTCCCTGTCCTTGTGTGCACATTTTGAAAATTTAAAATTCTCGCAAGTAACGGTTTAATATACAGAGAGAAAAGAGCTAAGCGTTGGCTTTGCAGAGTTGTCTACGTTAGAGAGATAGGGATAACGTTAGGCGCCGTGTGGATTAAACAATAGCCTCAGCTAAAATAATGTCTGAAGTGAGCCCTCTCGATGAGTTTTTTGTTACTCTTAGGGCAAACTTCGTCAATAGAATATGTTTAAATAAAAAGAAAAAATGCTTTAGAGACAGGGATAACGGGCATTGACTCATAGAGATAGGGACTCTATAAAGGCTGGTACCTTTGGGACCAAAAGAACTGTCCTCAATACGAAAGTGTCCGTTGCTTATGGTGTTAACTTGAGTGTAAACGTTTAGATACCTGTTATATCGTGCCCCAGTAAGAAAGCCATGCAAGGATTCACCGTGAGGTGGTACCCTGCAACAAAATATAATACAATTGGGTGAATCAAAACTGTTGCATGTTATTTTCAGTATGTTAAAACCATCAACAGCTTTTGGCAGCTTTAAGGCAATGTAACATGGGACGATTCTCAACGACGATTTTGAGCGCAACAGAGCATTTGCAGCATTGTTGCGACATTGTTTCGAATTTTTGTTACAACACTGTTCCGTCATTGTTACTCTAAAAATTGTCGTTGCAAATCTTCTCGTGTCACACCACCTTCATAAGAACGTTTTGAAATTGAGTGTTAGTGTACCTCCAAGAAAAAGCCAATCAGACGTGAGTTACATTACCCGGGGTACTCCACGATAAAAGTGAAGGGGGTGCTCGTCGGAAAATTTCAAGGTGCCAGAATCTTTTTTTATGGGCGTGTCCAAAATTCATTTCCACCCCTACGAGGTACCAATTCCACAACAACAAATAATATAACTGGCACTACAAATTTTAATAGTAATAAAGATAACTTTTGAAAATTTTCTTCTCAAGGCCTTTTTGAAAGTATTGTCATAAATCTTTATCCTAGAAGCGTATCAACTCTGGCAGCAGTCATTTTAGGTTTTGGCACCCTAAGCAGTACCAATCCACAAATTTAAACTTCTAAAAGGTACGATGAGCACCCCCATCACTTTTATAGGGGAGTACCCCCTGGGTTACATTAAAGCACACGTGGTTAACCTGGGGAGGATTACTCCCACTACCAAAGGACAGTTGTGTGCTGGGAAGGTTCTCAACAGTTCTCCACCACCCGGTGTCTGACAGCAAGAGACAGAGCAAAGTCAGTGCAATGTCGCTCTGCTGTTGGAAACTGAAATTGTCTACAGTCTACAAAAGCCGGATTTTGTTACAGTGAAAGGTCTGTAAGTTCTGCCAGGGATTTAGTAGCTATCCACATTATTGGGGTGTCTGTATGTAGTGGGAGCTCTCCTAACAGACACTCTTGTAAGCAGACAGCTCTACTTTAACAGCCGCCTTCACCAGACACCATTTTTCTCAACCTCCATACAAACTGTATGACATTGTATTCCATTACATTCTTGTAAGTGACCAGCTCCAGTTACACGCACCTTTGTCGCATCCCAAGGGTGTCCACTCATGAGAGCTTCCACTGTATTAAAATTCTCTAGGCCATATAATAAGTACTTTGCTGCCCAAGCTTGTTCAGCCAAGATGGTTGCATATTGGCCTATTTCTTGTTTTTTGTTTTTACAGACCTCCTGCTTGGTCAATAGCACATTTATACGGGAAGTAATAATGTTTTTAGGTACTTACTGTTTGGGTACTGGACCACTTTTGAAAAATCTGTAATCATCACCTGGTGAAAAATTCAGTATAATTTTACATGATTAGCTAATAGTTTTGTAAGTAAGTAATAGATGATATTACATGGCCGTGCAGAGATACGAAATTTCTCTTCAAGTGCTGAAAAATATTTTATGAGTGAGCACAGCGAAGGAGTGAAATATTTTTTCAACACTCGAAGAGAAATTTTGTATCTCCAAGCAGCCATGTAATGTTCTATTTATTATATAAACACCAATGAACTACCAAACCATTTCACTTTAATACTTTTTTGGTGTGAAAGGTGCAATTTATTATATAGCCATAGCAATGGTGATTTTTTCACATGTGAAGATAACAACATGTTATTTTCACATGTGAAGATATGAAGTTTTCGCACGAAAGCTCACCTGGTATTTCATTAGTGTTTATATAATAAAATGTGTTACTAAAAGCTACGGTAAAATGGGCAACAAAAATGTGAAAAAGTTGTTGCAGAAAGGAGAGTAGTAGTTTATGGTTACTGCTAGCCTGCGAAAACAACTGTCTCTGCTCGCTGTGAAATGTCTCAAGTGTCAAGGAGCCTGCATGCTGTTTTCGCAGGCTAGCTGGGCCACCTTACATGTATTTTATCCAATGAAGAGATGGCATTCATGCAAGTGCAACAAGCAAGACAGGTCTGATTAGATAGTGTTAAACAGGCAATATCGCTTTCCAACTTGAAAATGTGGCAAGTTTTTTTGCGCATTTTACCGTTGCCTAAAAGACTCCAACGTTTGTGGGTATAGATATTATCAGTGGGAGCCAGACGCCTTCAGGCTAAGGGAGGATCCCTCTCTTATTTTAAGGGCCATATATTTCAAGGTAATTGGGTGATCAGGTGAGTTTGAGAAAGAAGTTTTTGTTACATCCTGGGGAAATCTTGATAATACATGCAAATTAAAAAAGAGTCAAAAGCCTAATGTTCATTTTTACATTTTTAGGTAAGGTATTAGTAGGTTTTAGTTATCATTATATTAATATTCTCAGTTCTATCTTATACAGTATAATTATGGTTATCAGTGGCGGATCTAGGGGAGGGGCCTGGGGGCCCCTCCCCTTCTTTTTGCCCCAAACCGAGGCCCCCCCAAAAAATTTTTTAAGACCACCCCCCTCCCCTTATCTCAGAGTCTGGATGACCCTCCCCCCCTAGATCTAGATCAGCCAGTGGTTATAACATTTAACTGAAGTAATAACAATTATTTTTATAAGTAAAAGTTATCAACTAGTTAACTTACGGACTTCACAAAGACGCTTCTTGCTGGATGAAGATTTAAGTGATGAAGCTGAGTTCACAGTTGATGTCGATGAAGCTGAGTACAATGAGGCAGATGATGCTGATTTGCATCTTAACAAGCTAGACAAAAGAAAAATTTTTCAATGCAACACTGTCAATAGCCTCCCATGCAGACATTCTGCTTTTGGCTTGTCGCACAATCCTCACGTGACAAAACCGTATTGTCTGCGAAGGGGAGTTACACCATTGACAGTTTTGAAAAATATGTAACCTACACCTGTACCTGAAGTTTATGTCAGTCTGTATATAGTTCGAAATTTCACTTTTTAAAAGCAAGGGGAAGGTAGGGGGTGGGGGGGAGTCAGGAACCGAGTAGGTTTGGGGTGAGCACAGTCCATGTACTCTTGAAACCTCCAAATCATGTTAGTTTTGTGAAAAAAAAAACAATGACCAAACTATACACTGTAAAAGCATAACTGAAGGCTTCTGATAAAATTAATAGGGTGACCTTTTCCGCAACACACTGTATATAGTCCAGCCTTCTAGAAAATTTACACAATTTTCTAATATTTTCCATGCACTGAGGCCTGTAGCATGCAAAGTGTCATGGGAATCAGTGCACTAGAGAATTGCATGTTGCACAGGAAAAAATAACCGATTTCCATTTTTGGATATTTTAGGGAATTTAAAGAATACCCACAAAAATCCCAAATTTGGAAGAGTGAGACCAGTCCCAATCAGGAAACTTGGTTGGGAATTCCCTGGTTGGGACTTGTCTCACTTTGCCAAATTTGGGATTTTTATGGGTATTCTTTAAATACCCTAAAATATCCAAAAATGGGAATCCGTTATTTTTCTCTGTGTTGAAGATGAGAGTTTAAACTTACACGGTTAATGATTAACAGAAATCTTTAACTTCATTTAGATCTTTAACAAAAAACTACCAGCAGAAACATCTTTTAAGTATTGCAAACTATACAGTCATATGATGTATTTTTTTAATTTATTTATTTAGGTTGGCCAATTATGGCAGGGTTACTACAAAAGCACATGGTGCTAATTACTGAGTGCCTCTAACAGACCCCTCCCTCAATGAGAGATAGACCACACCCAAGGTTCTACATCCCCTACTCTTTTCAAACAGCAGTGTGGGTTCTTTTTTGCCCCTTTCAATATAAACAGTATGATCTTACAAGTTTGTTAAAGACCCTAGTTGTTGGTCAGGGAGGGGTTTTAACCAGTACGTCCTCCTGCTGGGCAGACCTCCCAACTGGGTACCATTTCTGAACATTACCTTGACTTGGTGTGTCTTCCCAAGCGTGATGACTGTTCTCTTGCAGAGACTGGACGATCTGCATAAGTGTAGACTGTACATGAGGACTGTGATCTGTAGGGTTGACGTGGAATTTTGCCAACATCTGGCATGCTCTGGTAGTCTAAAGGAGAATACTCTGTTGCATGTGGCCGCCGTAATGCAGATCCAACCAAGATGTGCTGCAAGAAAAAATACATTAACATGCAGTCAAACTTTTATATGTAACCACCTCTCTTAAGCTATCTCCTAGTAAGAACACCAAAGCTTTTTCCACTCAAGTCATTACTGTTGTAACCTTTCATTAAACAACTTCCTCCCATTTAAGCGACTTTAACCACTCTTTTGGATGATGATCTTGGAATTTTTTATTGTTTTTTTCCTCCCGTAGGCAAGCACTTGAGCCACGTTTTGATCTCTATATTCCTCCGATTGTATGCAATTAATACAAGCTAAGGTAGAATCACAATCTTAGTAAGTGGAAGCCTTCGTAGCAAGTGTTATTCTGAGGATGCCAATTTTTAAGGAACATCATTCATACCTGAGAGTTTTGGTTGTTAGTGTCTTGGCTTATATTCACGCAGCTGTGACTCTGTCGACTGCATGGCCGACTTGGTGAGTTTGCATTTGAACGAAATGTGTTTCTGGAGTTGCAACGGCTTTGCACCCTTGACCAAGATCCTGAAGTACAAGGAGGTAATCATGGTAAAACAGTAAAACAAGACAAAGTGTCCTCATGCCTCAACCATGTATCAGCTGCATTCATTTTCATCACTTATTTTTAATCTTTTTTTCACCCTCAGTTGTTTAAAACATACTGATCTCTCGTATCTTTGAGATCCAAGTTTAAATAAAATTCTGCGATGAACTTAAATATGAGATTCAAAGGCAATTAAAAATTAACTGTAGATAAACAGCTGTAAATAATAATTAAGATTAGCAATAAAATTAGAATTACATTGTAGAACACTACTGGTACGTCTTTAGCAAGATCGACGCAGCTGCGAATAATTTACAAAACACAGCAAGAAAGACTCACAACCATCAAAAATCCATCAAAAAATTGAGATATACCTGGCCTTTTGTTTACCAATTCTTCCGCATCATTATTGAAAGGCAACTGAAATTCATAATAAGTTAAACTGCCTCTCTTTTCTCTCATCTCGTCAACTCATCCTTTTATAGACAGAGTATTCACGTTCCTCTGCCTCCAAGGCGCAATTAAAGTGCATAACAATAAAGAGCAACGCTATAAAAAGGTTATAAAGCTTGATTATTTCAGAGAATCTTGAACTGGCGCCATGTTCGCCATCTTTACGTTACCTTGGTAACTAAGGGACTTGGTTCCAGTTCCTCATAATCAGGTGAGACACCCTGGGCAGGGGTAGATGGGGTGGCGTTCATTCTCATTGTAACTGTAACAAGCTCAACAAAACTAATGAGCTTTCGGCGGAAATGTCAAGAAAGTTAAAAAATAGCAGAATATCCATTTCATGAATTGATTCGTCTATCGTCTAGAGATCCATGTGGCTGTTTCAAATATCAACATGGATGTCAGAATCCTCTTTCAGGGTCAGTTTGCTGTCATCGTTAGTTCATCCTTACTTTGAACTGGACTCTTGTTAATCAAGCAGGAAACTGAATAAATTCAATGATTTTGCTCATTTTTCTGGTATTTTGGAGTAATTCTCATGGCGTCTTTTAGACAGGAGGCGTTTATTAAAGAGGGGCGTCTAATACAAATCAGTTTAACAATGTAGAGGGAGCGTCTATTAGAGAAGAGGCGTTTATTTGATTATTTACAGTACAAAGCCTGCGTAGCAGGCGTCGAAAGGGGTAGGGGATCGGGTGAAAGGCAAAAAAGGAGGGCCGGTTGATTGGTTAGGAACGATGAGTGACTGCTGGAGAGACAGATGTGTTCAGCAGGCGAGATCGCAGGATACGCCGGCTTTTTTCCTAATTCCATTAAATGTACGCAGCCGCTTTACACATCATTTATTGCATTTTGTAATGACTTTCTTTATCTTCAAAATTCTCTCAGTATGTTATTGCCCCCAAAGGGATTTCGCCTTCTGGAGGTACTCTAGTAACTAGCGCGTTTATTAAGGAAAGTACTTACAGCTGAAATATACAGTCAGTATGCCAGAAAAAATCTCGATTTGCTTGAACAGGGGCAGCGAGAAATCGGTAGGTAATGATGACGTTTCTTTTGTTTGCGCCCGTAAGTACGAAATGGTTAGGATGACGTAAAGACAGAAAATTCCGAAGGGACCCCTTAGGTAGATTTTGTGACATTTATGTGTGCAGTCGTACTTCGATACTCTTTCGCGTTACGTGTTATCAGTGGCATTCTGTGGAACAGTTGTTTTGAAAGTTATGGACCAAAAGAGACTCGTTAAAAGCGCCTTAAAGTTATAGGGTCGTAAAACTGTGTATACATAAACACTTGGAGAGTTTGCCAGACACGAGTTCACAAATCTTTGATTAGAAACCTTACCAGACACTCTTTCTCTCTCTTTGACCGGAATAAGACTCAAGCCCAAACCAGCAAGACGAGTGAATCAACGGCTAGCTTATCACTAACTGAACGATGAACGATTACCGAAATTCGCCGGCAATCAAATTCTCTGCTGACTTATTCCCTGCTCACAGATGTCCTTCCGTTATAAAGTTTAAAAGAAGACTAGAATGCGCGAAGGCTTATTTTCCGGCAAATAAAATGAACTGAATGTAAAAAGTGAAAGAGAAATAGCGAAAAATTCAACTTCTAATTAAATCTTTTCTTATGGTTTTAATAGAATAAACTTTTCTCGAAACTGAGAATGTTTTGATCAAAGCTGTGTAAATCGAACTGAAACTGACTGTGCATGGAACCTTGCGTTTCCTGCCAGTTATCTCACCTGTTGTATGGAATATGTGTGAAAATCTTCATTATGAATCGGTATATTTCAAAGAGCTACACAACGAGCAAGAATACTATTGACCGACAATGTACAGAGCGGGGCCAGCTGTAGTGTCAACCATTACTAGTTACAGTATTTTCAGTACAGTGGCCAATAACTGATCATGAGTCATAACAATCAACAGTGGATTACTTGTCCCCTAATGAACGTTCTTTCAATCTCGTAAGATTTCAAGTTCAAATCACAGCTAATCCTGGAATTCGCTAGCCCGTCCCAGTGAAGACGTTGTTACGAGACACTTTTTTCTCCAGATTCACTCATCTCTTTCTTCATGTTTTCGTATTCTTTAGTCTTCTTGATGAAACCCATATCAATCAGATTATATGCCATGTCTATTATACTGGTTTTCAGGTCTCTTGGTTGGTATCCAAGTTCAGCTTTGATCTACAATAGAACAAAACACGAAATGCTAAGTTCTTTTAATTTAAAAAGGCGTTACTGTCAAAGTTAAGGCAACCCCGTCCTCAAAATCTGACTACATTTCGAGTGATTGCCTTTCTTCAGTGCGACGCCGAAAGGATTGTGGGTCATAAAGGTTTCATTTACATATCGAATCGAATGGTAGACAGCCTACGTCCGCGAAGCAGTATCGATAAGAATTACAAACGGTAGCAAAATTCGTAAAACTAACAAGGATTTTATAATGCTTTAAAAAGTCAATAACAAAAATCGAAAAAAATCGCAATTCTTGTTATTCTTGAGATATTTGTTACCGTGCCTTTTTGGATAACAAGACAAGTCTTGTTACTTTTGCGATTTGCGAAATTTGCGGACTTATCGAGGGCCTTCTTTGTCTTTATATGTCTTTATATGTCTTGAATTTTGTTAAAATTGTTCTTCTTGTTATTCTTGCCGTACTAAGTTGTTTCAGAGTATTTTTTTATAGCAAAAATTATTCTGTTTGCCAGTAAGTGACTGACAACACCATTTGCTTGTGAATCACTTTTTGCTAAAATTACGATAACAATTTTCTAGCAAATTTTTGCAACAGAGTTCAATCCTAGACATATCTCTGCATTTTTACAGATCCTGATTTTTAACAGGCCAATCATAGCACATGCTCAATTCCTGGTGTACAGTCGGGGCCCAGAACAAAGATTTCGGAGATGTTTCGCACGAACTTAACCAGAAGTTTAGCTCCGTCTTTGGCGCAGGCAAGAGCCATAATAGGTTCTTGGCGCAGGCTAATGATAGAGATAAGCCACAGAGATAAATAATTGCAACACGGTGTGGTTCGGCCCCAGCCTGCTATTTTTAGATCGTGGAACTGATTCAGTGTACACATAGTGTACAGCGGAACCTCGACTGATATAACGAAGGGCTAAGGGACGGGTAAAATATGTTCGCTATAATGAAGTTTTCGTTATATCGAGGTTCTTTTCCTCATAAAATTTTACGATTACTGGGATAAGGAAAATCGTTCGTTTTACGGAGGACTTCGTTATAAAGAGGTTCGTTATATCAAGGTTCTAGTATCAGGATACGGGGACTGCATTTAGTGTTTCATTTATACTTTACTTTTAATCCAGGTCTTGTCATCTAATTTTTACATTTTTAGAATTTTTGTATGATACGATACGATACTTTGTTTAACGTGGAGTTTACGCTTAGCTTAATCAGCTAATTTAAAGGTAGTCAACGAATTAATGACTAAAAATGTAGAATAATTCATCATGTAAAAACTGGAAAAGCTAAGAACTAAGAATCGATAAAAACAACAAAAGCAACAGGCAGCAGTTACTAAAAATTCTGATATCAGTCAAACTTAAGCAATCGAATTTTGCTCTTTACTTCAATACAGCCCGCATTAATTTTGATATCATTTGGTAGCTCGTTCCATTTCTCAGCGGCAAAATATCTCCATAATATGAGACTATATTTAGTCGAGTTAACTTTAGGCAATGAAAGGATATAATCATTTCGAAGAGTATACTTGGCTGAGCGTAAGGTGATAAGATCTCTAATTGGGGGTGGAGCTTTGTCCGATATACTATTTTTTATTGTCAATAGCATGTCTTGGATTCTTCGAGTTTCCATAGATGGAAGTCTTATTCTTTGCAAGAGATCTTGATAAGATGTAATTTTATCTTTGAAGATATACCTCAAAGCCCTTTCGCTTCTCGCTACTGCGCTTTTATCATATCTGAATGCAAAAAGTGCGTTATAAATTATCATTATTATTATTATTATTATTATTATTATTATTCATCATTATCAGCATCATCAACATCATCATCATCATCATTATCATCATCACCACCACCACCACCACCATCATCATCATCATCATCATCGTCATTATCATCATCACCACCACCATCATCATCATCATCATCATCACCATCACCACCACCACCACCACCACCACCACCACCACCACCACCACCATCATCATCATCATTATCATCATCATCTTCATCATCATCATCATCATTATCATCATCATCATCATCAGTATCACCATCATCATCATCATCATCATCATTATCATCATTACCATTACCATTACCATTATGAAGGATCATATCAAGCCACTACTACGCAGAAACCCAGACGAGATAATTATCCATGTGGGAACCAATAGTTTACGATCCTCCAATACTCCTCGTGAATGTGCAGTAGAACTGATTGACCTAGCCAAAGCAGTCAGCTCTGAATCCTCAGCTATGATATCTATATCCGGTCTCATCAATAGATCTGATGATGAAGCCCTTGCATGTAAAGTACCTGACGTGAACAAAGTTCTTAAGAAATGCTGCAAGCAAAAGAACTGGGGTTTTGTTGACCACTCTAACATTTCAATAACTAGCCACTTAAATCGAAGTGGTCTTCATTTAAACAAGAAAGGCACCACGCGCCTAGCTCAAAACTTCATTAACCATTTACGTGTAGACTAGGATATTGCCGTCTGGGAATCCGACTCGGCTGATGTCCATAAGGGTACCGACCGCGGTAAGTCCAGCTGTCCCACAATCTTTGGTCGAGGTTTAGCTATAGCATCCCTTAACATTAATAGTCTGTTGTCTCATATTGACGAACTTAGAGTTTTTATGTCCTCTTCAAAAGTTGATATTTTACATATCAACGAGTCAAAATTAGACTCTACAGTACGTGATGACGAAGTTTACATACCTGGCTTTGAAATAGTCAGAAAAGATCGTAAAATCAGCGGAAGGAATGGAGGTGGAGTATGTACATACGTACGCACTAATCTGAACTATCGAATACGTAATGATTTAAATAATGATCTTTTAGAGTCTCTTTTTGTTGAAATCAGTAAGCCACGAAGTACACCATTTCTGGTCGGTACTTGGTATCGACCCCCAAGTTCTCCACCCAATTTATTTAGCGAATTTGAGAATGTTTTTGCTAAAATTGACGCGGAAAATAAGGAATTATATTTACTCGGTGATATCAACTGCAATTTGTTGCCTGAAGCAATTACAGTCAATTCTTCCCATCTGATAAACATTTTCGATATATATGGTCTTAGTCAGTTAATCACTGAACCAACACGTGTCACCCAGAACTCAAAAACATTAATTGATTTATGTATAACGAACTCCCCAGAGAAGATTACAAATTCCGGTGTCATTCACCTTGGCATAAGTGATCATTCTCTTGTTTTTTTGTCACGTAAGACTCAATACTGCCGTATTGGCCCTCGCGTGATTGAAACACGGCAATTTAAACACTTTAACAGAGGAAAATTCTTAAGTGACCTCAATCAACTACCTTGGGCCAATGTTGATTTGTATTCTGATCCCGATGAAATGTGGCATGTATGGAAAGAAATGTTTCTTGGCTGCGTCGATAAACACGCACCACTTAAATCCAAAAGAATTCGGAAAAAACGATCTCCATGGATTACTAGAGAGTTACTGAGCAAAATCCGAAAACGAGATTTCCTAAAAAAGAAGGCAATCTCCTCCAATAACCCGGCTATATGGGAACAATTTAGGTGTGCAAGAAATCAGGTAAATAACGCAATTAAACTCGCAAAAAAACTCTATGTTTCTGACAACCTGGAAGCCAACAAAGGTAATTTGCGCAAAACATGGAATGTTATCAACGAGCTAACTTCACGTAACAGTGGTAAGTCAACGAATATTTTGGAGATCAAGGTAGATGATAAAATAGCAAGTAACCCTTTGGACATTGCGGAAACTATTAACGATCACTTTACAAACGTTGCGCAAGTATTAGCACAAGATATTCCTGTTGTTGATGCTAATCCTGAGTCTTATTTAAAGCCCACTGATCATTCGTTTTCTCTGCAAATTCCGAGTGTTGATATTGTTTCTAACGTTTTGTCGAAAATTGATGAAAAGAAAGCCACCGGTCTTGATATGATTCCGAGTAAATTGTTGAAAATGGCTGCTAATATCGTCGCACCCTCTCTTACCTCAATATTCTCAAAGTCTATTCTCACTGGGATATATCCAAACGATTGGAAAACAGCCAAAGTGACTCCACTTTTTAAAAAGGGCATTAAATCGGACCCTAACAACTACAGGCCGATATCTGTAATCCCTATAATTTCGAAAGTTTTTGAAAGAATTGTTTATAATCAACTTTTCCATTATCTAGATGATAATAATTTGCTACTAGGTTGCCAATCAGGGTTCCGTTCTCTACATAGTACGCTCACGGCTTTGCTTGAGGCAACAAATGCTTGGTCAGTAAACATCGACAATGGCCTTCTAAATGGCGTTGTCTTTATTGACCTTACAAAGGCATTCGACACCATTGATCATGAGATCATCTTGCGTAAGATTTCATACTTGGGTGCCGATCAGGCAGCTATAAAATGGTTCTCGTCGTACTTAAGTGGCCGAACCCAAAGATGTAATGTCAGTGGCAAACTATCATCTGCTCGTACCCTCAGTTGCGGCGTGCCGCAGGGTAGCATATTGGGTCCTTTGCTATTTTTAATTTACATTAATGATCTTCCCAACTCCCTGCGGGGCGCCGTACCAAGAATGTTTGCCGATGACACCAACCTTACGTTATCTGCTAAGACGTTAACAGAGCTTAAGCTAGCTCTAACCCCTGAATTAAATAACCTTAGCTGTTGGCTGAAAGCTAACAAGCTCAGTCTAAATGTTGCTAAAACAGAGCTAATGATTATTGGATCAAGACAAAGACTATCTGCCCAATGTGACGATGTAGAAATCAGAATTGATGACCAAATTATTAAGAGAGTCGATCATACCAAATCCTTGGGTCTTACCATAGATGCTCAACTCTCTTGGGGTAAACACGTTGAAGAGATTTGCAAGAAAGTCTCTTCAGCTATAGGCGCCCTAAAACGTGTGCGGCCCTTTATATCCAAAGAAACTGCAATTCAAATTTATAACGCTTTAATTATGCCTCATTTTGATTACTGCAGCCCCGTCTGGGACTGTTTGAGTGGTTACTTGAGTGATAAGCTCCAAAAATTACAGAATCGTGCAGCCAGAGTTATTACTAAATCACCCTTTGATGCGAGCTCAAACCACCTTCTCTCCACCCTCAGCTGGGAGAGGCTATCTCTTCGACGAAAGAAACAAAAAGCCGTAATGATGTATAAAACCATGAATGACCTTGCTCCAGAATATCTGCAAAGTCTTTTCTCTCAGCGTCACTCTGCTTACAACTTAAGAAACTCTGAGGGAAGGCTGACCTTGTCCAAACCAAGCACCAATTATTTGAAACGAAGCTTCTCTTACAGCGGGGCCATGTTATGGAATAACTTGCCCAAAAACTTAAAAAACGATGCATCCGTTGAGCATTTTAAGCGAAATATCAAGAAGGTAGCTGATATATCGGATTCCCACACGGCAATCATGTAAAGCAGTTGTAATTAGTTTTAGTTTTTAACTTAAGCTTAACTGATGATTTCCCGTGTTTAAATAAAGATTTACATACATACATACATTATCACCATTATCACTTATATAACCAAGGCTTGCGAAAATATCCACAAAAAATAAATTCAGTGTGTCACATGGGACACAAAAATGCGCTAGTTATGATACCTTCGAGTTGTCCATCTTCATTTCTTCGTCAAGCCAGGGTATCAGCATCTTCAAAGGTTTATCAAACATCGCTCCAATTTTAAGTAGAACGTTAGGACACTGAGTTGTGGGGACACGATAACCTGAGAAACGACATGAACGGTTACTTTGACGTCGAAATTGAAAGCAGAAGTATTACATGCTTAACCCTTGCCGCGATATCCACTTATAAATTCTCTAAACTAATCTCCATACATTTCCTTAAAAAATAAGTTGGGAGTGTTTGATAGTAGATCAAAGCATTTTGCTGCGAAGTGCGAAGCGCGCGCGAACGGAGCCCCATAGTTAAGAAAATTTTGTTATCTATCTGTTGGTTAACATGAGACCGTACGTCTCCCCGTCCACACCACAGGGAAACCAATGTGAAATGTCACATCTTCTAGCCGGTGAGGGAGCCTGCAACCTGATCTTGCACATCCGTTTTGTGGTCAATTGGCAGCTGTCAAAACAAGGTATCTGTTGATCAGTATCACTTGACCGTATCGCTGGTTCAGGTGTCGACCCGTTGAGGTTACGTGTTTTTTAAGGTCTCCGCTGACAAGTTAGTAGTTTTCAATGGATCGCAGGCTCAAGTCTACGTGGATTTTTTTGAAAAGGTTAAAAGCTTATTGTTCGAAAAAATTATAAATTAATGAATGAGAGCTTCGCCTTTAGCCTTGGCTGAATTTATATGGTATCGTATACAAATCTTATGTTATATCCTGCTGTTATTCTGTGTTTCACTTACCAAGGGGTCCAAATTCCTCACTCAGGATCTTTGCTAGATCAACTATCCACATGCAAGCTGTAATTGAGATGAATCTGTTGCCTAGGAAAAGTGCGAGGAATATATCTTAATGTCATGTTCCAAAACATAGGGAACAAAACTTGACGTCACTTCGGTTTGCTGAAAGAGATGAACTGCTCGTTCAGCGGAATCTCGAGTAGACACCGGCTAAATTTGGCTTCCTCTATGTTATTTCATCGATATTGAATGAGAATTATGCAATTTGAACGAGGTAGGTTGCTGAAATGTTTTAGCAAAGCAAAAGATTTTCATTATCATGTTGACGATAAATATCACACAGCTAGAATTTCGCATGTTCAAAAAGGGTCGCAGTTTAAGACTTTAGCTTTTGCAAAATAAAATAGAAAATGGAAAAACCGCAAGCAGTCCTAGTTTGCAGTTTTAACATCGGGAAGTTTATTATCCCGGGCACTGTCATTAAAACGTCCAAATGTCGGCTTAAAAGCCACTTATTCATTCTGAGAAAAAATTGCTTTACACTCTTACCTGGCGCTTTGGGTGATGTCATAGCAGTGATATGTGCTGCGGCCACGTCTCTGACGTCACACATTGGCATTGATAACTTGGGAACCATTGGCATCTGTCGTTCAAGAAGTCGCCGGTGAAACTGCAAACGATAATGACAGTCCATAGAGAGGTTTCAATAAAAGGCGCACACTAGGTGCTTGATGCCATAGAAACTAGGATGTAACTCTATAATGAACCTTGTGACTGAGTAGACTACGAGTAGTCCCTTTTTTTCCTCGGGGATAGTAAAGAGAGCGAAACGCGAGCTGCGCGTGAAAATCACCCCACGCGAGAAAGGCGAGACGCACGTGGGGTGATCTGCACGTGCACTCGCGTTTCGCTCGCTCTTCTATCCCTGAGTAAAAAATGGGGACTACTCGTAGTCTAGTGACTGAGCGCCGTCTTCACTAAGAAACATCCGGCTGTGACTGAGTGCGTCTCTGTTAACTTACACGACTCATTCAAAAGGGAGGTAACTGATACGTACCTCCATACTACCGCAATTCGAGTCATGCAATACTGGTCCAAGAATTAGTCCGGGATTGATGGTGCATAACTCGAACTTTTCATCATCTGGGAGAAAATTGAATGAATAAATTTAGCTCTGAATGGGTCAGGAGGGAGCACAAGCTCTTAATTATGCTATAAAGTTAATTTATTTGCTGGAGTGCGGTTTTTTGTCACGCTTTTGCACAATTGTAAGACGAAAAAGAAAACAAGGCTCACTAATAAAGGGAAGAGATATTTGTCGAAAACAGTAACCGTTCGAATAGTTATTTCATGTTATGACAAAAAATTGAAGACTAGATGTTACGCTGACGGCACATCGCCCAATACGTTTTGTTGCAATGTGGTTATGGCATAGGTTTCGAGTCAAGTCTCTGTAAATCGATTCCGTTCAGCTGTACAGTTAGCTAGCCTGCGAGCAGGCACTCAGCTTCTGTTGAGAATTCGCGCCGGGTTTTGCGTTGATGTTTGTTCGGGGACTTCGCCAACCAGCACTTTAGTTCGCGCAAAACAGACGAAGATGCGTCGCTCGCCGGGCTTCGGTTGACGTTTGCGCGGCAACCTCACGAGCCAGTTTAGCGCTTCAGCTCGCGGATAGCCTGCTGCATACTGAAAGATAGTAGTGCACCAGTCGGGTAGTGGTAAGACGTTTTGAGAGAAACGTGCACGGGGGCTGGGGAGAGAGAGGGCACTGGATCTCTCCTATTTCCCCCGCCACCGCCCTCTTTCCCCAGATCGCGAGTGTCTTATTTTCGCTTGGCTTGTTTTATTTTCGCGACGTCCCTACTATCTGAGAATCTGGCACAGGCTAGTTCGCGCAAAAGAGACGAAGATCTGTCGTTCGTTTGCCACGCATCTCCCTGCTCCACCCTGCGCCCAATGGGAAACCCTTCTATGCTGTTAGTTCATGTACTGTGTTTATTGGTAACCTGGCAAATCCTTGACCAGCTCCCAGGCTGCTTTCTCGGCAAGGTGCTTGCTTTTCTCATACGGGGAACTGCCTTCCAATGACGACCAATCTTCTTCAGTAAATATATGATCTTCACCGTATCGACCAGCTGCAAAAAAAAAAAGGGCTCAAAATCATTTTAAGTGACTTGCTCGCAATTCACCCACTTGTAACAATAAAACAATCTATTCTGTTACAGGGGTCAATGTACGGGGAGGTTCCGCCCCGTGGTCAAACTCATTGCTCTTTTATATACCATTTTTGACGGAAAAGGTACCACTTTCGTATTGTTGGTTTTCACATGACGTCACTAAAATTCAAATTACAAAACTATCCATCCTACTGAGATTTTACTTTCATGGTGTATTAGAGCAGCTGAAAACTAATTTTCAAACAAATTTTCGCTTCAAAAGGTTTCTTGATTTTGTAATAGAGTGCGCGTGAATTTCTAAGCTTTTGCGTGATGCAGCATTTACATGATGGCCGAGTTAGCTGTCATTTAGGTTAAAAAAGTGACTTTTTCCAAGGAATTTTGCTATCTAAACAGTTCAAGTATTAGAAAAAGTATTACTTTAATGTTTATGAGTTGTTCTACGATTAAATTCGCGCTTTTGTAGCAAAACTCGGCAACAGAGGTTTCTGTTGGTTTCCGTCCGCCATGTTGGAGCTCATCCGGATGAGCTCCAGCATGGCGTCTCCATACAAAGCTCTATAAATTTGGGTAAAACATTTTCTCGGATATCTTGTATACGAATTATTCCTTCGACCCAAATCTTGGCGAGGGTCTTTGTATATTTACCTCCTTTCATTTACCAGATTCTGGACTTTATATATCGAATGGTTTTGATTTTGATTTTGGTTTATTTTGAACGGCGTGACACTGAAAACCAGCAATACCTTATATTGAAAAATGGTTCCCCTTTCAAATACCTAGTTTAGAACTTTGCATCTCTTTTAACTGCTGCAAATTCGCTGTCTTTAAAATATGAATAAATCACAAAACCAGAACGTTTTCTCGACTTTTTCACAGCCATTAAATGCATCTGTTAGCCCTTTCAAGCCTCTTTACATACCGAAATGACAGATTTCCCTAACAACAACAAGTGAAACCCCTACCCCTACCCCTTCCCTGTAAAGCCCATTATAAGGAGTCCCCCTCCCGGGGTCAATAGCTCCTGTTCTCTTACCATTAATCGCAGCACAAGAGCTTGTCACCACAACTCTTTTCACTCCACCCTTGGTTTTAGCACAAGCTTCAAGCACGCTTTTTGTTCCGTCCACCGCAGGGCCTATCAACTCCATATCATCTCTTGGATTCCCAACTGGCAACGGTGAGGCGACGTGAATGACATAAGTGCAATCTTTAACAGCCCTAGTCACGTGACAAAGACGAAGCTACGTTCACACGGCACCGAACTAATTTTATACGTTTCTGGGAAACTGCCCACCTACCCCTTCCCTAAACCAACATTTTGCTCTAAGTGAGAAGCAAGTTTTAATGTTAGCTTAGGGGAGGGGTAGGTGGGCAGTTTTCCAGAAACGTATAGGTGGTTTTCACGTTACGTCATCGCCGCCATGCTGGTGGACGGTAAACAAAAAGATCGCTCATTAGCTCGCTTTGTTTAATTGTACACCAGCATTTGTTCACTTCACCATTGTTATTTGTGTCTCCTGAGATTGCATGAAAACCAGCTATACTGATCCTAATTTTCGACCGATTGAAAATTCGTGCGTGTACTGGATGTTCAGTTCGGCACACGGAACCACCTTGGGCCTAGGCCAAACGTCGAACAAAGTTCGGCGTCTGGCTCAGTTAAGTTCGTCTGAATAAGTTTGGATCGTCCAACACGTTCTATCCGTCTGCTACAGACAGACAGAACGTCTGAAGATCGTCTCCGAGACAAACGTCGACCTTCACATGCGACGAACTAAATTAACAACATAAAAATTTGTATGATAACGTCTATTAAGCCTTGTTTGGCTGAAATTGCTTTTGCACTGATTCATTTGATTAGTTCGATTAGTCCTAAGTTCGACGTCTGACCCAACAGAAGATCTTAACTTAATTAAGGTCGACCCAAATTTGAGTTTAGTTCCGGTCCCATGACAAGTTCGACGTTTGGCCCAGACCTTTATAACCGTAACAATCATTTAGACGCCCAGCCGTTCAAAGTTCCGTGTGAAAAGAGAGAAAATTTTGAAGGGTCCGGTGTGAACGAAGAGTCAGGTCAAATTTTTCAGCCGGTCTAAAATTCCTCCTATGCCGTGTGTAGTCTAATACCCCCAAAGTTGCTATGTGATCAAAATTTAACAACATTTTGTAGGTTTACAGCACAACTAAACAGCAAGACACCTGGATTTCTAGTTTTTCAGAGTTTTTCTGCAGTTTTCAATTATTTTGGCTGTCTTCTCAGTCCAGCCTCTCGACAATGGCCAGATCAAGAACAGAGAAAGTGGCCTTTGTAGTGGGGTGGCCATTATAGAAACGTCAAAACAACAGTGAACACATGATCCGCTGGGACGAAAAAGGGGTCGGTCTGAAGCTGATCGTTGTAGACAGGTGGCTGTTAGAAAAGGTTCGACGGTCGTCAAACAAAAAAATGAACAGATCGTCTGATCAATAAAATGGATGCACGTTCACCGGAATAGAAGCAAAATTCTACTGAGTTCCTGGGACCTTCTTATTTCAAATACGTATCATTTTCAATTTTCGAAAATTTCGCATAAGAGCCATTTCTTCATCACCACAGTTAACAAAGGTTATTCCACAGTCTTTTTTTATTCGATTCCAGCAATCATGCTTTCGTGAACCACGGCCTTTTTCGCACTTTTATATCTTGAAGAAGTCAGAGGCATGCACAACAAGAAAATGTTGCTTCATAACTTTACCCACTTTGCACTATTGTACCCTTAATTGATTTTTCCGCGTGAAAGGACAGAAAAACTGAAATATGTAAACTAACATTCTGTCGTCCTCAAGAATGTTTCTTGTAGTAATAACTAAAAGTGAAATGCATGGCAATATCTTGGGCTTTTTGTTTGCCCGCTGCGTTTAAAACACATAAATATTCTGAAATATTCACGGCCCTATATTGAAAGCCTGCGGAAAAAATGACTGAATCTTTGTTGAGGGAATATTGAATTCAAATCTCCCCGCTAAAATAAAACAGGTGCCCTTGAATGAAAGTGCAGTTTTTTATAACAAAGCTTTATACCAAACAATCAGTGAATCTGAGAGTATGAAAATACTGTCAATACTTCATCATCTGTTTGATGGTAAAATTTGCCACAGGGATAATTAGGTCGCTCAAATATAGGAATCGAAAATAAACGCCAAGGACACAAATTTATTTAAATATTCGATGATGTAATCTCGCTAAGTTGTATCTGTTGTGTAGCTTGTCGATGTGTTGAAAAACTTATTTTAGCATCGATTTATAGAAGACGGTCTATAGTGGGCTACAGGCAACTGTTGGACCTGTTGCATTTCGTAGTTATTGTCTTTGCATTCTAGTCGGCTACACAGCCGTTTTTAGTGTCGTCACGCGAGCGTTGCGTGACGATACCAATTACTGATTTAACTCCGTCTCTGCTCTATTTACAGAGGCTCAGCAAACATTGATGACCATTGAACCAAGGCAAGCTATTAAACATCTTCAGAAAGGATATAAACAAGAGATTACAAGGAAATAGGATGTGAATTAAGGACTATATTACTCACTCGACCCAAGTTTCTTTCTTTGTAAGATCTGCCTCCACCAATTCGAGCGGGTATTTGTCATTCTCCGAAGACAGCGCCTTCAAGGGTTTGACCTTTGTCTCGTTTGCAAGACTTCGTACCGTTCCTCGCACGATGTATTCACCTGAATCGAGTAGTTGTTTGACAACATGCATAGCCAAGTAGCCCGAGGCTCCTGTTACGAGAACACGGGACATATTGCACCTGATTTGAGGCAAACAGAGAATCAGTGTATTGTGAAGCGCCGACCGAAGATGACTCAGCTCTCGTTCCCAGGATCCTCTCCTCCATGTTACACCAGCCGTGAAACCTTTTTTGTTTACATGTTTTGTTTTCGCACATGCCACATTTAAAATGATATGGGGTCCTTTTTCTTTTCATTGGAAAGAAAAGAAACCGTTCTGTATCGTAATATCAAATGAACTACATTCATTTGACTACACTGGAATAGCCTGCACAAAGAACGCTTCATGAGCCAAGCGAGGCGAACGCGGCATTTTGCGCGGCAAAACGAGCGTGAGGACGTGTGAAGCGCGGGACGACGGGGAAGGAAAAAAATCACGCGTTCTCCTCACTTGGCTCATAAAGCGCCTGTTATGCAGGCTAACACTGGATGGATTCGAACCAATCACACTTCCTTCCTTTTATTATATAGTCAAATCTCAGAAATTTCCGGTAAGCGAGCACGGAAAATGTCACGATAATGATTTGGCGGTTTCTTTTATTTCTGCTGTTTGTAAGGGGCAGCTTCAGCCGAAGTCACGCAACGTCTTGTCCGTTGCGTGAGTGCTGGAATGGAGACCGTGTTTCAAGTCAACACTCTCTACGACTGGCACTTCCTGATAGGCCTCAACTGGCTCAGAGAGATGACAGACTTATAGAGAGTTTAGTCACAGTAACACTGACAAATGGTCCCTTTCACATACCTTCAAAAGAACATTGCATCCCTTTTTATTCAAAAGAAAAAAAAACATCTTTTGCCGATTTTTTCACCTGATTTGACAGTTTATGGCCAGATTTGGTTGTTTTGTGCCCAAAAGTGGATTTTCTCAGAAAGATTGACACCTTTTATAAAGGCTGGCATGAATAAATCACTTGAACGGGAAGTTTTCTTGACAACTTCCTCACAGGCCAAAAGAAGCGTATGTTTGTTACTCTTTAACTAAAAGCCTTTATCTTTCATATACTTATAATGCAACTCGTGAAATCCTTATCCTTTCATATAGCAGACGCCGGAAAAAGGTACCCCTTTCGAGCAGAGCCTCTCCCCATAGGCAATTAAAGGGAGTACCCCATGGGGTGTTAAGAGGGAGTCGACTAGAGAAAGTATACACACGGTACAATTAAAGAATCTTGACCAAGCCTCTATGATGCTCTAGCTATCCTTTCTTGCCCCTGTCAAAAAACTCTTCCTTACTTCCGTTTCCACGGACAAAGCGCAGTCAAGTACTTGAGAAGGAGACTCGTTACCAGCTCCTCCTCATCTGACAAGAGTGCATTGCATCAAGGAAGCAGAAGCTAAGGGACACTGGGGAACCGCCGTCAGTGCGTCTTTCCCAGGAGTCCTTGTGAGTCTTCTTAATTTTCCCACGTTAGCTTTTATTGCTTTTTAGTGTTAACAAATGTCCCTGTTTATTCAGCGTACCTCTTCAAAAGAACAAAAAAGGTATAAGGCGGCAACAATAGAAGCATCAAAATTTAACATAACATAGTTTTACGTGCCTTATTTTCGAGTTCACTTTGTTTCTTAACGACGATCGATGCTTTCACTCTGAGTAATGTATGATGTATGAAAAAAGAAGAACGCACAAAAATATCATTATGATTTAAGCAACTGAAACAGTCTAAGAAAAGGTCGTCCTATCGCACCTCAAGGCAGTACTGTTGCAGTCTTGTTCACAGTTTTCATTGCTAAAGTAACAAAGGCATCACAAGTACCGTCCACGGAAGTTTTTAAACTTAAATATCACAATTCTAATGGCTCCGTTAATTCCAAGCGCGGTCATCCCCCCGGGCATTTGTCGGGCATCTTGTCGGTCCCGGCGGAGGGAAATTTGTCAGAAAACGTCTTCCCGGCGGGGCATGAGGCTTTTGTCAATTCTTCTAGAAGCGGTTAATGTCGTTCCCTTTTTTCAGTATTTCACAGTTTCGTCAAAATTAGCGGAGAAGAAGCTAACTAACTTCCCAGCCCCACCGTGGGGGTTTTGTATGAACCGCCCGGCCCTACCGTGGGGCTTTTGGAGCCATTTCAGAAAAAAATGACAAATGCCCGACAAAAGCCCGGGGGTATGGGCACGCTTAGAATTGACTGAGCCATTAAAGGCGCTACTTTCCGCTATGCCGACGGATTAATTACTATATCAGGCATGATTTTAAGGACTTTCGTAAGTTCATTTTTTCTCTATGCCTCAGTATACGTTTTATTACAGTGGCCACTACCGTAGACTAACCAGCAGCTGTTAGTCCCGTAATAATCGTTGTTTCGATCTCGGAAAGTTTCAAGTTCAAATCCTGAAATTCGCTTGCCTGTCCCTATCAAGGCTTTGTTACCGGCCACTTTTTTCTCCAGATTCGCTCGTCTCTTTCTTCATTTTCTCGTATTCTTTAGTCTTCTTGATGAAACCCATATCAATCAAATTATATCCCATGTCTATTATACTGGTTTTCAGGTCTCTTGGTTGGTATCCAAGTTCTGCTTTGATCTACAATAGAACAAAAATAATTTAGAAAGGCCGCTTACTGTCAAAGGCAACCACGCCCTCAAAAGCTGACTACGTTTCGAGCGACTGCCTTTCTTCAGAACGACGCAAAGGATTGTGGGTCATAAAGGTTTTATTTACATATTGAATCGAATCCTGTCGCACACATAGCAGACGTAATCTAACACCAGCCTCGTACCCAGGGCAGTTCGCGCTATCCGAGTTACAAGGGGAGCCTTGGAACCGAGCGCGAAATTTCCCGACAAACTTGACAGGTGACGTCACATCCGAAATCGCCGAGGATGACTGGGAACGAGGCTAATCTAACCCCAGTTTATAGTATTGTCTGCGAAGCGGTGCATATATCCTTGTCCTGGGCCCCTTAACAGACACAGCGAGTTACCAGAAATGCGTTTTGAATTTCTCTTTAACTTGAGTGTTATGAGTGTTAAATGGACAATCGCATTTTTACAGATCCTGATTTTTAAAAGGCCAATCATGGCCCGTAATTAAAGCCTGGTTAAAAGGTTGGGACCAGAACAAGGATTTCGAAGCTGTATCGCAGACGAACTTAACCAGAAGTTTAGTTACGTCTGCGGCGCAAGCTAATGGTAGAGATACACCATAGAGATAAATAAATGCAACAGTGTCGTTCGGTCCCGACCTCCTATTTTTGACTATGGAACTGATTTGTACACTATGGGTCGGTTATTTAAACGAAGTCAAACTTAGGCCACGGTTTAGGGAATCTTTGGACCTCCAGATCTCTTCCTTACTGGGTTCTTTTAAGATGACAAATGCTTTTCTTGTCCACTTTATATGCTCTAATGAAACTGTTCACGATAAATGGCGTTTACATAAAAGCGTTCGGCAAACTGAAAATGGCTTAAAACGCGGTTTTGTTAAACACTGGCTAAACTCCGTTTAAATAACTGGCCCATAGTGTACAGAGGAACCTCGATATAACCAAGGGCTAAGGGACGGGCAAAATATGTTCGCTATAACGAAGTTTTCGTTATATTGAGGTTCTTTTCCTCATAAAATTTACTCTTACTGGGGTAAAGAAAATCGTTCGTTTTACCGAGGACTTCGTTATAAAGAGGTTCGTTATATCGAGGTTCTATCTACTTTATCGGGATCCGGGGACTGTATTCAGTGTTTCATTTACACTTTGAAGTATTTTTAATCCAGGTTTTATCGTCTAATTTTTACATATTTAGCAATTTTTGTACGGCGCTTTTATCATTTCTGAATGGAAAAGGCGAGTTATAAACTATTATTTTCATTATTCGTCATCATCATCATAATCATTAACTTTACCATTAGCATTATTACTTTAATTATAACTACAACAAAATTTTCAAATCTGATTGGCTATCAACTGTCCTGATTTCGGCACTAATAGGACAGTACGCACCATGCCTAAGTAATTGGACAGTACGCGCGCACTTAAATGGCTGTTTTCACTGCTAATAAAAAATTCTCGGGAATTTCTTTTGTCGTAACTTTAAAAAGCCTAAAATATCACAAATTTTGTTATAGTTATGATTAATTGGTAAGAGAACTTCGTGTCGTCCAATTCGGTATGTAATCATACTCGTGATAAAACGAATCGGACTCCCGCGTTTGTCAATCACTCGTATGATTACAGACCGGTCTGGACTCCACTCAGTCCTATTACCACTATATGTTAACGTGGCGCTCGAAAATACCCCCCCAAAAAAATTGCCACACAGGAGACAAAAATGCGCTAGTTATGATACCTTCGAGTTGTCCAACCTCATCTCTTCGTCAAGCCAGGGTATCACCATCTTTAAAGGTTTATCAAACATTGCTCCAATTTTAAGTAGAGCGTTAGGACACTGAGTAGTGGGGACACGGTAACCTGAGAAATGAAATGAACAGTTACTTTGACGTCGAATTTGAAAGCGGAAGTATTACATGCTTGACCCTATGCGCGATATCGACTACAGCAAATTTTCTAAACTGATCTCCGAGCATTTCCTTATTAAGAAAATGTAGCTTGATCACGGCTCCAGCACATTTATTCCATGAATTTAGCCACTCGCGCGATTTTCATTCATATAACACGCGCCATAGAGATTTGCTCCGTCTGCCGCTAGCTAAGACAATTAAGTACCAGGGCTCCTTCAGGTTCAGCGGAGCCAAGTTCTGGAACACGCTTCCTCTGGACCTGACGAGCGAGCATGATATCAATAAAAAAAATCGCGGAGTATTTTGGCAGTGGATCCGCCATCGTGCGAGGAAAGGTTCTGCCGCCAAAATTTTTCCCAAACTCACACAAGTGAGCCTGCTCGTAGGCTATCAAAATTTTGTTGGGAGTGTTTGATATCAGATCAAAGAATTTGCTTCGAAGCACCAAGGTAGCTAAGAAAATTTGTTTGTTGATCTATCCGAGAAATTCTGGTTGACACGTGAATTTACGTCCGCCCGTCCCGGCCCTTCGTCCGCACCACAGGGCCGACCAAAGTGAAATGTCACACTTTCTAGCTAGTGTGGTAGCCGCACAGCCATGTTGTGGTCAATTGACAGCTGTCAAATCAGGGTATCCGCTGACCAGTATCACTTGACCGTATCGCGGGTTCAGGTGTCACCCATCGAGCTTACGTGTTTTTTGAAGTTCTCCCGTGACAAGTTACTAATTTTCAACTGATCGCAGGCTCAACTCCCAGTGGATTTCGTTGCAATAGTTACAAGTTTATTGTTTGAAGTAAATTATAAATTTTCCAACGTGAGCTTCGCCTTAAGCCTTAGCTAAATTTATATACTACGTGGTATCGTATACTCATCGTATGTTATTTCCTGCTGATATTCTATTTGTCACTTACCAAGAGGTCGAAATTCCTCATTCAGGATCTTTGCTAGGTCAACTATCCACATGGAAGCTGTAATTGAGATGAATCTGTTTCCTAGCAAAAGTCCGCAAAGGAATATATCTTATATAATGTCAATGAGGATGACTGAGCCGCTGAGTTGGGCGCCATGCTCCATCTTTTATACTACTACATGAGAAATTTCTGCAATTTGATTGGCTTAGAGCAGCGGTATTTCAACTTAATTTGAAATACCTACATGTGAAAATTACAAAACCTTTGCGGGTAGTAGTATGAAGAAATAATAGCATGATGTGTACGTGATATTTGGCATAAATACCACTCGTGATGTTTCAAAATTGTCTCAAATTTCACAATTATGTATGACAATTTCGAAATATCACTCGTGGTATTTAAGCCAAATATCACTACAAATCATGCTATTACCCATGCAAATTAGAGAGCTTTAGATTCTAAGACGAGTACGACTATGTGTACGAGTTTTTCTCAATACTAAATAGTGCTCGCGCGAGAACTAGCGTCATTTTGGCGGGAAAACGTGGTAGCCGTCGTCACTCTACTACGAGTCTTAGCGAGAATGTCGAACTGGCGGAAACAAGATATTTGGAAGTTTTATCATCTTGCGATCGGGAGGGGGCGTAAGCCTCCTTCACTAAAGATAACAGTGCTAACTTTTCCTGTGAAAAATGGTAAAATGAAGCTTTCCGGGGAGTCTATTTTGAGAATACGCGAAAAAAACTTTAAGTCCAATCTCATACTCGTAGTCGTTCTGGTCCTCGAATCTAAAGGTCTCTATTGCTGAAACATGGGGAACAAGATTTGACGTCTCGTGCGTTTGCTGAAAGAGCAGATGCCGGTTTTATTTGGTTTCTTCTATTTTATTTCATCGATACTGAATGAGAATTATGCAATTTGAACAAGGTACATGGCTGAAATGTTCTTGCCAAAGCAGGGGCGTAGACAGGATTTTTCAAAGGGGGGGTCACAGAGGCTACTCACCAGATTGTCATGTCGACCTCCACCCCCATATTAACTAAAGACAAGAGCCGTTGACGAAAATACTTCACAAAGAAACAAATTTTAAAAAAGTGGGCTTTTCAACAATGGCTTTTACGGCCAAGATATTGTCATGGCGTTTTCGCTACCTGAATATTGTAGGTTGTTTGCTCAAAAGAAGGCCTACCAAGGGGGGTCACGGGCACCCCAGGACCCCCCCCCCCTAGCTACGCCCCTGCAAAGCAAAATATTTTCATTATCATGTTGACGATTACCCTGGTCCCAGGCGTTTTTCTTGGAATTTTAACAGAAACTGTTAACATTTCCCCATCCACTTACCAGGCGCCTTGGGTGATGTCATAGCAGTGATGTGTGCTGCGGCCACGTCTCTGACGTCACACATTGGCAGTGATAACTTGGGAACCATTGGCATCTGTCGTTCAAGGAGTCGCCGGTGAAACTGCAAACGATAATGACAGTCCATAGAGGGGTTTCAATAAAAGGAGCACTCTCTTAACCACAATCTATTTAGGTCTTTTAAGGGCATATTCATAAGATTCACGAACGAAAGACAATAAATCTTGTAACTTCATTTTTCATAAAGCCCAATCGCCAAACATTTGTCATAAATCATGAACAGCACTCGTTGTGATGCCCAGAAATGCTACCAATTCATTTCACAGGCTCTTAGATTTTATACCCCTCATTCTACTAGGTGAGTAAGACCACTTTTTACCCACTACCACCTACTGCACCACTGCACCGTTCATTGGAAAAAATTATTGAACGCCCTGTAATAGGAGCTTAGATTATCATAGCCTGCGAAAAAGCTCTTCATTTCGAGCGAGGCGAGACGCGAGACGTCCCTTTCTTTTTCGCGTCTCGAACAGGCTAATGGAGAGCTTGCTCGTAGGCTAGTATTATCAACGACTTACTCGTCGCTGGTGCCGGCCATTTAGGGGTAAATGAAGCAATCTCCTAGCTGGTTTTTTTGATGCTATAGTAAACTAGGATGTAAATCACTCTCTAATGAACTTTGTGACTGAGCGGGTCTCTACTGGCATACACCCTGCTCATCCTCGAAGATCCAGCGGAGGGCGGGGGGGAGGGGGGGGGGGTCAGTTGGGTTGGGAAAAAGGGCACGACGAAAGTTTTTAACCGAGGATGTAACCTGCTGTGACTGAGTTCCTGTGCACTAAATTACAGGACTCATTCAAAAGGAATACTTGATACATACCTCCATACTACCGCAATTCGAACCATGCAATACTGGTCCAAGAATTAATCCCGGTTGGATGGTACATAACTCAAACTTTTCGTCATCTGAGAAACAATTGAGTGACTACATTCAGCACAGAGCGGGTAAGGAGGGAAAACGAGCTCTTTATTACGCCTAATACTTTTGAGCTCTGAGGTTAATTCAGTTGTTGGCGTGCGGGTTTGCCCTGTCATGCTTTTGAACAATTGCAAGGCGAAAAAGAAAATAAGGGTCACCATTAAAGGGAAGAGATACTTGTCGAAGTAACGGTGCGCTCGAATTATTTCATATTATGATAAAAAATTGAAGATTAGATGTTACGCGTTACCCAGGGTTATGGGCTCCTGACACCGCCCAATACGTCTTATCGTAGTGTGGTTATGGAATAGATTTCGATAGTCTTTACGATTCAAGTCTCTGAAAATTGATTCCTTTCAGCTGTGTAGTTGGCTAGCCTGCGGGCAGGCACTTAGCTTCTGTTGAGATTTCGCGCCGGGTTTTGCGTCGATGTTCGAACGGGCACTTCATGAGCCCGCTTAGCGCTTCAGTTCGTGCAAAACCGACGAAGATTCATCGTTCGTTTGCCATTCCTGGCGGATCCAGGGGAGGGGCCCAGGGGGGCCGGGTTCCCCCTTATTTTTAGACCAAACTGAGGCCCGAAGGGCCGAAAAAATTTTTTTTGGAGCCCGGTCCCCCTCCTTATCTAAGGGTCTGGATGACCGCCTTTCCCCCCCTCCCCCCCTTATCTCTAGGTCTGGATCCGGCACTGCTGATTACAAGATAGCTTCGCCTTAATACATGAATTCTAACACAAATGCTGTTAGATTATGTCAGAAACTCACAAGGGTGAGTTTCTGATTAAGTACTATATATATGTTTGTTGGTAACCTGGTAGATCCTTGACCAGTTCCCAGGCTGCTTTCTCGGCGAGATGCTTGCTCTTCTCATACGGTGAACTGCCTTCCAATGACGACCAGTCCTCTTCGGTAAAAATATGATCTTCACCTATTCGACCAGCTACAAACAAAAAAAAATAAGAGGCTAAAAGTCATTTCAATGACTTGCTCGCAATCCACACACTTGTAACAATATGACAATCTTTTCCCTTACAGGTGTCAATGGCTCCTGTTTTCTTACCAGTAATCGCGCTACATGCACTTGTCACCACGACTCTTTTCACTCCACCCTTGGTTTTGGCACAAGCTTCAAGCACGCTTTTTGTTCCGTCCACCGCGGGCCCTATCAACTCCATATCATTTCTTGGATTCCCAGTAGGCAACGGTGACGCGATGTGAATGACATAAGTGCAATCTTTAACAGCCCTAGTGGTGACAAACGACACATCGTATTGAATACCCGGAAAGTGCTTTGTGAGAAAAAATCCGGGGGGTACTCCTTATAATCAGTGGCCCATACGGAAAAGCTCCGCCCGAAAGGGGTACCTTTTTCAGGCAGGGTAGAGATTTCACTAGTTGCAACCGCAAACAGCAACGGTAATTAGTTTGTGGTGTTGAGGTTTGCTCGCGTATCCTGAACTTTATTTTAATTGGCCAGTATACAATCAACAGAAATTTTTCATGTGTTCACCGTTTCCTGAGTTTGTCAGTAAACGTCTGCAGAAAGGATATAAACAAGAGATGACAAGAAAAATAAACAGTTCTCTGTCCTTAAGAAGTACAATAACCATGATAACAAGTTCGTCTGTTTAGTACACGAAATGTTGCTAAGTTGGGTAAATATCCAATCGGACTCAATTCGAGCAAAACCTTTTGCGTGACTTTGCATATTTCATTTATGCTAATCCAGTCATCCAAAACATGTTTGTCAGTTTATCAGCAATCATTTTGAACCTGAAAATGGGGTCAAGATGACACCGAAACGTAGCTCGTTCTTATCCGCGTTATTTTTTTACTTGTTTCGGTATAACTAAACCTTTGCTTATTACTACTCACTCGACCCAAGTTTCTTTCTTTGTAAGATCTGCCTCCACCAATTCGAGTGGATATTTGTCATTCTCTGAAGACAGCTCCTTCAAGGGTTTGACCTTTGTCTCGTTTGCAAGATTTCGTACGGTTCCTCGCACGATGTATTCACCTGAATCGAGTAGTTGTTTGACAACATGCATAGCCAAGAAGCCCGAGGCTCCTGTTACGAGAACACGGGACATTTTGCACCTGGTTTGAGGCAACCAGAGAAGTCAGAGAATCGGGTTGTAAAGCACTTGAACCGACCCAGATGACTGACCTCTCGTTCCCAGGATCCTCTCCTCCATGTCACACCAGCCGTGAAACCTCTTTTGTTTGAATGTTTTGTTATTCAAAATGGTATGAAAAGAAAAGAAACCGTTCTCTATAGTAATATCAAATGATCTCTATTCATTTGACCACACTGGAATAGCCTGCATAACAGGCGCTTAATGAGCCAAGCGAGGCGAACGCGACATTTTGCGCGAAGCGCAAAACGAGCGTGAAGCGCGAGAGGAGGGGAGGAGAAAAAATTACGTGTTCGCCAGGTGGCTCATAAAGCGCATGTTATGCAGGCTAACACTGCAATGGATTCGAACCATTCGCAATTCCTTCCTTTAATTATATAGTCAAATCTCTGAAATCTCCGGTAAGCGACCACGGAAAATCTTAAGATAATGACTTTGTGGTTTCTTTATTTTGGCTGTTTGTAATCGTATGGGTTGGTCCTTCGACCGCCACTTCGATGCTGAAGTCACGCAGCGTCCCGTCCATTGCGTGACTGCTAGGAAGGAGACCGTGTTTCCGCGAGACAACACTTTCTACGACCGACACTTCGTGACAGGCCTTAACTGTCCTTCTCAGAGAGATGAGAGACTTATAAAGAGTTTAGTCACAGTAAGACTGACAAACGGTCCCTTCCACATACCCTCAATCAAAAGAACACTGCATCCCTTCTATTATAGCCTGCGAAAACATCCGTTTCCCCGCGTTCTTCGCCGATGGGGACGTTTCGCGCGGAGGAACGTCTGCGTCTCAGCGCCAGAAATTTCATACTGATGACGTAAGATCTGTCCGGAATCCGGTCAGAAGCGCTGATTGGTCGACGGAGTAGTTACATTGTTTTAGCTATTGTTTACGAATGACAGACAAAAGACAAAAGGCCACGAAGGTGAATTGTAAACGCGAAGAATCTCTAACAAAACTGTCAATATTTGTGGAATATAGTCTTCTCTAATAGAAGCATTTGAGTTTTGCTGGAGCTCGTTGGCAGATGAACACAACAATTTACCAAAATCAACCAGAAGACACGTAAAATTGGACAAATTTGTATTTGGAACCCCATGACAACTGGATTTATTATGTGAACATTGGATTGCGTCATCAGTATGGAATTTCTGCTGCCGAGTCGCAGACGTTCCTCCTCGCGAAACGTCCCCAGCAGCGAAGAGCGAGGAGAAACGGATGTTTTCGCAGACTACTTCTATTAAAAAAACAAAAACAAAAACAAAAAACTTCCTCACCAGCCAAAATATGCTTATGTTTTAAAAGCCTTTATCTTTCATATAATTCAACTCGTGAAATCCTTACCCTTTCATAAAGCTGACGCCGGAAAAAGGTACCCCTTTCGAGCGGTAAAAAAAGTATAAAGTAACAACAATAGAAGCATCAAATTTAACATAACATAATTTTAAGTGTCGTTTTTTCAAGTTCACTTTTCTTAATGACAATCGACACTTTCACTCTGCATGAAAAAAGAGAACAGACGACAATCAGTCATATGATTTAAGCAACTGGAACTCTGATTTACGGCGAGGTCGTCCTATCTCACCTCAAGGCAGTACTGTTGTAGTCCTATTCACAGGTTTCATTACTGAACTAACAAAGGCATCACAGGTGCTATCCACGTACGTTTTTTGACTTAAATTTCAAACACTTGTATCACAATTCTAATGGCTCAGTTAATTCTAAGCGTGTCCACCCCCAAGCCCCTTCTACCCTTGCATTTGTCGGGCACCTTGTCGGTCCCGGCGGAGGGAAATTTGTCAGAAAACGTCTTCCCGGCCAGGCGTGGGGCATTTGTCAATTCTTCGAGAAGCGGTTAACGTCGTTCCCTTTTTTCAATATTTCATCGTTATGCTAAACTTAGCAGAGAAGAAGTTAACTTTCTTCTCAGCCCCACCCATGGGGGTTTTGTATGAACCGCCCGGCCCTACCGTGGGGAATTTGCAGCCGTTTCAGGAAAAAAAATCACAAATGCCCGACAAATGCCCCGGGGGGGGGGGGGGATGGACAGGCTTGGAATAGGCCAATTCCGATATATTAAAATTCATACTTGGCTGCGAGGCTTGGGGGAATACCACACTTCGATATTTCCCATAACGCACCTTATTCGCCCCCAAAATTTTCCATGACTTTGTTTTTCATTTCTCCTGGGTATTACAGCCGTCCCAAGAGAAACTGAAAACAATGGTTATGCAAAATTTTGGCGGCAAATAGGGTTCATTATGGAAAATGTGGAAGCGGCGTATACAACAAAACAATCACCTTGAGGTTCAGTAATGAATAATACATTTCTTTTGTTTTATTCCCCCAAGCCTCGGAACCAAGTATGAATTTTAATATATCGAAAAGGGTCTATTGACTGAGCCATAAAAGACGCTACTGTCGCTATGCCGACGGATTAATTACTATATCTGATTTTAAGGACTTTCGTATGTTCATACTTACTGAGACCTTAATTATTCTGGATACCCCAAAACCCGAAACTACTAATTGTTTATTATACATATATTGTTATGAAGGGAATAACGACAAATACACCATCGCACGGAACAAAGTTTGACACCGCCCTTGGAAATCATGCATTGCGTGCGCAACCTACAGATTAGTCAATTATCTGCTAGCAGATAACTAACAAATCTGTAGGTTGCGCTAATTTCCAAAATTAACTGCACGCTCCTAACCAATAAGAAGACAGATAGTGAGTATAATGTATAACAAAGTCCTTTGAATGATTATCACATAATTATCCTTCGGCCATAAATGAATTAACAGTTGCGAGATTCCTTTTGTGAAAGTCTCAGCAAGGAAAAATCCTCATGCCAAGTCTATTAACAACATTCTTTTCTCTTCTCATACTTATCTTTAAGTATATAAACAGGTCAGTAAAAGCTACAAAATCAAGTGAACATAACAATGAGTATTTTAACACTTGTATACTAAGTACTTTTCTCTAACCTATGATCCTGATTACACTAAAAGCGGGGTCGGTTAACTGTTTTATGCGGTCCCCTTTGAAAACCATGATTGATCCTTTTCATTTCTTTGAAAATCGGCACTTCTTCTCTTCAGATTCACTTGCTTCTCCCTTGGCCTTTTTGTATTCTTCAGTCTTCTTGATGAAACCCAAGTCAATCAGATTATATGCCATGTCTATTATGGTGGTTTTCAGTTCTCTTGGTTGGAATCCAAACTCTTCTTTGATCTATAGAAAAACAACAAATAACATGCTCAGTCGTTTGGGTTTGTAATATAGTGAAAAAAAAAATAGTTTTATCACATTTTCCACTTTTCCAGTCGTCGAAAAAAGGGTTTCTTGATGTTTTGGACGGGTGCAATCACCAAATGACGCATCGCGCCATATAAGGTAATCAAAGACAGACAAGGATTCTGGATTCCACGTTGTGGATTCTGGACTCCAGGTATTGGATTCCGGACTCTTCCTTGTCAGCAGAACTTGGATTCAAGATTCCCTCCTCTCCTGCCAGTCATGTCCAATACTGCCGCACTGTTACGGACTGTTAAGAGCAGTCGACGGATCGTGCGCTCCTCAATACAAACCGTCAGCATTACCAACAGTCCGTATTCTGCACACAGACGAAGCGTGCATCTCATTATTACATCAGAGCACAGTGTACGCGAGATTTGCGATCTGTACGATCCGTACAGATCAACAAACCGTATATACCCTCTCTCGCCATGAAATATTCTACGTCCCACCAATGAGATGCAATTTTCGGATCGTAAACAGCTCTTTACGGACCGTACGCGAGTTTTGCAATCCATACGGATCGTAAAATGGCTTATACGAACCGTTACCGTGCGAGTATATTGGACAACCCTGGTTTCCGCTACACTAAGAAACACCCAAAGAACGAAAACGCAAAAATTAGCATTAGACCCTGAAACACTAAAGCATGCGCAGTATAAGAAAAAAACACACGGGCTATGATACCTTAGAGTTGGATATGTTAAGTTCATGATCAAGAGAGGGCACCATCAACTTTACAGTGGCATCAAACAACGCAACAATTTTTAGCAGGACGGATGGACTCTGGGTGGTAGGGACATTATAACCTGAGAAATGAATAATAGGCAAGTTAGTTTAACGTGGAAACTGAAATTACAAATATTAATATTTTTACAAACATGACGCGTGTTAAAAGAGAAAATGTTAAAAGCGGTTCTGGTCAGTTTCCTATGAATCAAATAAGACCACAATGAGCTCTTTGATATGTCGCCCCATATAAGGCATGACGGGATTCTGGAATCCGGGAAATTTTTGCTGGTGGAATCCGGAATCCTTGGCTGTGGAATTCGTTATTCAACTCAAGGAATCCGGAATCCCGCTTCCCTAACGATTGGAATCCGGAATTCAAATGCCATTGACAAGGAATCCAGTAAATAAAATGCGGCATCCACCGCGTGAAAATCGAATCCAGGATTCCAAGAACGTCTTGGATGACCTTGCATGGGCCGAGATGATGATCGTTCGCCACTTGAGAAACGAGAAGGCTGCTGGAGCCGAAATGCGTTCCGCAATAGACCTTTTCGCGGTTTTTTTTTTCTTCAACTTTTGACATGGAAAGTTAGGGAAAATTCGTCAACATCACTGAAAAGAGCGCCTTAAGATTAGTAAAATTGCCACGTTTGAAAGTGATTTGTTGAAAACTAACGAAGATACAGCTCGTCAAAGTCGCGAAATTTTACAGATGTTTATACGGTGAAGGGCCCAAACTTGCCCCCTCCCACCCCACCGTACAAACGTCTGTAAATTTTCGCAACTTTGCGAAGCTATATCTTTGCTCGCTTAAGACCTATCACTTTCAAAGCTGTCAGTTTTACTAATATTGGCGCTCTTTCCAGTGGTGTCGACGGATTTGCCCTAACTTCAAAAGTTGCAAAAACCGTGAAAAGGTCTATTGTTCCTGGTCTACTGTTTATTGTTTTGGTCTTTTGTTGCTTCTTTTGTTTTAAATTTTCACCTATTGCTGATTACTTCCTTTATTAGGATCCGGTCCTTCTTTTTTGTAAGCTGGTACTTGCTTCAAAAATTGTGTTGTTCCTGGGATTGTTACTGGGGACACGCCAGTCAGCTATTGCCCAATTTTTTTTCCCTGTCCCTAGTAACAGTCCCAGACGTCTTTGCAAAAGTTAACTCGGTCCAGTTTCCTTTGCGTTTCTTAACTGGCGAATATGTCATTTTTATCCATTTTGTGATTTTGGCGCGAAAATACGTCAGTGTTATACTGAATGGCACTATGGGACTGTTTTCGGGAGACCAATTTTGACCAAGTTTACCGCGCAACTTAGTGATAACCAAAAGGAGTGATAGCATCCCCAAAACAGTCTCATTAGTAGTGCCAAATTTTAAAATTAGAGCAGTAAACTGATCCTTACGGCAGGAAGAGTGATAGGAAAAATAAAGACAGAAAACAAAAATAAAATGGTGAATTATATTTGCCCGATATTTCGATCAGTTTACTGCTTTAATTGTAAAATTTGGTATTGAAGAGTTTACTGATCCAGGTCTACTAAAGATCCGGCTGACCCTCACTGGTGTCGTTGTGGTTTTACCTTCACAAGTGTTAATTAGTAGTGCACTAAGACGATTCGCGATCCTCACGTTAAACCTAAAAATTGGCATATTCCGTGTGGTTTTCGTTTTGTTCTTAACAAGACATTCTGGGTCGGTTGTCTAAACGAAGTCTAACAGTCTTAGGCCGCGGTTTAAGAAATCATTAGACCTCCAGATCTCTTCCTAATGATACGGTAGAACGTGCAAAAAATAACGGTGCAACTTGTTTATTGTTGCAAAACGTGATAAAGAACGATGTCGCGCGTTTTAATCAGCCACGAATCGAACCTGTCACAAACCGTCATTTCCAAATTCCAATTCGACCAGGCCCAGAACAAAAAAAACCACTTTGTGGATATGCTACCTCTAAATCGTTATTCATTTATGTATTAATATATTTTAATTATGTATACATTTATTTATCTATTTATAGAGTTTACATGGCTTAGATAACATAACGTGGAAATGGCGAGGTTATGTTCATCGTTATATTTCACTTACCGAGAGGTCGGAATTCCTCATTCAGAGTCTTTGCTAAGTCAGCTACCCAAATGCAAGCAGTGAGTGCGATGAATCTGTTGCCTAATAAAAGAGGAATATATCCTTATCTCAGCAAGGATACTGCGACCTCCTCCTGGGGGTACTCCACAAAGTTTTATACGGGGACTGGTGAAGGCTCCGCTCCGAGGTCAAACTCCTTACCCTTTAATATGCCATTTTTGGCAGAAAAGGTACCCCTTCCCTATACTTCCTCTTCTGTATACCTAGTTTGAGACCTGGAATCCTTCTAACTGCTGTAACTGATGCATATCAATAGCTTCGCACAAGTCTCAATTTAAAACGGAGGCTTAGGCAACTACGAAATGCCCTATTTTCATTCAAAGAGGGCATCGTATTTTATTAACTGTTATCTCATAGAAGCCTGTTATCTCATAGTAAGTTTTCCAGTTAACGTTTCGGTTACACCCCAGAAAACTGAATTGAAAGAGAGGTGGTCGCAGATAAAGAGGGGCCTGGGACTCGCTGCTAACATCCAAACCACCTTCAATGAAACCTCGTCCCTAGGTCCCGGTTGTTCTAATGTTGGATAGCGCTATCCACCGGATAAATCACTATCCAGTGGATAGCGTAATTGATTCCTGTAATACTAATCTGCTGGATAGTGATTTATCCGGTGGATAGCGCTATCCAACGTTTGAACAACCCGGGCCAGGACTTAACATAAAGAACTTTCATGTAGAAGTCGTGCAGTGACGACTAAAAAATGCACCAAAAAGTGTAAGCACGTGGGAGTGGAGTTTCAGAAGACTTATTCAGAAGACGAATAACATTATTGAGCCTTTTGCGTTTTCACAGTGCGTTGCCTTCGCCAGCCCCGTCGCCGTCGTAATCGCTTAAACTTAATTTTATCTCACTGTGGTCAGATGAAACCACGGTTCGCCCTCTTTTGAGCTTTCTCGAAATTCCATGACTTTTCAAGTTTTCCATGACCTTAAATGTTCTGAAACTGTCCTCATTTTAGGGTATTTTTTCCTAACAAATTTCAACAGACAAACTCTGGTCAGTCACCAAAATGCGTCCCATTAGCGCTGTTTGATTACTCGCCTCTATGTTACGTTTCCCTTGCTAATCTACCCGATACAGCTTTAATTTTCCATACCTTTCAAGGACCGACAAGTAAATTTTGTCGTGGATAATGAATTTCTTAAATTTCTTGATTTTACAGGTTTTCCACGGCCCGCACGAACCAAGAGAGGTTCTCTAGGCACGAAACCTGTAACCGCTCCTGGGAACCGCGCCTATTTGAGTGGTGACAACTTAGTGATTCCAAACACTGCTGACATCACCCCTTACATTCACACTTACTAAACCTCGTCCCCAGGGCTAGGAAGAAAGACAGAGAACCCTGGGAACGAGGTTGTCACTTACCGGGCGCCTTGGGTGACGTCATAGCAGTGATATGTGCCGCGGCCACATCTCTGACGTCACTTATTGGCATCGACATCTTTGGAACCATTGGCATCTTATGTTCAAGCAACAGTCGGTGAAACTGCAAGTGGCAACAGGAAGCCATTACAGGCAGATTCAGTAGAAAATGGTAATAGGACTGAAACTTCGTTTACACGGGTTCGGACAAATTTTAGAACGATCAAACTGGCTTGCAAGGATCCGCCTTTCGTTACACGGGATCCGCGGAGCCATGCAAATTTTCTTGAACGGCAAACTGTGCAAATTTCTTTCCTGATCAGAAGTAGGTCAAAACTTTGGACCGGTACGGTTTCACTATTAAGTAGATTTGTGTAAACACCTGAACCATGTAAGTTTTTGCACAATTTCCGCGGTAAAGGCCTGGAGCCTAGTTACGCGTCTTTGATAAAAAAAGCCACTCCAATGCTGACGTGGTTGCTGACACTGGCATAAATTTGTAGGGACTCGTGTTAACAGTACTGTAACAGAATTTGAACGTTTAATCCGTGTAAATGGGTTGCACGGGGGGGGGGGGGGTAAAAAAAAATGATTCGTACCTCCATACTAGTGCAATTCGAACCATGCAATATTGGTCCAAGAATCAGTCCGGGATTGATGGTACAAAACTCGAACTTTTCATCATCTGAAAACAACAATGAGCGGGTCAGTTGAGAGCATGGTAAAAGCTGCTTATATGAAGACAAAAAGGACCATTATTGCGGTCGGGGGTCATTTACCGTACTGTACAGATCTCCAGTGCAGAAAGAATGCGGATTTATACTTGTCAAAAATAAAGCAATCTTACTAGTTTTTCTTGTCAGGTTTCGTGTTGGTTTTCGCGCAAGGACCAACGCGCTAGCAGAACTCTTGAAGTAAAGATTCGGAGTTTGCCCGTCGCTTGCTGCCCAACAAGAGAATTCGCACGCAGGTTAGCTTTTGCTAGCCTGCGAAAACATCCGTTTCTCCTCGTCCTTCGCCGCTGGGGACGTTTCGCGAGGAGGATCGTCTGCGACTCAACGACAGAAATTCCATACTGATGACGTAAAATCTGTCCGGAATCCGGTCAGAAGCGCTGATTGGTCGACGGAGTAGTTACATTGTTTTAGCTATTCTCGGCTTGCACTGTCACGCAATGAAAAATAAAAATGCAAACCATTCAATACAGAAGGACTAGAATCTCGGAAATGAAAGAAGATAAATATACAAAAACGCTTGCCAAGAATCAGGTCTGTGAAATATTTCAAATGCGAGATATTGGGAAAAACGGTTTACCTAAATTTATAAAGCTTTGTATGAAAACGCCATGTTGGTATCTCTTTCAGGAACACCAATATGGCCGCCGGATACCAACAGAAACATCTGTTTTCGAGTTTCCTTACTAATGCGTGAATTCTTCGCTTGAGGAACTCATAAAAATTACAGTAATACCGTAAAATTCCGAAAATAAGCCCCTCCATGTATAAGCCCCTCCAAATATAAGCCCCCAAAACCGGCAACGCAAAAACCCTCCGTTAAATCTCCCCTCCAAATATAAGCCCCCCGGGGGCTTGTACTTGGAAAATTGCTCTCAAATACAAAGTAAAACATAGCAAAAACGGTAAATTTACTTCCAACTATGAGGCTAACCCAATCGGTTTTGAAACGCAAATTTCCCTCCGTAGATAAGCCCCTCCAAATACAAGCCCCTCCAAAAATAAGCCCCTCAAAAAGGGCCTTTGAAAAATATAAGCTCCAGGGCTTATTTTCGGAATTGTACGGTATTTATTCTGAGACAAGGAATGTTTAGATTGCAAAATCTCCCAAAAACGGTAATGTTTTTAACCCACATAAGAGCTTTCCCGGCTGCCAGCTAAATGCCGCGTCACGCAAAAGCCTGGAAATTCAAGCGTCCTCTCTCGCAAAACGAAGAACGCTTTCGAACCAAAAATTTGTTTATTTAACGATGTTTAGGTACTGTAATACCTCGTGAAAGTAGAAACTCAGGAGAATCGATAGTTTCTTAGTTTGATTTTTGGTGACGTCACGTGCAACCCAAGACTTGTTTACGAATGACAGACAAAAGGCCACAAAGGTCAAAAGTAAACGCGAAGAATCTCTAACAAAACAGTCAATATTTGTGGAATATACTCTTCTCTAGAAGAAGCGTTTGAGTTTTGCTGGAGCTCGTTGGCAGATGAACGCAACACTTTACTAAAATCGACCAGAAGACACGTAAAATTGGACAACTTTGTGTTTGGAACGCCATGACTACCGGATTTATGACGTAAACATTGATTTACGTCATCAGTATGGAACTTCTGCCGCTGAGTCGCAGACGTTCCTCCGCGCGAAACGTCCCCAGCGGCGAAGAGCGAGGAGAAACGGATGTTTTTGAAGGCTAAGCTTTTGCCTTACAAAGAGAGTTTATAAGAGACATGTTCGAATTAACCTGGTAAATCCTTGACCAGTTCCCAGGCTGCTTTCTCGGCAAGGTGCTTGCTCTTCTCATACGGGAGACTGTTCTCCAGTGAGGACCAGTCCTCCTCGGTAAAAACATGGCCGTCTTCGCTGACTCGACCAGCTAGAAACAAACAACATTCATTTACAGCCTTAACTTGTGTTTAAACAGGTTTTACCTGTTCAAGTTTAATTTATTCGTCCCGTGGCGCTGGAAGGGGCTTCGTAGCAAGAGTCCTGCCTGTAGTAGAAACCACTACCCGCAGGGTACTCCGGCGGTACCCACAATTTTAAGGCTTCGGCGGAAAAATGTAATTTGCTTTGTGTGCTCACTGCGTTTCAGGCCTCTTCGGCACTTTTAAATACCTTTTTCTTCAGCGACGGTTTTTCACCCACGTACCCAGGCGGATCAGCGTATGAACACACGAAAACGTTTAAGGCAAACTTAAAAGGGAAATCTTATTTGCTAGTTTACTAAGGGCAAAGAATAACTATCATATAACGTCTTATAACTGTTGCCGTATGAAAAATTAGTTAGCTAGGTCTAAAGTGGGGTATAGTGGCTCAGAGCTCTCATAGGGAGCGCGAGGCCAGGTCCTTGGGTCGCCTATGTACAAATCACTGTATCCACGCCTTGAGTTGGTGGAAAGTGGAAACGGACTATTTATAGGTGACTAAATGAGGATCAACTCTTACAATAAATCGCAACACAGGAGCTTGTAAGCACAACTCTTTTCACTCCACCCTTGGTTTTGGCACAAGCTTCAAGCACGCTTTTTGTTCCGTCCACCGCGGGTCCTATCACTTCCATCTCATCTTTTGGATTCTGCGCTGGGAAGGGCGACGCCACGTGAATGACATAGGTACAGTCTTTAACAGCCCTGTCAGTGACGAACAGACGATCAGTTACACGGTATAAAATAGCTGGAAGGCGCTATAAGACTACAATGAAGATCAAAAGTGTCGGGACCTTTCAAGTGATATTAGTAAAATGGTAGGAAAAGCGTCCTTTTGGGGGGCGCATCAATCTGGGGGACTAAGGAGATGAAACGATGCCCTAAGCCAATCAAAAAAATTATCATTTAGAGCAAAGTCCTAAGCGACAATTACTTGGAAAGTTTTTCTTCCACAGGGTCCCCAAATTTTTTTGACCTCTTGTAGCCTCACGCAGAAGGCAGCGTGGCCGAGTGGTCAGCGCGCCTGACTCGCAATCCGGCGGTCCCGGGTTCGAGTCCCGCTCTGGTCACTTGCTGGATTTGTTCTCGGTCGTCCCGAATTTATATGCTCGGTCGCGCTTGTAAATAACCAACTGGTTGCCTCCTGGGACGCGTGAAAGAGGCTACTGTAAGATCAACCAACCTTCCACTTGAAGCTTGCCATTAAGGGAGAATCGTTTAAATGAGAAAAATTTGTCACCCCTGAATTTATTGCCTTCTGACATGACATCAACTCGTTCCCAGGGCTCTCTCCTACCCGTCGCTCTCTCTCTCTCTCTCTCTCTCTCTCTCTCTCTTGCCCTGTAGGGACCGCTAGAAGAGAATCCTGGGAACGAGGTTGACATGATATGACTTCGGCGTAGTTTAACACTCCACGGTAGTGCCAGCTATTGATTTTCTATGCCTGCATGAATTCTTTGCACAAAATTGGTCGACTAGACAAAATTTTGAGATTTCCGAAGATGACCCGACTAAAATACGATTGCTCTGGAAGTAATGTAATTAATGTTATTACCGTTGTCAGTATCCTAATCCCTTGGAGTTCCAGTTGGAACTGGAATACACTTTCGCACGATGACGTCACCGAGAAGCCGTTCTGTCGCCTTCTCCACCCCAAACTTTGTGACAACGGCTTCGCGGGTCAAAGAGACAAGCCAATGGGAAGCAGGGAAACCATTTCTCTCTGGAACTAGTTTAGAAATAGCCTGGGAGGCAGGCGTTTGAGAAAGGAAGAGGAAGGGGACTTCAGGCGGGCGAAAAACGTAAAGGGTGCGCGAGGGGAGGGAGGGAACATGTTCTTCCCCTGTCTTCTCTCCGCCAGCCCTCGTGAGCCTAAATTCCTTTCCCATTGCCTGTTGAATGCCTGCCACGCAGGCTAGTTTAGTAAGAGTATGGGCTCACGGGCTTTCCTGTTCTTGTAACAAACCTCGTGTATGAACTCCCGGTCTCCCTTCTGGCCACCGCCGGGTCTCGCGAGATACCTTTGAAGTATGGAACCGAGAATCCCTCATTCTCTCCTGACAGAACTAATTCACTGGGATAATTTTTGAGAGTTATGCAAATTCCCGACTTTCTCTAGGGTTTGCATGACTGCCCCCGACCTTCTCTTAGGTTTGAATAACTGCCTCGAACCAAGAAAAAATTTTCCTATTGCTTTATACATATATGACCACATATTGCTTTATGTAGTTTTGATTACAGAACGAAAACAAAGAAAATGTTGTTTTGTGTACACTAATATATCATATTTCCTTGTAATTACATAATTTGGCATAAATTTTCTGCACGAATGAAAGAACGGCAAATAAAAATTTGTAAACAACAAAGCAAGGGTTATGTATGTAGAATTTTTACAAAACTCTTGCATATCGTTGTTATTTCACATTTTTCACACTTTATAAAATACTTCCTGTGGAGACATTGACCAGTAAAATTTGCTAATTTTACCCGTTATTTTCATCGACAAAATATAGCGTGGTGTGACTCACCAAATTAAATCAAGATTGATTTCATGTGGGATATTGAATATTACAATAATCTACATAAAAAAACGAGTATAAACTGCACGGAAAGGGCATAAAATAAACGACAGGAAAATATAAAGAACTGCGTAGTTGTATAGTTAGCGACTACATTACTCACTCGGCCCAAGTTTCTTTCTTTGTAAGATCTGCTTCGACCAATTCGAGTGGATATTTTGCGTCTTCTGGAGACAGCTCGTTCAAGGGTTTGACCTTTTTCTCGTTTGCAAGACTTCGCACTGTTCCTCGTACGATGTATTCACCTGAATCGAGTAGTTGTTTGACAACATGCATAGCAAGGAAACCAGAGGCTCCTGTTACGAGAACACGGGACATATTGCACCTGTTGTGAGCTAACTATTACGGTAGGTAAATTTACCACCATGAAACGACACAACTATGGTCATTCGTTCCTAGGTTCCTCTCTTCCACACTCGATATAAATAAACCGTGAGAATGGAATGGGACTAATCGCATTGTGGATGGCGGATGGATCGCAAGCCAAGACACACTTACAGTCAAATAACGGAAATTCCACACTCTAGGGCTGCCTATCGCACTACAAGGCGGCATCCACGGGCTCAGCTGTTTTGAACCACGGCCGTTCAACAGGAAAGTACTGCCCAGTAGTTTTTGTTTGAATTTGAATTTTAGTTCGATATTGCTCATCTATCGGAGTATGACTTTATGTTGAAGTATTATTTGGGCGGTCTCAAAGTCAAAATTCTAATCTTATTGGCTATTTCAGCATTAAAGAACTGTACGCGTCATGCCAAAGTATAAAACGGGACAGTATCTGGTCTGTTCCAGGCGTTCAGATCGTGGGGACGGCGCAGAGCAGAGAAACAAACAAAAACAAAAAAACGAGTGGGTGAGGTAGTTTTGACAGCTCTTGTCAGTACTAAGAGGTTCAATACGTTGACTGGAAATGTGGAATACAGCCGTTTCACTTTGGCCTTGTTCCTCGCCGCTAGAGACGTTTCGCCTTAGCGGCTACTCAAGTACAACAGTTCAACAGAGTTGGAGTCGCTACAACAGTAGGGAAGCGTGGACGAATTGGCTGTGAATGTATGTAGAAGTCAAGAAAATGCCGCTTCTTTAGCCCTAAATTTAGAGATTCCTGACAGCTGACTGTCAAAACATTTACCTGAATATTGTGAAAGCCGATTTTGTGAAAAGGAACAAATGTGCTAGTCTCGAAACGTACATTTGAGATCTCTATTCGCTCATCACGTCTTCGAAAGCTACGCGTTGAAGCTTTTACTGACAAACAAATTCAAACAGCATTTCAATGATAAAAGCAAAAACCGACAGCAGTTAGTATATGATTTGTTGAGTTAAGATCAACGGTAGAGAAACTGGAACGAGTAACGCTTGCCAGTTCTTTCATCTTTGGAGGTAAGGGATATATTCGTTTGCAGAGAACAAATATAAAAGATGAATAGAGGCATGTTTATTTTAATTCAGTAAACAGTGCGGTTTGTCGCCCGTTGCTTGATTGACAATAAAACTTTGAACAGCGGAAACTATGTTCGGATTACTAGCCGACAAAGTGGGTGGAATGACATTTTGAAAACAAATGTCACAGGCGTTCTTTTCTCTTTCCCTCTCCCTCTTTTCCTCCTTATTTTTTTCTTGCTCTCTTCCTTCACGTCGCAGTCCACTATCCGAACGCCTGGAACAGGCTAGACAGTAGAGAGTTCAAGATTCTCGTCTACGCCAAACGGGAAACGTCAGATTCAAGTTGAGAATATCCCAGAATAGAAAATAAGCAGATAAAACTGTCCAGAACATTTCTTATGTATAAAACTGTCGTGAAACTACTTATCTTTTTTAGTTGAGGTAATAAACAGTTAACGAAAATTTAGGGGAAAACTTGGTCACGTGGTACAAATTCACGTTTGCCGTTAGGATAGTATCCGCCATAGCGCGCATGCTCTCAAATGGGTTCCTTTTTTCTGCAACTGGCAAAAAAGCCACAAAAAGGGAAGACAGTGAGATCTTATATTTTAATTTTAAAAAGATTAAGTTGAATCTGTTTTTTTGTAATGATTAACCGGTAACAGAACTTCTTGTCGTCCAATCGGTCTGTGATCATTCTCGTGAATAAACACAAATCGGACTCCAGCGACGTGGTCGTCTGATTTTGTTTAAAACCTATAACAATTTTAAATAGCCTATTACCAATCTAAATCTGCTGGTTTCTCAGCCACTAAAACACTGCATAAATCGTTCTCGTCAAAACGTAATTTGATCCTGCCATTTCCTCCACTTGAATACCGAGCGCAAAATCTTTCCATTCGGTCTTCAGTAACAAACTGTGGATCAAATACGCCGTTTGTAGTCGCCCAGAAAAACAAACAAAGACTCTCGCCGTTTTCAAACACTCGATCTTCAAATTTCTCGTCAAAACTCTTCAGAACGCGAAATACAGCCGCCAGACACATCTGTTCAATTACGGGCCTTGATTCAAACTGGTTAATGCTCATCAGACAGTCCAAATTTCATGGGTTGAGCTGGCGAAAGACCCGGTCAAAGTGAGTAGGCGTTCGATCACCATATCTCACAAAAATTTTTCCCGTCGGCTTCAAGCTTCTAAACATGTTTTCGAAGGCTTTTTTCTTATCCTCAATGTTCTTTATCCAGTGAAGAACGAAATTTGAGAAGATAACGTTGTAAGTCTCCAAACCCAGGCCTGGAAAGCTGGAGGTGCTTCCTACAGCAAACGTGAGGTTTTCTACTTCTTTGTACGATTCTTTAGCCACTCGAATGCGCTCCTTGTCAGGGTCGACTGCTAAAACTCTACCTTTTGGTCCTGCTAGTTTGGCAAGATAAGCAGACAGCTCGCCAGTACCACAGCCTAAATCCAAGATATCGTTGCCAATATATGGTGCGACTTCGTTTTGAACAAATCGCTTTCCGCCGTTTCTTTGCCATCTGGAATTTTGCTGATAACCTGCTGCCATCTTGTTCGACATTATTATCAGTAATGAAAGTGGCCGTGTACTGAAATCGCTCCTTAAAGAATACTTCGTAATATAGGAAAACCTTTTAACTTTAAGATATTGAGTTAACACTCATGAACAGGAGAACGAACAGATGAACGACAAGCGGCGATAAGAACCTCCGAGGTTTTTGTCGCCCTCGTTGGAAACGTTCGATTCAAGTGAATCAGCTTCACGGCAAGAAACAAATCTAAGAATGAATGCATGACTGATTCATGGTTTGTTTTAGTCCCGGGGGAAGCACTACCTGTTAAAATATTTCCAATTAAGGGGGGCGTGCCTCTCATTCCAGGTCTGCAGGAAAAAAGAATCTAAAGGTTTTCCAAAAAAGATGGTCCAAAAATCAGAAGAGGACCTTATACAACAACAAAAAAAAGCAATAATAAATTGCGTGACCATACATGTACACAGCATTGTAAAAGCTATTTTAAGGAAATCAGGCCGGAGTACTAAAATTTCATCACAGTGCAATTAAGTTACCCCGTCAAATATATTTGTCGCGAAAATCAAAGCAAGCTGAAATATATTTAATGAACGGTATATTGATATAGTAATTAGAGGAATTAATCGGTTCATTGATCAAATCGTTTACGGGTCACTTCGTGATATTTTGAATAGAGTCTAAATGTTATTGTAAAAATTATTCATCACATAGAGTATTTAGGACAATGAAAAAAAAAATGAGCTTTGACATCTATTTGATTGGCCGGACCTACAAAAAGGGCAATGTCTGTTACCTTAAGTACAGTTTGATCTGTAGTTTGATTCTATTTGACTGTATGTACCTAGTTCTATCAAGTTCGTGGTTGCTTATTCGTAATTTCAGTCTACTGCCCTTGTCTCAACTGTTCCTCTTGGCAATTAGAAGTAATATGGTCGTTTTTAAAATAGCTGTAAAATTCCAGCCTTTTTGAGAATGTTGAAGGGGGTTTTGCGAATAAGTGATATGTTATAACAAATTTAGATTTGTTCTAAAGTCAGGAAAGTTAAAATGTTCTGAAATCTTCATCAGATGAGAGTGAAAGCTACTTTTACCCTCACAGTGTAAATCATATTACATTAAAAAAGATTGCTTGACCATGGCAGTTACGAACGCACCTCCTAGTGACTTAATTGTACTTCGTGTTGGTCACCGAGCAAACCTGCACGGTTGAACATGCCAAGTGTAATTAATCAGTGAAAGTTTGACAACCAGCTACTTAACCATGGAGGCTCTAGTACCTTAAACCTCCGGGGTGGATGGGTTACTCCCCATAATGGCCTATAAGGGCAGGCTCTGCCCAAATTGAAAGCGAAAGGATGGTAAATAAGATTGTAAACAACAAAGTAGGGCTTGTGTAAAGTTTTTTTTTTAAATCTTGCATTTCGATGTTATTTTACAGATTTCACTCTTTGAAAAATACTTCCTGTGAAGTCTTGACTTGTAAAATGTACTGATTTTACTCTGTTTTGATCAGCCAAATATAACGTGCATGCCACGTGGGGTGGAAACAAAACCTGGGCCATGGCCCATGGGCTATCCCATAGGCCATCTGTGGGCCACTATATGAGCCACCCTATGGGCCACCCTATAAATAGGCTGCAAATTAAAATTCCATCAAAAAAGAAAATTAAAGACAAAAATATAATATAAACAGAAATAATGGTAACTATGCTTTCCTGTACACATTTAATAATAGGCTTGGCTTGCCTTCCCCTTTCATCACGCATTTGCATTGTTCGTGGCATGCGGGCACCATGCCCAACCATGCAAGCTAGCTGCGATCACCCTGAGGGGCTGTTAGCAGTCTTAACGACCCTTCTTCTGGTTAAATTGGGGCCTGAAAAAAATTAATTAGGCTCATATTTGACTTATTTCTATCTCCAGCTTGGGGTCAATGCTGATCAAATAGTGCAGTACAAAAAATGTTCCTGTAGTTAGTTGAAGAACAGTGGCAGATCCAGCGAAGGGACCCAGGGGGCCCGCCCCCCCCCTTATTTTTAGACCAAACTAAGTCCCAAAGGGCCCAAAAAGTTTTCTTGCAGACTGCCCCCCCCTTTCCTAAGGGTCTGGATGACCGGAACCCCCCTGGATCCAGCACTGAAGAAGATACCAAACAAATTTCATCACACTAACAACAATTATTTTTTGGTGATTTTTTTCAGGCATAGCATTAAAACTCAACTTTTTCAAGCCTCAATCCATGTCCATCCTTGCCATCCTTTGCAATGGACGACAGAAAACAGTTTCAGTGCTTAAATATAGTCTTAAAGAACAAAGCTGGACCGTTATTTTTGGAAGTCAATTGATGCAGTTTTAGCTTTATAAAAAGATAGCAAATAGCGTGACATAACCCCTTTAAGCAAAGGGGACGACAGCAACCTTGCGTGACAATCATGATCAGGACAAAATTCGCAGGTTCGAACCCTGTCACGTTTGTCACACAAACATTTCGCCGTCCTATTACTCTGCTGGTTTCTCAGCCACTA